>OZ026612.1:67523847-68089898 GCA_964020975.1 Hermodice carunculata
TTGCGTCTTTCTATGAACAGGGAAAGACATGAGCATCTAACAAATGTCTTAAAATGAATGAAAGAGGCTTAGCAATCAAAGAGGCTGCATATTTGAGAAGTTTGGTGGTAATCGAGTAAGGACAGGACGCCTACCTGCATCTAGAGTCCGTAAAGTATTCCTAACTTTGTCCTCACTGACATTTATGTCTGAGAGACGTTCGTCGGTTGTGGATGAGCGTTAGGCAGTTGCTTAGTAACACTAGTATCTTCAGTCTGACAGAGACATGAAAAGTGATTATTGAATAACTCAGCTTTACCTGCATCATCAACGATTGTATATCATTTCCATTTACCAAGGGTGGATAATATGTTGGGGGAGTTTCCTCCGTCCCTGAGCAGTTGTTAAACTAGCGTCTACCAGTTTTGGGTTTGGTGCTTCATCGTCGTCCATTATCTGCGATACGTTGTTATAATAACATGACTTGGGAACCCTTACGCCTTTAAAAACATCGTTTCTTGCTTTTCGAAATTTAGCCCAAAGATCCAGGGTGTCCTTGTCTTTAGCTTTCCTGTGTATACGGTCAAGCTCTCTCGTTTTGCACCTGGTAGCGCTACTTAGCCATGGTGGATTTTTTTTGGTCTTATTGTTACCAATTTATCAAGTACACAATTGTCAACCTTACCCATGAAAAAGGCTGTCCATGCTTTGAAGATATCATTGACATTCCGGCAGTTTTCAAAAAAAAATGTATCCAAGTCTATTGAGGCTGACTCAACATTCAAAATCACCTTCTCTATAAATCCACATTTTGCGTTTGAACGTTTTGCCTCTTGTCACCTTAAACTGTGCTGTAAAAAGACCCAGCTTGGTGGTCATTATATGTTATTAGAATAGTTCTGCCTAATGATACATGGTCCGGGCAAGATGTGGCTATGGCATCAATACAGGTGGCAGAGCTGTCCGTAACAGGAGTAAGCGAAGTAATTAAATGAGTTAAATTATACGCATCACAGTGGGTTAACAATTTACTGCTTTCAGGTTTTAGTCAGTCATCGTTAAAAATTACCCACTACAAAGACATTATTAATGTTTGTCTGTTTAGCCAGAACCAGAAACTTTTCAGAATACGCCCAAAATGTACCATTATTTGGGGGGCCGGTGGGGGGGGGGGGGAGGCTGTAAAATGTTTCCACCCGACATTTACGATTCTGACAACGTATTTCCAGCCAAACACATTCTACACCCGCAATCTTTAAATCGGGTCTTTTCAGAGCTGGTAAAGTCTGTGACACGTATACACAAACGCCTCTCTCTCTCTCTCTCTCTCTCTCTCTCTCTCTCTCCTCTCTCTCTCTCTCTCTCTCTCTCTCTCTCTCTCTCTCTCTCTCTCTCTCTCTCTCTCTCTCTCTCTCCCCCTCTCTCTCTCTCTCTCTCTCTCTCTCTCTCTCTCTCTCTCTCTCTCTCTCTCTCTCTCTCTCTCTCTCTCTCTCTCCCTCTCTCGTCTGAAATGGATTCTGAAATCCATATATCCTAACAAACTCACAAACTACATTCAATGCCGCCACACAAAAGTAAGCGAACACAAGCACTTTTGCCATGCTATGTTGAATATGTCCTTCGGCTGATGAATGTTTGGAAGTTATGCGAGGTGAAAAAAAGAACCTTGGACAAGGCAAGCAGGCTGCGATGTTTGACAAACACAAGAAACTAATCCACATTGGATAGATGAGAATAGCTAAAAAAAATAGTGTGGTAAATGGCAGCCTCGCTTGCATTCGCCGGATACAAAAAGGCACATACAGCTGATGTCAAGGTTGTTCTGAGATTCGATTTGTAAACACTTAAGTGAATGAACATTGTGGTGCTTTTGTGTTGGAAAGGTACACAAATGGCGAAATATATTTGTCGGTGGCCCACATGGTCAGACACTGTTACGAAAAGAAACACTGTAACAAAGTTAACAAAACCTGTTCGCAGAAAGCATGATGGTGCTTTCAAAGCAAGGCAACAATGACACATCGTAATGGGATAAATCCGCATGCATTCGCTGGTAGGTTATGTTGTAAGACAACAAGTCGAGAGGTATTTCTTGCAGTTAGAGAAACGTGAATGGATTACAATTAAGAGTTACGTGAAGAGCACAAATCCCATGGTTTTTAACGTCCGTCAGGCTTTTTGGTAAACTTAGCAAAGTCGCTTGCACGCTTGATAAGCGCCACTTGGTCCAAAGTTAGTATCGTTGACAAAGATACGTCCATCTGCTGTCCAAGTCTTTACGATAGTCTGCTTTTTCATATGTCTTGCTTTCGGCTATGGTTGATCTTGCGCTAGTAAGATCTACATTCACAAATATGGATTCCCTGTGGCCCAGCTGACTTTGGGGTCATTCTTGTCTTGTATACGGATCCCCTTACCCCACAGCTAGTAAACTTAACAATTGTAACCCTGTTTTGGATATCAGTATTTTTTCCCACCCAATGGGCACAATCATTTGTATTTGTGTCTTTTTGTCCAGAACCACTTCCTGGTTTTCATTACCCTATTCCGCAGTGTCTCTTGAACAACGTTTACTTTCATGACTTTGTTGAACAAGTGACGCACCATTTTGTCTGTTTGCTCCACATCATATTCATTAACCCATTCACGTCCCTCTGCGCCTTCACATGGGGTTCAGTCCGCACATCTGAAATCGGTACCAGGGATTTTCGAAATAATTTCAACTAATGTAAAAAGAAAAAGAAAAGAAAAAGAAAACCAGGCAGCAAATCTAATATATTGCAGCAAAGTATGTAGGAACGTAGAACTATTATTGGGCGCTGGTTTTGTGTTCCATACAATAATGTTAGAGCCGAGTTGGCTGAGCAGACATTCAGTCTTCAGTTAATACATGTAACACCAATTTTGCTCAAATGTATTGACTATTTGGGGTTAAAGTACACCCACAGCTGCTCTACTCGGTGCTGTCCAGCTAAAAATGTCAGAAGTTGAGGAATCATTCGTGGGGTAATAAAAGTTCACAACTTCAAACTTGTTCGCAAAATCAGCAAACTAGTAGGAGCCAGCAAAAAGGTTTCTTAACTGTGTACCCGTAAATAACGCGCCCTATGATTTCTTAAAATGAAGCTTACTCAAAAAGTGTGCTTTAGATTAAGAATTATGGTTTATATGAAAAGAGTTGTAGCATGTTATGGCATGTGGAGCCATGAGAAACTAAACATAGTACCAGGAATCGTTGCGCATTGTGAAGCGGCCATTGCGGTCATGCATTGTGATCGTGCACACATAAACTGTATTTGCTGCTCCTAGTCTTTGCATTGCAAAAAACCAAATCATATGTAACTATTAACGTTTGAATCCCATGGTGACCCTGGAAACAAATGTATGCTCTCAAACTAATAATGTGGTGCTCGTAGGCCTACACGCTGCTTCACGTTTTATCACTTTGTCGAACCTGGATTTTATGAGCGAGTGTTTTTTGCATCAATGTAATTTATATACGATTTTGCGTCATCAGGTTGCACCCATTTGTGTTTTACATGTGTCATCATATTTCACGTTGAAGTGAAAAATGGGTGGATATTTTATTGTAGCTTTCCTTCAAATTACATCTCAAACCTATATTCATTTTTGCTATCACCGACGTTATTCTTTTTAACTCGATCAATTTCAATATTTTTTTCTTTTCTGCTATATTGTCGAAATGTCATTTAGCTTTATTTTTTGTCTTGTTGACCTGACTTGTGCAAAATTTATTTGATTCCCGCGTGAGCAATGCAGACAGTGTATCAACCAAGGCACCCAGTGGGTGCTGATGTAGACATATCATTATCGTAAAGTGTCAACATCCAATATCAGGTAGTTATTTGCCTGCAAATCAATGCAAACGCCGTGCTGATCTGAATCATTGTGAGCATTTCAGACGCAATTTTCTGATTAAAATATTATTGAATGCAAACATGTCTCTTGATCCAGAAAAAAGTCCAAGTCAACAAATGTACATTTGCGCAATCAATGAGCATAAACTCACAGGAAAAAAACTGTTGATTCAATTCACAACCTGGGCACTGTCAGGGTTTATTTCATCGTACTCATAATCGCATTTTTTATAAGTTGAACCACTGTAATTCTAATTTTAAATGACTGGAGTGTAATAATGATCAATTATTTATACGACTTTGATATGGTTATATCTATTTACTCGTTTATCACAGTTTGTACAATTGGCGTCGTTTAATGGAGCAAGGAGGTGCCCTTGATCTGATTTCAATATGAATGGTAATAAAGAGGTGGTAGGGTGTTTCGAGCCAAATATATTACGCTGTCATTACGATAAAAGAAAAATCATTTTTACTATAAATACTAAAGATTATAATTTGTAAAAGGCGCCTGGCTAAGCTGACTTGACCGATAACGTGGATAGGAATAACACATCAGAGATACGTTTGGAAAGCTTACTTTGGGTGTCCCTGAGTCACAGTCAGATATGGACAATAAATTTAATGATACTACAAATTGGCCAGATGTTGCCTGGGGTTTGACTTGAACACATGGCGTGCAAGACAATACCCACACTTCCATCACTAGAATGGTGAACTGTGTTGTTTTTCAAGTTACACTTAAAAATATTGTTTTTATTAAATGTAATTTTAATTTAAACGTATTTATTTAATCTGGATAGCCCTATAGTACATCGAGATGACTAATACATGGGTTCTCCACAACAAGGAGACACACAGTATGTATATACAAGACACACATGACAAAATTAATGTTACCAATGTATCATATCTGTGTAAACTCTGTATGAATATCAAAGTTTGATTACTTGTAAGATACAATATGTTAACAACTTGAACTCGAGAAGTTCGACGGTTGTTCTGAAATGGTTGAATATAAAGAAACACAATGGTTGTCAAATACAACGTCGTTGTGAAATTTTTCAAGGGTTGCCTTATCCAGCGATGGAGACACCTTAAACAACGTGCGATGGTCTGCCAAGCCGAACACGATTGTCAATTGTGATTTTTTTTTTTTAGACTGACACAAAATTCGTAAAATTGGTTAATACCCTGCCCATACGACTTGCTGGAATGGCGTCCTTACACATATTACCATGCCTAATTAAATATCCATGTATCATCATGCGAAAAAAATCATTTTCAACGTGCAATTGCGTAACTGACCAGAATCACAGCGCAATTAAGGTAACCAATATTGATTGGAGTTTACCTGGAGATGTGCAAGGTACCTCTGAGCTATGTTCCCATCCCGGAAAAAAGTTGGTTAAGTTACGCAAGGCACGTGGGTAACCGCAGTAGGGTCAAGTGAGAGAGAATGACACAAAATATGTAAAATGTAAAAAATGTAAGTGTGATAGAAGTTGACAATTAAACGGATAAAAGTAATTATGTCTGTGTGCCAACACAGACGTTCTGTTTTTCCCAGAGTTCTTTCTTCTTTGCTACCAACTTTTGTTTGCTAGTTTTCTCGAACACCTTTACACTCAGAAACTCCAAACTTTGGTATGATTATAGGTCTATACATGAATTCATGCTTTTTAATATAAAGGAGAAATAAAGTCGAGGTGAAAGGTCATATCAAAGGTCATTTCAAGGTCAAAGTTCATGTCTAGGTCAAAGGTCATGTCAGGGTCAAAGATCATGTCAAAGGTCATTTTTGTAATTTACATGTGACCTCTAAAGGTCAAAAGACCTTTGGAATTTTCTTCTAGCCATAACTTAATTTTGTTCTGTTTTTGACCATGTTGGGCTCAAATTGTAGATATTGTGCCACGCACAGTTCTGTCATATACATGTGACATCTAAAGGTCAAAGGTCAACGTCATCTGGCCCTTTGATATTTTCATCTAACCGTTACTTGGTTAATCATATCAAACCTTATGTAGATGAGAATTTAGCCCAAAGTTGTGCATGACACAAAGTGGGTCACTGAGCCTAAGCCGAACCATTACTTCAACCTTTATAAATGCCAAGATGATTCTGAGTCATATATTTATGTCTGCGTGCCAACACAAACTTTCTCTCTCTCTCTCTCTCTCTCTCTCTCTCTCTCTCTCTCTCTCTCTCTTTTTCTTCTTTCTTTTTTATCTCTTTCTTTCCTTCTTCTCTCCTTCTTTCTTTCTTTCTTTCCCAGCAATTCATCTGGACACTATTATACCTGGAAACTCAGAACTTGGTTTGATTGTACTTCCATACATACAGCCTTGTTTTTTTTATCAAAAGGAGTGAACATTTTGAAAATCATTAAATTAGAGCCATTTGAAAATTTCAAGCTTGAATATCTTAAAAAAGTAACATATGTGTATGTGTCATCATTTTATGGGGTTGTGCTGTGAGTGCATCCAATGAGCCACAAAAAAGGTTGTAAACTTGTAATTTATGCTAATTAGGAGCACTTTAAATGTTGACCAACTTTAAAAGTATTATAGGTACAGATGCCTTTCCAAATTCTATTTATGGGTGTGTGCTGTAAGCGCATCCAAGGAACTACAAACAAAAGTCAATTTTTAATTAATGCTAACTATGGACACTAGAAAGTTAAAACACTGAATATCTTCAAATGTATTATGGGTAGAGATGCCAGTCTTACCTCAATATAGTGGGCGTGTGCTGTAGGCACATCCAATGAACCACAAACAGCAGTTGTACAATTCTAAGTTATGCTAATTAGAGACACACATGTATATATATATATATATATATATATATATATATATATATATATATATATATATATATATATATATATATATAAGGATTCGCTACCAACAAGTTGTTTTGTAAATGATAGTTTAACCACAATGAAAGTGTGCTATTGATGACAGCCCTTTTATTAGAGGATATATTAGAAAGTGTTGTCATTGCTTTTCTCTCCTTCACCGTTCATACTTTATCATACGGCTACAACGATTACATCTAGGAGAAAAACAGCATTTTCCAAACATTTTTTACCTTATGAAAGCGACAGGCGAATTCGATATAATGTCATGTATTCTGTTTGCAATGTATCTGCGTGCATACATAATATATTAGATTGAATGGTAACAGTCCTGTACTCCTCTGTTTACGGTGTATTGTCCTAGTGTACACCCTATATCTTGTTAATGGCATTTTCATCCTTTAGGCATATGTATCGTCATTCTCCACAAGTGAAATCGGTTTCACTGTTGTGGAATATCTATACTTTGCATCGCTCTGTCTACAGCAGGGACAGAGAAAGGGAATTGATCCGGTTCCCAGCATTATTCAATAAATATATGTAACCAAACGTAGAATATTACATTTCAATTTTAAATATTTACATTCAATCTAACTTTTAACATTGCAAGTATAGGAGAGAGCCTGGTGTGTTATGAGACCATAACACAAGGGCCTTGTGCCTTATGGGACCATAACACATGTGTCCCTCCCACATTCCAATAAGCCACGCCCACCTGGGTTTCCGGAACTTAACACTTGAACAAGCTGTACAAATCAGTTTCTGGTCGTTTCTCTTAATTCTATGCATTTAATTTCTAAATTTTGTGTTATTGAGCAGAAAAATTAAGAGGGAAATGCAAATATATGCAATGAGGGTCGCTTTTGTGCGTGTTATGGAAAGAGGCGGGTGACTGAAGGTGGAATCGGGCGAGGCGCACGTGCGCCGCGCCCACGATGTCAGCTTTAATCACGCGCGTCGTTATGCCATAACGCATACAAAAGCGACCCTCATTTCTTAAGCGGTAGTGTTCAGAAAGACATTTGTTGTGTTCATAAACACTTCATGAACATTTATCAATGTAATGAAAGTGTAACAAATAAATTGTTCTAAAAAACTTTGAAGGGTTCAAAATAGTTGTAAGTGTTTTTATGCGTTCTATTTACGAACGCTATGGCCTAAAATATTAGAATACCACATCTCCATTTCAGAGATCAGACATGAAACTATTTAGAACATTGTAAGAACATAAGCGTTTCTCAAGAACACTGTCGTTTTATCAGAGTATTACCACAGAGTATGCAGAGACGCGTCAGGCAGGCGACTCCATCAACAAGGATTTGTGGGTCCAAATCTCGCATGCATGTTTCGTATTCGTTTCATTAGTGTTGCGCTTTTATCAAATGCTTTGAATCGAAGTTGGAGAGTAAGTCAATCCAGTTGATATCCCTCTTGTCAACAGCTTCACTGGCACGCCTAGGAAACATAAGAATTCTTTACATTGCTCTAACGTGTATTCTTTTGTTTAAACTTTCTCTTTCATTAAATCTAAAATTGACATACGTGTACGCGTTTACTCCAGAACAAGAAGATACTAATTCAGATGAGCCCGTCATCTGAATTATTGTAATTGTAATATTATATCAGATTTAACAAGGCAGACTCAGCAATAAAATTCTGTATCTGATGAGGTACATGCTCGCTATCTCAGTAATTTCACAATATCTGTTCTGTACTAGTTGGAACAAATAATAAGCATTTGGCACACGGACCGCCTGCAAAACTCTCAGCGGCACAAGTGCCACAGAACATGAATATTTGTTCTCCATTCCCGGTGGACTTTTCAGGTCCATATGATAAAATTTTGGCCATATTTGTGTGTATCTTTGTGCATGTTTCTTCAAATTTGGTCTGCAATCACCTTTTAAATTGCAACAACTGCAGTCAGTAGAGAGTATATTGGAGTGTCAAATTTCAGTCATGAGCGAGTGCATATTGTTGGTATGAGAAATTTGGTTGTTAACTGTAGCGAAAGTCATCGGGTGACGTCAAAGAGACTGTCAACTCTAAAAATTATTTTGTCTATTTTCCAAAGTTGAATTCAAATCATCTCAAAAGTAGTTGTGTTCACATATACATCAAATTTGATGCAACTAAAAATAATACCATACCTGTCCGTGTTTATTTAATTTGATCGGTGCACTCAATGAACGCGCACGATACACTGTAAGATATCCCTATGACAAATGCGTTTTGTTTTTGGAGCAAATGACGGGCATGTAAAACCGAAATGTACGACTTCAACAAACACGAAAGCTGTTTTTGTTTACGTGAAGCAAATCTCAAACTTTTGAATATTTTCGATTTGGTCATTTTTTACACTTGTTTTCCAATTTGCATAATATCAGTTACAGAATTAATATGAACAAACAAAATGTACAAACTAGTTCTGATAGCACTTACATTTTAAATATATTCACATATTTGGTGTTAATAAAATGTTCTTATAAAAAAGAAAACCCAACGCACAAGAGCTTTGCAAGTAAAGTGTTCTTGTTAGAGTAATAAACGGTTTAATTACACATGTTAGCAGCTTTGATTGTGTTTGCTGTGGGCCACTAACTTTGGAATTTCAATAAGTCAGCATTTTGATTTGAGGCACTTATTTGTAAACACAAGATCTTAAAATCAATTATCTAACTCTTGATGGGCATATTATTTTGTCATTACTTTTTTATTCAAAAACTCGAGTATTCATGATACAAACTTTTAAAAGACAAAAGTTTAGGTTTGTTAAACACACAAATTGTAAAGAAAACTGTTTACTTTTGTAGAATGTAAGCGGACAAATGTTTTACACTGAATACATGTTTAATTTGTTTAAGTGTGCCATTTCTTGCGTATGATACAAACCGAGTATTCAATATCTAACTGTTTGTGGGTTTTTCTTTTTTCTTTTTTTTCTTTTTTTTTTTGTGACAAGTCAATAACTTGTACTTTCAGAAGGAATCGATCTTCGTCTTGGATCTTCAGAAAACTCGTAAAGATGTCAAATAAGGAAATCAATGCTCTGTATCCGATAGAACATTATTGGGAATTATTGTCAAAATGGAACAATGATAGGTAGAGGTGCCATTTCATCTGAACTTTATAAGTTTGTGCAATCCAATGAACCATAAACTTCAGTCGTAGAATTTTAACATATGCTAATTAGAGAACTTGAAAAGTTTAAATGTTGAATAACTTCGAAATTATGATCGATATAGGTGCCCTTTGCTAATTCAATTCACAGGTTTGTGCTGTTGGTGCATCCAAAAATCTACAAACAAAAGTTATTGCATTTTAAGTTTTGGGGGCGCACAGGCAGATTTGATTTGGAGCAAATCATCATTTCTAGTTTGTGTTTGTTTGCGTGATGATGCACAATCGTGTGAATGTGCATACTCAAGCATAATACCCACTGCAGGCAGGCGCCCATTCCTTTCTGGAATGGCTACCTGCCTGCACTGGGCACTTTTACATTTACTTTTGTTGAAGAATTGTGTCCCCATTCCTGATTTGAACGGAATTAGCTGGTTGACATTCATCAAAATTCCAGGTAAAATACACATAACATAACCTGTCAGCATGGTCCCTTCTTTTTTCTTGAAGCCAGTCGGCAGGATTCATCATTACATCTATTACAGATAAGAACATGATGTTCCCTTGTAAAATAGCGCCTCCTTAAAAAAAATAGGAGAAAATGTATTTAGAGACTACCTGCCAATTTAGACTGCATGATTATAATGTCCATAGTACCATATTTTTCATTTTATGATTGCATATTGAGAAACCACCTGCTGCATGTGATCATCTTGGGCTTGTCCTGGAACTGTGATTCCAAAGAGGAGCTACTGTAAATTGATATACTGTAGTACCTGTTGTATTTGGCCTCCTCTTCAGCCCAGAAACAGTGACCAGACAGCAGGTGACCTTTCACTGCAGGTAAATTTCTATAAAAAAAACAACTATTCCCTCCAACAAATGTGACCACAGCAAGCAGTGTGGTTGCTCACAGTGATGACCACAGCAAGCAGTGTGGTTGCTCACAGCGGTGACCACAGCAAGCAGTGTGGTTGCTCAAAGTGGTGACCACAGCAAGCAGTGTGGTTGCTCACAGCGGTGACCACAGCAAGCAATGTGGTTGCCCACAGCGGTGACCACAGCAAGCAGTGTGGTTGCTCACAGTGGTGACCACAGCAAGCAGTGTGGTTGATCACAGCGGTGACCACAGCAAGCAATGTGGTTGCTCACAGCGGTGACCACAGCAAGCCGTGTGGCAGGTAATACATGCACCTGAAGAGGGGATGGGGGGTTACCATTGGTACAGAAAATAATTTTGCACCAGGAAAACATACAGAAATTAAAACTGATTCAAAACAATAGCCAATACAAAGTACATAAAATGAAAGAGCTGCCACTATGATGGTGTGGAAAATAAAATGCCGCGGTGTGGCAGTAAGGAAATATCCCTTTACACCCCTCAAGAAAGACCTCATGACATGCTGAGAAACTGTTTGCTTGCCACTTCCAGCTTTAAAAATGGCTGATGATAATGCACAATTTCACAATTTCCAGTGCCATGGCGATCCCAGATATTTGACAAATCACACGTCAAACTTTTCTCACTATCGAAACGTGCACATAGTCAACAGATACAGATAATGCAAATCATTAGCATTTGACCATAACTTAACCAAGGAGTCAATACTTCAGATTCTTCTCCCCTGCTTTCTGTCGTTTGGTATAGAGGCCAATGAGCATCATAGCTGTTTCTGTCCCATGTAAACAGCTTCAATACACGTGTGTTTCTCTTCTCTCTTTAAATAACGATTGTGATAACGCCAAACTGGGCATATTGACAATGCAAAAAATGGGTTATATCGCATTTCACTACCCTCTACAAAATCATTCTAAAATAGATTAATATTTATCACTCAGAAACATAACACCATGTATCTGCACACAGCTTTCCCTAATTAAATTTATTTTTTAAAAAAAGATGCAGTTAATATCGTCTGGTCCTTTTTAAATGAAGAACAATAAAGGCGATACGTCAACCGCTTTCCTTGGTAGAGTATAGATTTACAAAGTATATACCTGCTTTGGTAAAAATGCTTCAGTATATCCCATTCGCTTAAAAACTAATACTAAAAGCAAATTATCGGTCGAACATGTTCATCACAATATTTGTCACAAATCAAACTTATGTCATAGTTTCAAAACATGACTACATGCATTTGCAATGTCCGGAAGTTTGACTTATTTCAACGGTAAAAGAATACGCATTGAAAATTAATACCAAATCACCATTCAATAAGACAATGGCCAAATAGTTTCCACACCTGTTTAAGATGTACATCAAAAAGAAAGAACAACAACAACAAAAAAACTTATTGTTGGGTGGTATGGACTGACAAAAGAATTTAGCCAATCATAAAATTCAAGGATTCAGAATTGTAAATCAGATAAATTAGACAACGTATACGCGGTATATTGAATGATGACAAGGGGGTAACGGCACATGCGGTAAACAGCAAATCGATGGCATGAAATAATTGTGCATCCCATCTGGTCCTTTTTAAATCAAGAACAATAAAGGCGATACGTCAGCCGCTTTCCTCGGACAACCTGGCGTATTCTGCCCACAGTGCGCCAAGGAAAGCCGTTGACTTAGCCGTTGTTTATTAAAGCCGTTACGCCTTCATAAACCACTTTTTATCCCATACATAGTGTGCTGTCTGTGACAGTTCACGGCATACCAATACAGACTTTCAATAATACTTAGCCTTAATCTATCAGCCGATATAAAAATTAACTCTACAAAATATGTTCGGCTTTAGATAGTTCAGTAGTCGGCATCATTACTGCTGTAATTCAGCTTCGATTACATGAAACTCTTCCTGGGGAATACTTATCTGCAACCGCTGGTTATATGAAAAAAAATGTCTGCGTTTTCTTTTCCCTTTTATCGAGAAGCTAAGACAGACTATGCATCCAGTCCAGCTTGATTGGATGTTTTGTGCTTTCAGCAAAGGTTCTAAAAAAATGCAGACGGGAAGCCCATAAGGTAAACATGCTGCAGGTCAACAGCTCTGAACGCCTGGCGCCCGGTAAAGCTACTGACTGTTACTAAACATGGCAATTATAATTACATTTTAACAGTATTTTGAAATACAAATCGTACCCAATTAGAGAGACAGAAATGCCATTATATCTCACAAACGTCACAAAATAGTAGTTTTTAAAGCAACAAGAACAAATGATAACTAGATGAGACACAAAGTGCTCGTTATATTGGTTGTAGCCAGGAGCCAAGAAGGGTCTTATTTGCTGCTTGTCCAATTCATATTATTGTAACCGATCTTTACATTCATTGGTGAGTATATTTTGACCATTTAACCAAATGGGATGCACAATTATTTCATGCCATCGATTTGCTGTTTACCGCATGTGCCGTTACCCCCTTGTCATCATTCAATATACCGCGTATACGTTGTCTAATTTATCTGATTTACAATTCTGAATCCTTGAATTTTATGATTGGCTAAATTCTTTTGTCAGTCCATACCACCCAACAATAAGTTTTTTTGTTGTTGTTGTTCTTTCTTTTTGATGTACATCTTAAACAGGTGTGGAAACTATTTGGCCATTGTCTTATTGAATGGTGATTTGGTATTAATTTTCAATGCGTATTCTTTTACCGTTGAAATTAGTCAAACTTCCGGACATTGCAAATGCATGTAGTCATGTTTTGAAACTATGACATAAGTTTGATTTGTGACGAATATTGTGATGAACATGTTCGACCGATAATTTGCTTTTAGTATTAGTTTTTAAGCGAATGGGATATACTGAAGCATTTTTACCAAAGCAGGTATATACTTTGTAAATCTATACTTTAATAAATTCAAAGACGTCTTTGGGACTTTACACCTTGTACTGATAGCTCCGCACGAGGGAGTGCACCCAAAACCAGGTCCCCTATTAAAACTGAAGATATGAATACCTGCCATGCTAACAATTCGTAATTTTTCGCAAGACAAGCTTTCTTGTATAAAAACCTTCTAAAAGGGCTGAAGGGATGAATCATTCGGAATGCCTCTAAAGTGTATTTAAGGACCATACTTTATCAATTAGTTGAAACAACTGACAATAGAAAGATCAGAAATATACTTTGTATGCCGTTTTTCGTCCTAGTTTTGGTACAGTTTGCTATCCTCCTATGTGTAAGCCGTAGGCATTTCGCGTGACGTCATCTGGAGAACCGGCCCCCAGGAATCGGGACCTTGCCTCCGCATGGACAAATGCCTGTCGACATAGTGAGCAGATTTGGGATGGCCGCGTTTTGGGGAATTTTTTCGGGCCAGTCAGTCCACAACTATACACCGCGCTGCAATGGTGTGTTGCCTCTGGCTGTGCTATAACCCAGGATCCAGTCTTTTCCGCTTTCCCAAGGATCCAAAACGGAGGCTACTATTGCAGCGGCTAGTACGGTTGACACCGGACGACTTCAATGTGACAAAGAGCAAGATGCTGTGCTCGGCACACTTTGTGGAAGAAATGAACGACCATCCTATGTTATGCTTGCAAAGAAAGGTTTGTAAAACACTGCCAAAATTAAAAAGACGAAGCTATGCCAACTTAATTTGCAAGACCTCCAACTGGACCTTCGCCAGGACCAACATGACCCGAAATGGACACCAGAAAATAAGTCAATTTACAGACATAGATTTTACATCATTGGATTGGATTGGAACTAGTGAAGTCCCTTGAAATGCACGTTACTTGCCTTGACGACGCGCATTTTTCTATATATGTATGCAACTGCCTCCCACCCCACCCCCACTCACAATTCCATACATTTTGGGGTTTCATCATAAAAAATAAACATAACAGTTGTTGTTGATTGCGTTTTGACCTGTGTAGAAATTCCGAAATGCCAGACGTGAAAATGCGGGTTTTTTTTTTTTTTTGTTTTTTTTTTTTTTTTTTGTTTTTGTTTTTTCTTTTTAATCAAATATCATTCATTGTGACAAGCAATGAGAAGACAATCCTTCTTTAAATGGTAAACTTACCTCCTCACATTTTACCCACGAAGCGCAATAAAATCATTGTAATTTGTATCAAAGGTAGGGGGCAATCCCATAGTGTAGGCATTGCCAGCCAAGCAACAAACTTGCAACATATCGAAATGTTGTCAAAGTTATTGCAATACGAGGCATGCATATTAATTTCCCGCCACATAACTGTATACCTGATTGTCTTTATAATCATAGACTCGCCTGGCGAGATACGGGCAGCTGCCTCAGCGGGCCAGCGGGATATTACTAACATTTTGGAAACAGAGGATACTTATTACAGGCAGATGGAAACCTATTCTTATATTCAATTTAGGAAGCACTAAATGAATGACTTTGGCATTTGTGAATTTAAAATTTCTCTAAAAGATACCAATATTGTGAGAAGGATATCTACCCCTGTATAGGACAGTGATATGCCCCTGTGTCCTCCATGACTGACTGGGTGAACCCCGTGCTTTGTGGCGGGAAATTATTGCGCATATCTCGTATTTACGCAAAGATTGGATGCGCAGGAATAGGACAAGATCTTTGTGCAAACAAGTCGGCGTGGAATATTTTTCCAAATTGTTGACTGTGGTCTACACGTGACCACAATAAACGGGAGTTATATTTCAAAGACTTCAGATCAATTAGCTTGAATACAATCGATTTTTAAACCCAGCGCTGCAGGGTCACGCAACTGTGAGTTATGGTTTTCTCGCTTAAACAAGCTGCCATGACAGTCCGCTCACGCCGCGGGTCCCCGCCCCTTGTGGCAGATCTTTTGTGTGTTGGCTGCGGTTTATCTTTTACACTCATATGTTTAAAAGCTTGGAATAAGTATCATTTATTCCGCAAATGTTAGTATTTTTGTAAATTTGTAAAAGCAAAAATGGCTGCTGAAATTTTAGTTTTATTGTATTTTGTACGGAACAAAAGCACAATGTCATTGACATTCTGAACTGTTCAATCTCTATGACTTCTCTCCTTGAACCGGCCGATCTGCGCAAACGGGTGCCTGTGGCTCTCGCTATTATGGACGCACACCTGAAATCTAACGAGCGTGCCCCACCCAAAAAATTATCATCAACATCAGAACTCCTCTCGTCAGTTTCTTCTCCAGAAAACTCGCATGAAGATGAAAGATCCAACTCAACATCACTGCCCCTGTGCGACTGGCATCTCTCCTTGCCAACATGCTGCTTGGCTTTGTGGTCCCCCGATAATATCATGGCGCCTTTCACAAAAAGGCCCGAACTTTGGCCGTTTCGGTCTGAGAGGGCCTTTCGAAACTTTTCAAAGCTAAAGAAAACTATATTATCACCGAAAAAAGTTGTTGAAATTAATCGCATATAGTAATAACAATCCATATCGGTCGGTTTCATCCAATTTGGAATGCGTCATTCTATAGACCCTTTAACTCAGTCCTTCGATATTATAACGCTGCCTGAAACTTTTCTTCAGCCTGATGAAAGATCCATTGTCTTAATCTACCCGGAGTTCACCGTTTTATGCGCCTTGACCGCATTAGTGGGAATGGGGGCGGTACCGCAGTCTATATTTCTCATGATTCACTTGTTAAACTTCTCATAGACATTCTAGGGATTATTCTATAGCTGATTTTGATACTGTTCGAGGAAAACTAAATAAAATCTATTGGATTTATTTATTTATGAATATGTTTACCCTGGGACACCCTTTTAGTGGATACCAAGAGGGTAGCGCTGACGTGGCTGACAATACGTAGACTCAATCAGTCCTGGATGTTACAAAAGCTTGTATCCCAAATTTTAAGAAAAGTGACGATACGCACGCACGGTGCACTATGGTATACGTCCAAATTACGCCCTCAAAGATGACAAGTGGAAAGAATACACAGACAAGCAAAGGCATCTGATGAAAACTCCCACGTGATTTATGGAGGTATTTTTTGTGATTAGTGCAATGTTTATTTGAGCAAAGCGCGGTCAACTGAAGAAGAATATCATACCGGAAACAGTGTATAATGCATACGAAGCAAAAACTGGTAAAAAAGTGTCAAAATACTTTTACAATTAATTCCCACGATCATTTCAGAAAACGCAATTACAACAAAAGCTACTGTTTTAACTACTTCTTTCTAAAAACATGTATTTATTTATCGACTTTAACACAAGATGGATACAATATACGCCCCCCCCCCCCAGAATAAGTAAGAGCAAATCGAATTTAGTGAAAAAACAGTTTTTGTGATATTTTGAAATCTTTGACTACATATATTGTACATGTGGACCAGATGGGATCAGTCCTTTGCTGTTTACGAGAGGCTGCACATGTTATTGCTTTTTTCTGTGACCAAACTGTATAACTTCTCTCCGGGTAACGTTACTCTTCCATCAGAATGGAAGCAAGCACATGTGTCACCAATTGTGAAGAGTGGATCGCTACATTTAAAACAATAATTATAGACCAATTTAATAGACCATGTAAGAAATGAGTTTCACCACCAGATGGCTCTGGGGTACTATACACCCTAGCCTGACAGAGTGCCCACTAGCTAAGCATGGCAGAGTATGGGAGGTGGACAGTCTTTGAGTAGAAACAGGAACTAATCAAGAGAGGAGCACCAATTAAAGGCAAAAAGTGTGATTTAGTAGAAAGGTAAGTGCTTGCTGATCAGTTTCATATATTATCTTACAGGAATTTATCCCAAAATTATAAGTTTTTCATCTTTGCCTTTGAGTATGCAGTGTTTTTACCTCATTGTTATTCTGGACAAACACATTACCAACAAGTGTCTTGTATACACAGCACACCCATAAAGCACTCTCCCCAGAGGAACTAGACAACAGCAGCATTAACACCTTGCTAATCCCCTGGAGTGACCCAATATACAAGCTACTGGCTGGGCCCCAGAGGCTTGGCTCAGGTCTGGCTACTGGTGGCTTATGTACACTTTGACCAGGTTATTCCACATTCAAAATAATGTATGTATGGCTATGAAAGTCTCTCTTTATGGAACATTAATCATACTTTTAATCACAGTCTCATAATTTGACTTGTCACAGAATTGTGTGTGGCCAAGAGAGGTATTTATACACACACAGAGCACTATATGACCAGTGATGTAAACTGCTGGTTCAACCCATTGGAGTAAAGTGACTAAACTTATAATCTTGGGATAAATTCCTGTAAGATAATATATGAAACTGATCAGCAAGCACTTACCTTTCTACTAAATCACACTTTTTGCCTATAATTGGTGCTCCTCTCTTGATTAGTTCCTGTTTCTACTCAAAGACTGTCCACCTCCCATACTCTGCCATGCCTAGCTAGTGGGCACTCAGTCAGGCTAGGGTGTATAGTACCCCAGAGCCATCTGGTGGTGAAATTTCTTACATGGTCTATTGCTAAGCTGCGTGGGCAAAGTTTTTGAACGAGCAAGTTTTAAGCGTATATTTGACTTTTTCGGGGACAACTGTGTCTAATCTGAAAAACAGTCGAGTTTCCTTTTTGGTGGCGGCACCGTTTCTTTCTTTATTCATGAGTTTTCTACCGCTATCGACTTACACAAAGAAATCCGTGAAGTCGTTTCTGATGCCACAAAAACATCGGCAAAGTATATCACCCCGGTGTTATTTATAAAATGAAGAAAGCAGGAATTTGTTGTTGTACATTCTAGTGGGTGGAAAACTATCTTTGTGACCGGCATCCACGTCATATCATTTAGTGAAGCACCCCCAGGGGCAGTATCGAGGCAGATGTCACACAAGGCTCTGTACTAGGCTCTCTTGTGTTCTTGACATAGGTTAGTGATGTCATAGGTATAGTTGAATTTGCAATACGTCCCTTTTTTGCAGACAACACAACTCCATACATTCAACTGGATGACCAAGTTGAAGGGGCAAACATTCTAAATGCAGACTTCTGTCAATGTCAGGGCAAACCAAGGCCATGCAAATGTTTTTATAAGTACTAATTTCTATTATGTGGTACATATTTTATCTTTTCAGCATTGTGAGAGGTTGCTTTCACTCTTATCTAATTATTTATTCACACTCGGTCAAAATAGCCAGGAAGCTAATGTTGATGCGTTGTAAAAACTGAGTATAAATAAAGCTTGTATGTATGTATGTATGTATGTATGTATGTATGTATGTATGTATGTATGTATGTATATATGTATATATGTATGTATGTGTGTATGTATTTATGTATGTATGTATGTATGTATGTATGCATGTATGCGTGTATATATGTATGTATGTATGCATGTATGTATGTATGTAGTTACTTTTAACCCAGCAAAAATAAATACTTCAAACGTGTATTATAACTCTTTCTTGGTATTTTTCGATCGGGTCATAGCCGCATTAAATTAAGTGAAAGATGGAAAGATTAGTTATCCTATGCAAACCTTTCTGAAATGTAATTTGTCTTTAAAAATATGAAATGTTTATCTCATCGCCAGACCGTGGCCAAGCTGCAGATTGTTGGAGTTAATGAATACTCGCCCAATTTTCTCTTTTCTTTTTTCACTTGTGTTTATCGTATCGGTTATGTAGTGTGTTTGCCAACAAGCTGTTATCTATCAGTTCAACCTTATTTGTCTGTATCGACGATATTTTGCAGAAGAGGTAAAGCATTTTTTGTCATAACGACGTGTAAGCCATTTTTGCATGTAATCCATGCAGCCACTGACTGCAGCTGCCATTATGTAGTTTCGCTTGTTTGGAATGTGCCGCAGTACACCACGCTCGCAAATGTCCAGAAAATATCTATTTGGAAGTCAGCTTTTGTGCTCTACAGATAGATGTTGTTCGTAAAAATTATGTATAGTTCACTGTATGCCTACCATACAATTTGGCCTGAGATTTTAATCATGATACAGTTTTCACGATAATGTACTTTATTGGCTATGGTCTTCTAAATATTTTAAGGATATACTGCAACATGTGTAATTTGGGTCCATCTTTCCTTGAGCCATTCAGTAATGTTTTGTATTTTTAATAAAATGTTTTGTGATAAAAATCGTACCGAAAGCTATATTTGAAATTATATATATATATATATATATATATATATATATATATATATATATATATATATATGCTGTTTTGTGACCACGGAACGGCCGGGTCTCGAACCAGCAACCTTCTCCACCAATCCCCCAGCCGAAAATGGGAAACGCACATACTGACTGCACCGTGTCCCCATTCTTAAAAAGAATAGTTCAATGGAGGCCGGTATGCGTGAATGACATTATTAATACGGCCTAGTTCATTGTAACTTATCAAGGACAAGCATTGTATTCGGAGCTGAAGAGCACCGAAAATAAATAATGTTGCGTGACCACGGAACGGCCGGGTTTCGAACCAGCAACCTTCCGCACCAATCACTTAGCCGAAAATGGGAAGCCCACGTACCAACTGCACCATATATATATATATATATATATATATATATATATATATATATATATATATATATATATATATATATATATATATATATATATATATATATATATATATACATACATACATACATACATACATATATATATATATATATATATATATATATATTGTATTTGTGTCTCTTTGTCCAAAACCATTTACTAGTGGTCATTACCCTATTCTGCAGTTCGAACTCTTTACTCTGCATAAGCTAATCTGTCCCTGTCTAACCTATATACATATAGAAGTACTGTTGTTGATATTGCACACGTTCCTCCGTAAAATGTTGACATAGGCTGTATTAGCCCAAATAAATTAAACGGTCTTCGGCGGGTAACTACTCATCATGTTTTGGAGCCTTTTACCCGTACATGTCTCTCCGAGTAGCGGCCCCTTGTCTAAGGTAAATATTCAGCAAAGACAACCCACATAATAATGATTAAATATGAACGTGGCAAATGATGTATTAGCTAAATACGTGAAGTTTCGCTTGTAAATGCAGAGATTCGTTTTGAAAAAAGAATACCTGTCAAACAAACCATAATTACCAAATTTGTATAGTACAGGTTCAGAGAAGAACAATTTGACTTACCCCTGAACCAATATGTACCTTTTCTAGCTGGACAGCTTATCGTAGTAAAACCATCCGCCAGTGTTCAACTGAAGTGGAAACAAGCTGGGGCATTATATTCAGTCCCAGTGATTGTAAAATAAACAGTTGCAGCTGGACCACCTGTATAAACCAAGGCAAATCCTAAAAGGGACTGCAACAATGTACATCCTGCACTAGAGATGTAAAACAAACTCCATGATGACACCTACTACTCAAACAATTAAGCTCTATGTCACTGTGCCAATCCTGAGTCACTGTATCAACGTAATGTGTCAGGTTTGTGATATTTGAGAAAATACTGTCAATTTTGAGTAAGTTTTTAATATTGAGTAAATGTATATATATATATATATATATATATATATACATGTATATATATATATGTGTGTGTGTGTCTGTGTGTCTGTGTCTGTGTCTGTGTCTGTGTCTGTGTAATAAAACTAAAATACTAATGTACTGTTGTTATTTCTTTAAACCCATTTCTGTTATGCTGCGAGAAAAAAGGGAAAAATTATTATGCCCTTGTTCGTGTAGGTCTATCTAAAGCAATACATACATGTATGTCAAATGAAGCTGTCGTGGTCTTACTTAGGCCAACAGTTATCATTATCAGCCTGGGCCAAGAAAAGCAATTGACGTAGTCTTAGGGCCCTAACACACTGACCAGCCGGCTAGGCGAATTTGGTCTCGTACCAGCGTCGTGCGTGTGTTCCAAGTCACCGGTACAGGTGTCTGTTCAATGTGTCTCTCCGCCGGCCCGAGTTCGGAAAATCGCGCCGGTTTTGAAACTAGTACCAACGTCGTACGGATTTTTTTTTTATATTGTCGTGGGAGTCCGAGCCGATTAGTGTGTCAGCATGTTGTAGTTAAGAAACTAGTATAAGGGGGTGCCCTTGTCTGTCATGTGACCATGTTTCTTGGTCATAAAAGAGGAGAACGTGAGATCTTGATCTAAGAAGATGTCTTGTGGCCGTGGAAAAGGAGAAACTCGTTGTGTTCGACCATCAACTGAACCGAAAGATGTCGATAAAAAAACGCCGAGTCCTGAGATGATGGTTACACCAGAAAGGCAGACACAAATTCGCAAAACGACACCAAAGTCTTTCCATAAATTCCAACGTGATGGAATCAACAAAATATGGCATATTTTCATCTTTGACCAAACTTTTCTCGCCAATATGGACAACATTTCTTCTACAATTATACTGTATTGGAACCATTTTTATGCTCTTGCAGACTTTATCATTCCACTCAGATGTGGACGTGTTTTAGAATTATATTTGGCACTATTGCCTGCGTGACGGAATCAAAAACCAGCCATTAAAATTGTCACATACGACATAATGCAAAAGTTTAGCCCCCGGTGTTCTGTTTTGCAGAAAAATAGCTATGTATTACAAAAGCAATCACGTTTATATTGAAATATCCCCATTGTGGTGAAAACCAAAATACTTTATTGTGAACTTAACTTAAATGTAAACCACGAGACAGAATCACAATTTGGCCGTGACAGAAGTACAAAATTGACAAATCTACTGGCACAAGCCCCAAAAAATGTTCATTCAAACGTGTTTAATTCCGGCCAGAGTGCACTTGCTACCATTTATATGCCTAGTTGCTAACATTGGATAGTTGAACTTAGTTTCAAAACTGTAATTTTGTCCATTGCTTTTTTATTGTATAGAAGATGTTTCAAGCCTCCTGGAAAATATATTTTCCGAAATTGACCATACAGTTATACCTTGCAAATGGCCAAAAAACAACAAGTATATATCATATAGAATATTTTGAAATAACATTATTATACACTCACTTTAACAAGACTGAAATAGGGACAATGGACTTTTATTTGTGCTGTATTTGAGTCTTTTTGTCCAGAACCCATTCCTAGTAGTTACTTATCCTTTTGCTTGTGTTCCGGGATGAATATTTCATATGTGCTTTCAGAGGTACCTCGAATCTTCAACTAAGTGGCCAAGATGTCAAATAAGGTAGCGAACGTTTCTGATGTCCACAAGCATCACTTTTATGGGTTTTAAAGGAAATCCAGGATTACACTAGTATATCTGTATCTTACGCTCATTCAGATTTGTTTAAAATTATTAAAACAAAATGCTCGAGATGTAATCATAAAATAAATAGTTTTGCAAAGAAAAACACTTGAAAATAGAAATTTAATTCTATAACCTATAACTTAAGCGTATCGAAATAATTGTGTGTAAACGAGGAATCTGGGGAAAACGAACGGAATTCTTTCAGAACTAAGTAGAAAAAAAGGACAAAAATCCCTAAACCGATTCTTTGTATTGGTTTTACTTAACGTCTCTCTCTCTCTCCCTCCCTCCCTCCCTCCCTCTCTCTCTCTCTCTCTCTCTCTCTCTCTCTCTCTCTCTCTCTCTCTCTCTCTCTCGCTCTCGCTCTCTCTCTAATCAACCACGTACCCAAATCATTGTTGGGAAAATTTACCCATTACACTGGTCAGAGGCAGTGATTTGTTTTCCTTCCAGAATACACAGACAGATAAAGGCACACACATGTACACAAAATTGTGTCTTTATCTTCTTTTCTGGGATATATATATAAATATATATATATATATATATATATATATATATATATATATATATATATATATATATATTATTGGAAGTCTTGCATTACACTCTACACGAGCAAGCAGCAACAGTAAGTCACATTAATGGCAGCAATAATCCACAGCATATGGAGAGTCCTTGCGTATTAATAAATGTTTTGTTGTAATTGTTTCACAGATTGTAACTCAGCATTTTGTAATCATATTATAAAGAACATTTTTGATCACCACATACTGTAACTCATCAGAGAGGCAATATATTGTTCCCAAAAAGTTCTCGGAGAATATGACACTGATGACAGGCCATAACAATGTGACGCTCATCCCAATATATCTCTAAATCAATACTATGCGCTCTGATTGTTAGCCTTGTTGTGTTATCACCGACTTTCTTTACTTCGGGCAACTCCCAACTTAATGTTGAATTTTCTTGTCGTTTGTAATGATGGACTTGTTCTTTATTTGATTCTTATTGTTCTGTAACGTTCCATGTAAAATTGCCGAAAATTTGTCCTGATTGTCCAAAGTGACCACAGACATACGGAGTATCGCGAATGAGGTCAAAAGCATACCGCTATGATATTTACTATATCCCCGTAAGGACGGCGATATTTGTAATACAATAAATTGCCGAAAGGAACTTCTTTTATCAGTATTCGATTTAAAATTGTGAAGTACACATCCACATTTCTGTGAAACTCTCAGCTATATCGATGGTTTTATATTCTTAAATGTATGTAAATGAAGTGGGACAGACGTAGAAAACAATTTCATATTCTTAAATGTAAGTAAATGATGTAAGAAAACTGGAAGATACAAAATATAAGACATTTACTTTGTTTTTTAGGTTTGCCTTTTCTGCATGGCTGTTATCATCCTGGTTATGACAGCGCCGGCGGTCACATCGGCCGCCAATACGTGTACGAAACAGTGCAAGGCAGCTGCAAAGGTGGCATTGAAAAAATGCATTGAGAACAAGGGAAACAATTGCGAGGCTGTCTATCTGGACGATAGGAAAAATTGTGGCAACAGTTGCCACATGACTGTGATCTAAATATGGTGTTTCTGCGTCAGGATATGTCACTTCAGTTATCAGCATATCCTCGCTATGGTATTGCTACCAGGGCATCAAAAGTGGATCTAAATTGAGATTGTCAATGCTTATTTTTGGGCACTTGTGTTTTTTATTTAGATTTCAGCTTATTTCGTTGGTCGTTGTATTCAAAGGTACATAGGCAAAACTAAATAAACATGACGGCTCAAAAAGTTAAAAAAAAAAACCTGTTAAGAGTTAGAGAGAGAGAGAGAGAGAGAGAGAGAGAGACAGAGACAGAGACAGAGACAGACAGACAGAGACAGAGAGAGAGACTTTGTATTCATGATTCAAAGATACAAACCTGGCAATGACTTTCGAAAGGAAATGCTTGCAAGAAAAGTGAACTCAGTGTTGTGTAAATTAGAGTTAGATGAGACTGAGAAAGGAAGAAAAAACGGAAAGGAAAAACCAATTCAAAATATCCGTATTTAAGCATAGCTGCCACACGTTGTGTGGGAGCGAGCATCATGTAATCTATTTGGGGGGGGTGTTTTTTTTGTTTTGTTTTGTTTTTTTTTTTGTTTGTTTGTTTGTTTTTTAATTTTTGATAGGCAAGTTAATCATCTGAAGTTTTGCTGCCTTTCAAAAATAATCGAATTTTCAGAAGACACGTTATATGCCACCGAAGGCAATACATCTGATCTATGAACGTTCACAATTCAAAGCACAAACATGTCATCAAAATCAACCACACACCAGCAACATAACAATCATTCAGCTCTTAGTACCAAAACCATACCAGTGTCCATTTCAAACTAAGTGTCCCTACGCGATGGAATTTAACCCCCACCTGCCTTTTGGGTGTGAGGGATGTAGGTCCAGTGGCAGATGTTATAATCATAAAATATCAAATTGACAGGAACCATCTTTGGGCAATAATTGTCGGAAATGGTCCCGACACGCGACCCTTGCGTCAGGATCAGAAATGTATTGCATTGTATTCTTGATGTATGCGATATATACGAGTCTGTGTAGGTTAACCGTTGTCACTTGCCGACTGCAATTAAGCCAGCATCTAGACCCTGAACCAAAATCACTGAATTACACAATGGTATAAACTCATACTTCGGCTCGACTTCTTTGCTTTATTATGATATATATTAAGGAACGCCGTTTCTCCTTTTATTCAGTATTTGAACATATCAAATATTTAATAATATGATCAACGCTATTCTATGTTATCATCAAATATTAATATTCGATCATAACATTATCTACAGATATCATAAAATATTTAAAGATACAAATAATTAGATTCAATTTTATCAATAAATGTATTTGAAGATAAGTCAAATTCTGGAAAAACTTTCTTTCATTTAACCATAAGACAAATTCCATTCAATGATATCCGTCGCAATTAATGACATCTTTAAATCGACTTATTGTTATGAATAAATATTTTATGTATGTGTAAATGCACAAACTCATATCATAATATCACTTTGATCATATGTTGAAATTCCCAGATAATTATTCTTGTCACTTAACGGAATTAATGATAAATTCAATTCGATTCTATGTTATATTTAATTGCGACGCGGCCCACAGCAAGATAATAAGTGTTCCCCTCAAATGAACGGAGTTAAAGCCATGAACAACCTTGCTAGACACGGAACGGTCATGGCGATCTGCGCAAGTGAAACAAGTAACTATATTATTAGCGAGCGTTACGAGCTCTCATCATTAAAACATGTGTACATGTGAATACGTGACATGACCAAACGTTTGTTTATCCAATCAGAAAACTACTCGGTATCCAGTCTATGGATTTGATTTTCTTCGTCGGCCCCCACTACGCATGCGCACATACGCAGCGTCATTGCCTTTTTAGCTCAGCTGACTTGTCAGTCAGCTGAGCTTTTGTGAGGGTCTGTCGTCCGTCGTCCGTCCGTGCGTCCGTCCCTCGCCCACAATTCACATTTTCGACTTCTTCTCTAAAACCATTGCCCAGATCCACTTTAAACTTAATGGCAATGTACCTTGGGTGGGTCTCTACCACGTTTATTCAATTTGTCACGCTCCAGTGATTTTTGTTTTTTTTTTAGATTTTTTTTTTGTTCTTTTTGGGGGCAAATCTTAAAACATCTTCTCTAAAACCGCTCATCCGATAGCTTTGGTATCACACAGGAACACTCCTGGGGACTCCTAGTTCTTAATTTGTTCACCAGGTGGCGCTGCAAATTTTTTTATGATTTTTTATGTATTATTGTTATTTTTGGCTTCGTCTCCAGGACCGTCACTCAGATGAAGGTGAAACTTTGTGGATATGTTCCTTGTGGAAGGGTCAGTGCCTCTTTGGACATGTAACAGTGTGATGTTACAGAGTAATTTCATTGAAGTGTGTTAGAAGTATAGATCAGAAGTTTTGTCTTCTGTTGGTTTTGATTTCCTCTCCTACAAATCTGGTCTATCATAAACTTGCCATACCTTAGTGGCAACGTTTGGAAACGACAGTGTATAATAATGGGCTCATAAAAGGACTGGTGTTAGCAATCTGCTCTTACTTCTTTCTTTGATTGATCTAACATTTTTGGAGAGTATATAAATTTTAGCACAGTCAGGACCACTTTTTATGGGTTCAATTTTTACCTCACCTGATGTTGTGGTGGTTAGGCATCTGTTGTCCGTCTTCACGTGTCACATTTTTGACGTCATCTCCAAAACTGTCAGCCAGATTCACTTCAAACTTGGTGGGGATATATCTTGGTTATGTCTCTGCCAAGTGCGTTCAAATGATTATGCTCTAGTGATTTTTTGGATTTTCAATGAATTTTGTGCAAATCTCAAACCACTTACGCAATTGCTTCGAAATTGCATGCGGCCACTTCTGGGGAACCTCATGAAATTTACTGTACACTTGAGATCTATTTTGAATTGGGACCTTGATGTTGCACATGTTAATAACATTTATCTATGAAGGTCGACCTTGACCTCAATTCTGAGGTCGCAGTGCAACATGCATCAATTTTATTCTTCACTCATAACTTGACAACTACTTGATCTGGGACCTTGATGTTGCACATGTTGGTGTTCTTCCATGGAGGTCAGACTTACTCCGTACATGGGTGACATTGATCCTATCCCAAGTTCAAAGTGCCACAAGTGTGATGATCGGATCTCTAGGTCAGCTGAGCATGGGCTGTTCACACAGCCCTCTTGTTTATGCATCCCCTGGAATTTCCCCAGTTTTATTTACACCAAAGTTTCAAACTTAACGGGCTTTATGGAAATTATGTCAATAATTCATGTCTATTCAGAAAAAGTTGTCGTTAAAGTGTGATAAATGAAACCGATTCACGAACTCCCACTGCTGGAACCTGGGCATGGCAAACACGCTTACGAGGCTGGGAATGCATCTCCCCCTAATAGAAATACTTAACAGCTATTCTCGGATCCGCACATTCGGGAATTTTTGCACATTTCAATCTCCCGCAATCCAATGCCACACAATGTAGTGAAATACAACTTATTTTCGCGCATTTCAATGTCGCGCTTTGGGTGCCAGCGCGAAATTAAATAGAGCGCAAAAATTTCTAGAGCCACGGTATAATACATATATATATATATATATATATATATATATATATATATATATATATATATATATATATATATATATATATATATATATATATATATATATATATATATATATATATATATATGAAAACTCCCTGTTCAATTTTCCGGTATGGATGTCCCATGAAGTCTGTATCACCACTTCTTTGAATCTTTACCCTAACTTTATACTTGTTCCTTTAAGTTTTTAAAAAATCATTATTGACCACTCAATGCATATTTACTTTAATGTGAAGTTCATTTAAGCTAAAGTGTGAATGTTCCCTACAAATAAGACTCAGTTTTCCGGTATGATATCAATTGAAGCCTCTTTTAACATTTCTTTGAATCCTACCCTTGCTTCATTTTTGCTCTTTTGAGTTTTCAAAAATCATTTTAGACTGCTTAATTCATATTCACTTGAATGTGAAGTTCACATAAGGTAAAGCTTGAATGGTTGTCTAAATCCTACAAGTAAGATGAGAGCCAAGAAAGGATTCGAACTGGTCTAAAAGGACTTGGCTTACAGACAAATATTCTTGGTAAAAGTCTGCTTGGTGTTGGTCTAACTGAGGCTCTTACACCTCGTCAGTGACCTTTCAAATGTATTCCCTTGGTTTCTGATCCCGTTGGTATGCTGCGGGAGCATTGTATTTGTGTCTTTTTGTCCAAAGCCATTTCCTAGTAGTCATTACCCTATTCCGCAGTCCGAACTCTTTACTCTCCATAAGCTAACCTGTCCCTGTCTAACCTATATACATATGGAAGTACTATTGTCAATATTGCACACGTTCCTCCGTAAAATATTGACATAGGTTGTATTAGCCCAAATAAATTAAACGGTCTTCGGCGGGTAACTACTCAACATGTTTCGGAGCCTTTTACCCGTACATGTCTCTCTGAGCAGCGGCTCCTTGTCTAAGGTAAATATTCAGCAAAGAAAACCCACACAATAATGAATATGAACGTGGCAATTAATAAATTAGCTAAATACGTGAAATTTTGCTTATAAATGCAGTGTTTCATTATGAAAGAAGAATACTTGTCAAACAAACCATAATTACCAAATTTGTATAGTACATGTTCAGATAAGAACAAATTTGACTTACCCCTGAACCAATATGTACCTTTTCTAGTTGGACAGCTTATCCTAGTTAAACCATCCGCCAGTGTTTAACTGAAGGGGAAACAAGCTGGGGCATTATATTCAGTCCCAGTGATTGTAAAATAAACAGTTGCAGCTGGACCACCTGTATAAACCAAGGCAAATCCTAACAAGGACTGCAACAATGTACATCCTGCACCAGAGATGTAAAACAAACTCCATGATGACACCTACTACTCAAACAATTATGCTCTATTTCACTGCCAACCCCGAGTCAATGTATCAACGTAATGTGTCAGGTTTGTGACATTTGGGAAAATACTGTCAATTGTGAGTAATTTTTTAATATTGAGTAAATGTGCATTTAGGCATGTCAAAGAAGAAGAAAGTCATTAGCATTTATGCCAAAAACATGTTATCAAAACAATCTTTCTTAACAGGATTTTTAAGTACAATTAGGCAAACACGTGAAATTTGTATGTATTTAAAATTGTGTGAAGACAGATGGTTGGGGCGCGTTCAATGAAAGCGGTCCGACACTACATCCATTGTTGCCAAACCCAAGTTGATAAATTTGGATTAAACAGAGTCCAAAGGTTATTGACGTACGAAGTCTGGTTATAGCTTTTCAATAGGGCTATCTATCTTGGATGAACGAAACAGTGGTATTGTTTACAACTAGCTGGTGCTGGTTTGGAAGGTTGTGAATGACTAAGGTGTGCTTTGGGAGGCGATTCCTTTAGTGAGGATAGACACGATAAATTATTATAACTTTATGACGGCAGGGGTCGTGAAAATCAACCTACGAAAAGAAATAATTGTGTCTGTGTTCCAACGCAGACAGTCTGCTTTGGTTGGCTTTCTTCATTTTTCTTTCATTCTATCCTGATTTCTTATTTACCAGGAAATTTTCTCGGACACTATTACACTTAGAGACGCCAAACTTGGCGTGATTATAGTTTCATACATGAAGTCGTGGCTTTTTATGAAGAATGGTGATGGTTTTGAACAATATACAAATTCTGACCATTTAAGACTTTAAACTTTGAATATCTTCAAACCTATTGCAGATAGATGTGCCATTCAAAGTTAAATTAACACGTTTGTGCTGTAGGCGCATCCAATGAGCCAAAAACAAAAGTTGTAAGGTTAGAATGTTGAATATCTTAAAAAGCTGTTATAGGTAGAGGTGATACTTTAATTCACGGGTTTGTGCTGTAGGCACATCCAATGAACCACAGACAAAAGTTGTAAAATTTCAATTTATGCTAATTAAGGCACTTGACACTTTGAATGTTGACTATCTTCATTTAAATGTAGAGGTATTATTTCGAATTCATTTTATCGGTTATGCTGAGGTACATGCAATAAACCGAATGTTGTAGCATTTACATATATGCAAGTTTTGGATGCATACAGATTTGCTTTGAAGCAAGTCTTCCATTCTAGTCTGTTTGAATTGTGTTCATCTATAAATTTTGTACATGTGACAAATACGCACATTCAACATTTTTCGATAACTGATAGATTATTTCATGGAGCACCATTCTGTTCTTGCAACTTAATCTATGGAAATGGATCGAAGAAAAGCGAAAAATAAGTTATATTTAAAGGGATTTTAAGGGGTAGGGTGGACAATAGCCATTTTGAAACCTTTGTCTTCCATATTGATCTATCAAGATTTAATATATTTTCAGTCTCAGCGGACCAATCATTATATGAGTAGTTTTTCTTAGGTAAGAGTCTCAGCAAGATATTCTAAGATGAATGACAGAGCCAGCTCCAGCTCCTATTGTATGTTATTGACATTCTAAAATCAATTCGATCCACTGGCCACCACGATTTCACTGAAAAACTTTTACTGAAATTTTAAATTCTTCAAGCTGGTCTTCCTGTCATATTGAGAGGAAATCTCAAAATGACAAAATTTTCTGTTTTGAGGATTTTACAATACTCCAGGGAAATGAATTATTGTTGGGACTTTTAAGAGATGACTTTGAAGTCCCAGCAATTCTTCGCGCCCGTATTTCTTATCCACATATGAATTAAAAGAAGCTTTGGAAACTCTTTCCCTGAATCACAGTAAACACATTGCATAAAGTGACATCATATTATAAATATGTTGTTCATAATGTTCAAATCACCTCAAGACAAAATTTAGACGTACGATCCTTTTTTATGATTTTATTGCATGAATAGAACTACAAAATGTATCTGTACAGTGTACGTAGCTGTTAATTTGTATTTAAAATAATCACGTTCTTTTCCAATTTTTTCTTTTTTTTTTGCAAATTCCATGGAGTTCCAACTGCGATACCTTTTCAAAAATTTAATTACTCTCGCATAGAATATCTGACATGGATGAAAATAACGAGCAAAAAGGTACGTTTATAATCGCCATGTTTGGCTCATATACATGAAGTAGTATCTGTAAGCTCTTCATACAAATATTAGTGGCTACATGCAGGATTTCAACGTTAAATATTGTATCTATGCGCACAATTAGCTCTTATGAGTATGTGTCAGCAGTAAATTTGTTCATCACATTTTGTCGGTCCGAGCATCAGATCTTCTCGAGTATTTTGTACTCAAGTGTTGAACGTGACTCTCCTTGTGTGCTGTATATTACCAAAGAGCAAGTAAAACCATCATGAAGGCTGCCACAGTTGTCCACATTGTCATCGTCACGTGATTGCCTGCATGAAAATATATGCGAAGAATATATTGTTATTTCGCTTCATGCTATAATTAAGTGTGAGGAGGAGAGGATGCCGAGTCCTGCATTTCAATTTCAATATCTGCATCATTGCGATTTTAGTTTCTAGAAATGTAACTTGAATGTGCAAACTCAGAACAGAAACAGAAAGTCCAGGCTGTGAAACATTCACTGGGTCAGCCACCACTCTCTTCATAATTTTTTAACATAATCTAACATCCAATACCCTGCAATCGTATGAACCAACTGATTATGATTATAACAAATGTTTTATTAATAATTACACCCACCTCCATTCTTCATCAGGCTGGCCATGCTCAGTAATGACGATCTGCTACCGGCCTTCTGGTTGCTGCAGTTGGCTTCATCCGAATTATCACCACAGTCATTAACACCATTGCACTTGTTACTGGCTGCTGTGCAGCGGCCATTAGTGCACGTGATTTGGCTCGAGGTGCACTGGAAACAGTAAAAGGTTCAATTTTCAAATAAATATGTACAACCCAACTATACCAGCCTCAACTATTCAAACTCGTGACGGGTTCCCCTATAATCCGATTAACTACTAAATAAGCCTCCAGTCAGACAAATGAACAGTTATAAAAGAGACCAACGCATCATCCGGTAAAATTAAAATTTTATTACATCATGTATGTACCTTGGATTTAAACTGTAACACAACTCTAGAAGAAACAAAGCTACGCTCCAATGCTCATGGAGAATAACCAAACAATAAATATAACACAAACTCGCAGTAATGGTCATTAGGGAACAGCAGCATTCAAGCCAAGGTAAAGTAATTTGGGTATGTACGGTTTATCATAGACCGCGGTTTATAAAAAGCACTTTATAAGTCAACAATTCGTAATTAAACTAGCCAGTTGAAGTTCTATCACTGTTAAGGCTTATATTTAAGTAAATATAATATGTGTCTTCCACGATTGTCAACTGCTGGCAGCACTCCATAATGCTGTGTTCCAACATCCTGATCAGCCTTTAAGGTACGTTGTCCCACTTCTGAAAATAGATAGCGTCGCAGGTCGGCAAAATCGCTGTCAGGATCCATCTTCTTATAGACGTTTCTTTTCAGATGATTCCACAGGTGTTCTATCGGATTGAGGTAAAGAACAAGAGGAACAGGCTGCCCACTCCATCACCTCCACTGTCTTCTTATCCAGGAAACCACGCACTTAAGCAGCAGCATGTGGTTTTCAGTTGTCCTGCATTACCATGAAGTCGCCAATAGCACCAGCATATGGTAGCATGTGCGCGTGCAGAATCTCGCTGATGTCTCGTACGTCTGGCACTCATGCTACCATTACATTCAGTATGACCAGGTTAGTCTTACCTTTGGCCCAGTTGCCCGCACAGACGAGGATGCTGCCACCTACAAACGCAACTGTAGGCTGTTCAAATCATGTGGCATGCTTCTCTTGGTCTCCTCCAGTCCTGGACTGACCCATCATTTTTGTGCTCGGGAAGGCAAAACCCGTCAGTAAACAGCACGTTGCCCCATTTTGTCTGTTGCTATGGGCGTGCCGTGTTGCTCGCCGGAATCTGACAGCCTCGGAGCGATTGGTCAGCATCTGTTTCTGCACCATCAACCTTGACCTCAAACCGACGGCGTGCAATCTGTTGTTTATCATCTGGGTCGAAATTCGCCTCCGATGAGGATGGGCCATTTGCACCAAAACTCAGAACGCATTTTATTGGACATTTCACAAGATAGAGTCACATTAGTGTGTAACATAATAAAGTGAGCCAATGATATGGTGCATGTACAGCCACTACCAGCTGCAGCTGGATGTCTGGAGGAGTTCAAGTCCTGCATTTCAGTGCTGAATTGATAACAAATTGGTCTTTTTGCATGCTGGTCAACCTTAGAGGTCTTCGTCATGAAAGATCCAAAACAGGATTCGTTTGGCGGAATTTTCGGATCACTGGTCCGACGGTTTACTGGTCCCACTGTTTTATCCAGTAATTGTTTTAAACTTTTCTTGTAATTACAAGAATATTATCTTGTAGTTTGAGGAAAATTATCTTGTAACTCCAAGAAAATTATCGTGTAATTACAGGACAATATATAATCTTGTTATTACATAATAACTTGTAATTACAAGATACCATGTTGTAATTGCAAGATAACTATATCTATGTAATTACTTTTTTATTGCAATTACAATAAAATTTTATTTTAGGGCCTAATTGCGAGAAACTTATCTTGAAATAACAATAAAATATTCTTGTAATTATAAGATATAACTGTATTGTAATTGCAGGCTGAAAAAAGTAAATTTATGCTCGGTTTCTGTAAAAGTTTTGAAAAATTACTTCGTATCTTCAAAATTCTAAAGATTCGTTAATTTTTGACTGTATGCCATATAGTCAATTCATTTTAGTGATAATCCTCACATAAATGTTAAATATCTGTCCAATTATTATGGGTAGAGGTGCCAATCCAATTTCCATTTACAGATTTGTGTTATACACACAACCAGTGAAAAATAAATACACGTTGTAGTATTTTAATTAATTTATGCACAATTAGGGATAAAGAAATACACAAAACTTAAATTTTGAATATCTTCAAAACTATTAAAGATGAAGATGCCATTAAAACATTTATGTATGGGTTTGCGATATGGCTGGATCTAATGGACCATTAACCAAAATTGTAGCATTTTGATTTATGCAGATTAGGCAAATACTCAAAATTTAAAACTTAAAATATATGCAAGGATAGTAGCCAGTGGTGCAAATCCAGTTTCAACATAAAGGCTTGTGCCATACACACATCAGGTTAAAAGTGCACATAAGTTGCAGAATTGCATCATTTTTATGCATACAAAATTACCAAATACACAAAATTTAAATCTAGAATATTTTCAAAACGTTTATAGATAGATAAGTCTTTATTAAGACCCTTTCTTAGTTAGTTCGTTAGAAAACAAAGAAGAAAGGGTCTTTTATATTCTGCAGGGTTATGGTCGCATCCGTTCCGCGGCGCTGCGGTGCCGGTCAAAAAACACACCGGCCGGGCAACAGCCAACCCCAAAACGCAGATACACTTTGATACATGTGTTGCAGCAGGTCTAACGCCGGGCAACAAAGAAAGATCATTTCTTCACTCCTCGCCAGGACCGTTCCGCGGCCTGGCTTGTTCCAGCTCGACGCTATGACCAACCCTTCATTTACTTTTTTATAATATTCATTAGCTATTTTGTTTTGTGATGAATTAACTGAGAAAGGGTCTGAAGAAAGACTATAGATAGATGTACCATTCCAACTTTAATTTATAGGTTTGTAAAAGATCAGGAACTGTGCTCAACTGATGCAGCGTGCGTGAGATGAGTGTGCAGGTTTGTGTGTATGTATGTATGTATGTATGTATGTATGTGTGTATGTATGTATGTATGTATGTATGTATGTATGTATGTATGTATGTATGTATGTATGCATGCATGCATGTATGTGGAATGAAAATGTGATATTTCTTTTTGCCAAAATGAGAGGTGTCTATTTACGTGAACCTCCACATACATGTCCACAGGTGCGTAAACTCACACTGACTCATTCTTTCTTTCTCTGTCTCTCTTTCTTTCCTTCTTTACATTGTTTTTCAAAACATTCTTGCTGCCTTCCATTGTTCTTCGATACCGTTCTTTAAAGGGGAATCCTTTTTACAGTTTAAATACATTAAAGCTTTTTTTTACATTTTACAGATAATTAAATTGAAAAAGTGGCAAGGGGATAGTCCTGTTTACATTTTTACCATAAAATAAAACTGTTTTTACATTTTACAGATAACCAAACTCCTATTTTACACTATAAAGCTATTTTACACTTTGCAGCAAATAGTATTTTTACAGGTTTATCGATAATAAACTTCACATTTTACATATAACAAAATAGACTTTTTACACCTTACGGAAATACCATTTACCTTCCCCCACCCCACCCCCTCGAAATAAGCCTAGCCTATACCTTTCTGCTAACCTCTCATTTTGACTTTTTTTCGGGTGGTCATAGCCCTTCCAATGAAGATGATCCTCTGATGATCTCTGTTTGCTTAAAAAAAACTATGAAAATACGGGACATTAAAAAAAAATTCATAAAATTTTAAAACTAATACAGATAGAGACTAATTTCAGTTTTATAGGCCTGAACGTCTGTACGTTTATAAGGAGTGTGCCAACTAAACTGCTTAAATCAAGATCAATTAATGTCGGACTAATGAAGGGTCGGAATATTGAGACGTCCCCATTCCAGATAAGCGAGGCATGGTAAAATGTTTCAGTCAAATGAAGCCTGCTATAACTACATTCTGTATCATAGGTTGGGTGCAACCAAGACTTGGAGGTCTCGTGACAACAGCCGACTTACAAATAAAGTGCATTGTATACGGTTCAACATCTTCTTCCTGTATCTTCAACTTTATATGCTTACCAAACATGCTTGACTATTGCAGCTTTTCTCTTCTCTGGACTCCCCTGAGCACATCTTGCCATCACCGTAAGGTGCTGGGTTAGTACACTCTCTAGTACGGTACGTGGTGCCGCCTGCGCATTTCTCAGAACACACTGCCCAGTTTGTCCAGCGCGTCCACCCACCATCAACTACAAAGAGGGTGAGGTTTATTGATACCACAAAAAAGTGTTGATTCACTTTGGCAACTTAACGTATGAGTCTGTGGGTACTTTGACTAAGCCCAAAAATATACATTTCCATACAGGTTTAACACATATGAAGATACAATAAGGGTCAGTACTGCGTAATTAGTATTTTCTCAATTGTACATGCTGCTGGAGGGCTATTTTAACAACTGCATGGAAACTGCATATTTCACACGTTATGCCTGGTCATGGAGGCTCCTGCATGACTGCAGGTATGTCTAAAAGCTTACATTTAACCTTTATGGACAATGAAATTCTTAATGCTACTATGAATAAAAAATGCTAGCCTTTGTATTATCAATCTGCGTGTATCCAAAGTGACAGACCAGTGCTCTGTCTTTCAAAATAATTGAACAAAATGGTCAGAATATGTTACTTTTACACTTATTCGACAAACAGGTTGCTACAGGGAGTTCTACGCCCACACTTACTCAAAGAGACTGGTGTGCGAGGAATTCTACTTTTCACCTTGACTTACTTGAACAGACTGGTGCATCTCCGCTCCATTTCCCCTTGCCCATACATTGTCGTGAAGCATTTCCCCTGGTCAGTCTGTAGCCAGAATCACAAGTGTATACCAGCTTGTCTCCGTAAAACAAGGTACCCTTTGACGTGGCATGTTCAACTTTGGCTGGCGCCTTACACTTCTGCTCTGTTTTGAATCAGACAAAGAAAATCATTCATTTAGCATTTATCTGTGTGTTTCAACTAATCTCGCAGCTCCAAATTGAAAAGTGACAAGTACAAAATTTTAAGCGGATATGTAGTTTGTATTCTGCTCAGATATTGATCATGAATGTCCTTGCTGGAGGCTTTCACTTACTCGTGCACGTGGGCAGGGAACCGCTCCATGTCTTGTCGGCTTGACAGGTCCTGGAACTACTACCAACCAACCCGAAGCCATCCTTGCACTTGAAAGTCACTTTGTCACCCAATTTATACTTGGAGCCTGATTTGGTACCGTTGGCCGGTATGCCTGGACTGCCACAGCTGATCTCTGGTCAAACAGGGTACCAGATACAATGACCAAAATAAGTTATTCACCGCTCTTTTAACTTTGAAACGAATTTACTATTTTCTACTTAAAAAACAATATGATTTCTGTAGACATATTTCAAACAACAATCGGTTATCAATTGCTCTCTTTGTAACCACGGATCTATCTCTGTTTGGCCTTCTTTATACTTGTTAGTATCTTTTTGTTTGTGCCTTGTGTATCTATATAAACCTGCGGGCTCACAGAACATGTGTCTATGTCATACAATGTAAAGCTGTGACCTGTCTAGCAATTTGTACAACCTTTATTATTATTGTAATAAAGATATATCACATGTATGTAACATTTTTGTAAAGATCATTCCTGGCTCATTTAAATGGCTTGCTTGCTTGGTTCAGCGGGTTATTCTGTGTGCGACCATTGACCTCTGACGTCACTTGAGGAGACAGATCTTAAGGGCCGAGGTCATTCAATCAGTCGATGTCAAAATGCAATTTGCTAACAGTTAATGGCGAGGAAGATGTATGGCTTGAGTTTTCTAACTCCTCTGTTTTAACCAAAGTTTGTATTTTTCTGGGAGAAAGTGCTTAGTATTGTTGAAGGAGACATATTTAACCATGTTTCAAGGAAACTTTTAACGAAAGTGTGTGAATTTAGGCGTGATTTTCCCGAGAACCGGCCAGGGTAGACCGACAACCATTTTAACATCTTTTTATGCATCACCGAGCTGTCACGCCTTGTTTTTCTTTTATTCTCTCTCTCTCTCTCTCTCTCTCTCTCTCTCTCTCTCTCTCTCTCTCTATATATATATATATATATATATATATATATATATATATATATATATATATATATATATATATATATATATATATATATATATATATATATATACTTGTAATACTTTCATATACACTGAACATTTAAATCTGATGCACCACGGATAATCCGACACGTTGGTGTAGTTTTATCCAATAAATTGATTAATTTGATTAGATGATTAATGATGAGGCTACATTGCTCTAACAAACGGCGTCCATGCATGGCCCATTTACAAGAAATTGGTCACGCGCATGGCTAACTAGGTATCTTATTGGACCACAAGAAGCACGTCATGATATTCTCGACACCTGAAAGGGAACTTAACCTTCCTATTGTATAACCACAAGTTAACATACTTGAACACGCCAATGTGTTTGTGCTCCAGGACCCTGTGGAGAGACACACGCGATAAACTGTCTTCCTGGTCTTTGCAGTATATCCTTTCGCGCATGTGTAGTACACACGAGCACCGTACGTATACACTGTTCCTTTTTCCACAGTGTTAGGTACATCCTTTGGTTTTCCACAGTTTATTTCTGAAAAAAATAAAATTAAAGTGGGCACTTAATGGACAAAATAGAAAAAATTACCGCAACAGTTGTATGACTGTTTTACATGCCGTCTGAAAGAGACTTTTTTTACTTAAAACTCCAAAAGATGCAATAATATTCGAACTTAACATGTCAAAATGATATTACTCAAACATGATAATACATGAGGTGCTTTCTTTTAATAACACCCAGGGTCTGGTATTTCGTCGCCGTAACTTTGTGGTGAATATATGCATAATATCTGCTAAAATGTGTTGGCGCTGTCAGATTCACCTCATTTTTTATGAGTCTCTTGGCTTCTGATCGCTTATTTCCAGTGTTACACAATCTATATTTCGAAATGCACCCATATCATACACTAAACGGGTTGAACATTACGACAACGACTTTGGGGAATATAGGGATTCCCGCTGGATGGCGCCCTGTATGCACCTACTGAATTCAATGCTCTGTCTGCCGCTAGACGTCTCTCTCCGTGTATTCGCTATGCAAGTCTGTGACCAGAAAACTTAGCCTTATATATTTATATGTTAAAATAGTAACATTCGTTGGCTAATTTATCCCATTTGAAACATACAATAAGAATATTCTTTGCAATTTACTTTAAACTCACATCGATGCGGCAATTTAAAACCAAGAAATTGGGGTGTCATAAAATTAACTCATTTCTCGTACACGTGCATTTCTGTACCTTTACATCTATCATGGAAGATCTGCAGCAATAATGTCTTCAAAAATAAACAATTTATCCAATGATTTAAAATTTTGTAGTGTAGCAATGCATTTCTAAAGCTCATAGTTGTGTTTTTCGTACCTACAATTATGATGGGATTTATTTAGGATGCTTCACTCTTGTCATATAAATACCAATTAACTGAGGCCGAGTATTCAGTACTTGCTCAAAACTGGTGGACCACGTAACTCGACCTTGATATGTTACTGGTCCAAGACCTATACACGGCTAACAGCATGGTGGCAAGAGTCGGAGCAGTGCAGTGCTGTAGATGTTACATGAACTGATTGATTGATTGATTGATTGATTGATTGATCAAAAATTGGGACTAAATTATCATCCACTGTTTCATTGCGGAATACATGATATATGTCCCCGTTATTCTGTGGTTTACCCTTAAACAGTAAACTACTGATGTTTCAATAAAATGTTGAGACAGTACATACTTTCGCACTCGATGGGCTTGTTGGACCAGGTCTTGTTGGCTTGGCAAGTGCGCATAAAGTGACCTCCAGTTTTCTTGAATCCAGTAGAGCATTTATAATATATTTTACTGCCGTACGTGAACACTCTTCCAGATTGCACAGCACCACTGGGGACACTTGGCTTAGCGCAGGTTACCTCTGTTCAAACAACAGGGAAGCGGGACATATTTTATCACAATGCTGAATATCCGTGGGCCTATATGAAGATGGTAAAGACGATTTTATTGAGACAGATGGATCATGAAATATTTCAGACATGCTGCCTGCGTCAGTGACCTTTGTTTTAAACAAAGTGTTGGTGTAAAGGCCATATCCTTATTTCGAAATCTGCCTTAAAGCGACCCGTGCACAGACACGTGGGCGTGTTCACTTTTAATCTCATTTAGCTTTACTTTTGTTATTGGTATAGTCATTACCAACATAATTTCATGAGCACCAATAATTTTAATCCAGTTATATTGTGCTACAGGTTTTGCAGGAGGGGCATGGTGTTATTATAAGTTGAAGCAGCCAATGCACTCGTAAAAATGTATGAAATAATGATTTTTTTCTAATGTACATGGACATACTTGAGCAGGCTATAGGGTTGGTGGACCAGGACCCACTGGACAGGCACACGCGATAAACGCTTTGCTTGGTTTTTTGATAATACCCCTGTGCACATTTGTAGTGTACACGATCCCCGTAAGTGTACGCCGTTCCAGTTACTACGGTGTTGCGAATAGCAGCTGGCTTGCCACAGCTTATCTCTGGAACATAAAATTAAGATTCCGTTTACCTATGAGCAGGTTATAAATAATTTTCATTATCTTAGATTTTTGCCAATTAAATAACATAACAAATTGCCGTCGTCCTGTGACCTTCAGAATTAGATTAAGGTTACTTTTCTTTCAAACCAGTATAATTGGCAACCGTACTGGATCAGTATTCGCTGGTCACCATTACCAAGATACAAGGCAAATATCAGTTTACCTCCCCCCCCCCCCTTCCCTCAAGGTCACACTAGGTCAGAATTAATAATACCGGAAACTACAGGCACTTCTCTTTTCATTTCTTAGCACGGATGGGCTTATGATCCATCATAACCGAGTTATAGCGAATATATCATATTTATACACAAGTACTTGTAAGTGGTAATTTTTTGAGTCGTGGTATAAATTCCTCTGTTCAACACTGAAACACAAAAGATACAGCTGATATATTAGTAATACATCTGCACCCTAATTATGAAAAGGGTGGAAAGATAATTAATTACATATGTATCGGAAATAAAAACATGGTGTTTAGCAGGATGATTTATTTGGGGATTAATGGCACCGAAACAAGTCGTGTGCTGTTCCCCCGCTGATGATCCGACGTTATACAAAGGCAACTGAAGCCTAAAACTTTCCTCTAAATTTCAAATTTTATAAATATGATTCGTTCCTTACACATAATAATTCATTATAATGATTTAGAACCAGACATATTTTCAGTGAGTAGTACGGAATAGGACTTTGTAGTTGGGAATATCGGACTTGATAGTCATCAAACGGTACTAGCAGGTCTTACAGATTTGGGTTTGTTAAGTTTCTCTTTATATTAGATATCAATTGGCAGAAAGGTTTCAGAGGAGAAACTCTTTTTCAAAGATTTTGCTATAAATTGAACCCAAACAATCAAACAAAAAAATTAGAGGGGCGTGACCATTTGAACAAACGAAGTAGAGACACACGCATGGTACATCCCTATCAGTTTGAAGTGAATGTGGCTGAAGGTTTTTTAAAGGAAGTTGACAGTATAATTAACCAGTGTAATTCCCATTCACTTATGCTATATAGTAGTCAAAGGGGATGCATTGAATATACGTTAAACGACAAGTACCCCAATAATCCGTTAAAAATCAAGGAGCCACGGCAACGTCACCTGGTGAACAAATTTTCATGATCCCTCACAGAAAGGTTTCCACCAACTTTTACTGCAATTAAAGTGGCGGTTTTGGAGAAATCCAAAACAGCGACATCACACCTAAAAACATTTAAAAAAAAGAAAAAAAATCACAGTGTCACCTTTTGAACTAATTAAGGTTTGGGGTTCCTAAAACATTACTATGCAACTTCGAAGTAATTCGCACAGCGGTTTGGGAGATTCATGTGACAAAAGAAACAAAACAAAAACAAAAACAAAAAACACTAAAAATATTTTTGAAAAATAAAAGGATTGCAATCATTCGGGCTAAAGTGATAGAGACGCACCCAAGGTACATCCTCACCAAGTTCGTAGTGAATGTGGCTAACGTTTTCGAGAAGTCGAAAAGGTCAATTGTGGACGTTGGACTAGGACAGACAGGCACACAACCGAAGACGGCCCACCACACAGGCTCCACTGATTTGCAAGTCCCCAGCTAAAAATCCCAGGGCTCGTTTCGCCTTCTGTTTGAATGTTATCATAATTCTGTTGCTCTGTTCCTTTTGCGAATGAATCCGAAACGTGACCCATTCTCATGTCGCATGACTGGTGATTAAAGCATATGATTGGGGGACCCTGATCAGGGTGGATCGCAGGTTCAACCGCTATTTTTCAGGACAAGGCAAATAAGGATAAAGTCATCATGTGCTCCTATGTGCAACCTTGTATAGTTTATTTTACTCAAAAGCATTCTCCATCTGAATTCCGAACCGTTTGCGCACTTGTACATGTTCCAGACATTTGTGAAACTTTATCACCTTTAAGCTTGCGGTAGCTTAAGCACGACTTTGTCTCGCTTAATATATGTATTGATCAAAACTCGTCCACTGGTTTCAACATACTTTCACACACAATGGGCTTGTTGCTCCATTTTCTGTCAGCTTGGCATGTACGGGACGCATCACCGCCAGTCTTCTTATAACCCCGAGCACAGGTATAGCTCACAGTAGATCCATACGTGTACACGCTGCCGGATTGCACCGAGGCCTTCGGGGCAGTTGGCTTCACACAAGTAATCTCTGTTAAAGTGACAGGAAGCAGGGTTAAATCATACAATTTGGCTTGAAAAACATGGTAAAATATTAATATTACATGCCTCAACGCATTATAGCGCTTTTACTGTTTTTCATACCCTATAATCTTTTTCATGAGATTTGACTTCGGTTTTTTTGCGCTCTTTACTTCTCGGTCAGTTTAGCTGATCTTATAATACTTTCGGCCAGTTGTAGACGTCTGTGTTAACCTGTGGTTATGGTTACCAGGACTGAAGCTGTGGCTAAGCTATATGTTCGTTTGCACACCTTGGTGTTATCCTCAACTATGATCCTCCTCCAGCAGAATTTTATCTCTATGCACAGAGAACTTGCATCATTATATAGAAGATACATATTTTTCCCATAACGAACAGAAATCAACAGGGCACAGGAACACTTTTATGAGATAGCAGGGTTACCTGGCATCACTGGTGCTATTGACTGTTCCCATATTCCAATCAGGTCACCAGGTGGATAAAATGACGAAATATTTAGGAATAGAAAAGGATTGTTTTTTGTAAATGCACAGGCCACAGGCGGCGCTGATCTGCAGATTCTCAACTTTGCAGCGTTTCATATTTCGCCAGGCATTTTTAGGTGTGTGCCTGTACTTTGATTCACTCCATGTCTGGCATTAAACTTTTCTGTAACCGTTTGCCATGCCTTTTCTTTCTATTCCATCATTCTTTTGTCATTCCTTTTGTTTTCAATAACATCTTTAGATGACTCCAGTAGTTCGCATAACGTTTCTCTTCCAATGGTGTAAAATTTACTTTTGCGTTCCCACTCATGATGCCAGATCCTGCTGCATGTGCATGTACACACATTTATACCCTGCACCCACTATGCAAGTGAGCTAAGTTTATGACCAGAAAAGATGCAAATCAGTGTGTCAGTCTTCAAAGCATATTGGTATGGCAATGCACAACTACTCCATAATACAGGAGTAGAAGTTGGACTGACATCTCTATCTATTATAGCTTTAAAGTTATTCAAGATTCAAAATTTCTAATGGTGCTATTTAGCATAGTTTGAATTGCTACAACCTTTGTTTTAGATTCTTTACATGCGCAATGGTCAATACCCCCTCCCCCCCCAGAAGTTGTTATGACAACACTATCCATAATAGTTTTAAAGATATTCAAGTTTTAAAATTTCGAATGCTGCTAAGTAGCATAATTTAAATTGTTACAACTTTTGTTTTGGATTCTTTACATGCGCAATGGTCAATAACCCCCTAGTAGAAGTTGAAATGACATCTCTACCAATAATGGTTTTGAAAATATTCAAGATTTAAAGTTTCAAATGCTGCTAATTAGAATTATTTACATTGCTACAACTTTTGTTTTCAATTCATTAGATGCTCAATGTCAATAACCCTCTAGTAGAAGTTGGAATGACATCTCTATCTATTATACTCTTTAAGATATTCAAGATTTAAATTTCAAATACCCTAATTTGCATAATTTAAACGTCTTCATTCCCCTGCATAAAAAGACCCAACTCCTTGTATGGAGGTATAATCATGTCAAGTTTAAGGTTTTCTACGTATAATAGTCTCAGAGAAAAGTGTCGGACAAATTCACTCTTAAAGAGGAAAGAAGGAAGGAACTTAGGAAGAACAGAAAAGTGTGTGTTGACACACACACTTCAAATAGCACGCCCTTTTACACCAAAACCTGCCCAGGCTAGGTTATTTTGCCAATACAATGCATACGAAAATACTTCATTCAATTTGTCTCATGGTGACAGTGTGTAGATGTGTGAGCTTAACCCGCGGTTATGTGACTCGCACTTGATCACGCCCTGAGAAAACCAAGCACGTAGTGAACAACCTTGCGTTAAGTTGTAGTTAATCCTTGATTTTCTAACCGCTAGTATTGTATTTCAACCAGGAGTTAAGCCTGAGCTTAACACAGACGTGTGCAACTGACCAAAAGACAGTCTGGATCTCATAAGACTGACCGAGTGCCCAGCATTGCCATAAAGGAATACAAGGGTAAATGCATCATGGGCCACTTACAAGTATATTTACCATTATGTATCCTATTACAAGTAGCCAAAGTCCCTCCATACTGTGTTTTTACTTGGAGTATACTGGCATTTCAAAAAAACAGATATTAGCATAGGTTGGTGGTAGCATACTGCAGAATTTACATTGAAGTCACACCTGCCCTTCATATTTGCCTGGTAGTTCAAACCTATGGACCAATCAGAGCAAATAACTAGCAGGGAAGCGTACGGGCTGGGCATTGAAATAACATAGGCCTGTATATCTCTCTGGAACACGAAAACAATTGACCAATCAGAGCAATTCACTCCCCCGATGATGCATAGGATACATAGATTATCCATAGCTAGATCAGTATCCTACCCTATACAGTTCCCTCTCGAGCCATATACTCCCGAGACCCTTCTGGTGTCGACAGCATAAGGCCCGAGGAGGAACTGTACAGGGTAGGATACTGATCTAGCCATGGGATAATCTATTAGCATCAGTATTGCCCTTTAATTTACATTTCATACGCCACTGGTCCTGAGGTCGCTGATTCTGAATCAAATGCAGCGTATAGTTGTCACAGTTCTGTCGTTCCGTGTATTGCCAAAGTTCCAGTGTCGCCGCATACTATACATATGTGGCACAGTTAACATTATTCCGGTTTCACTTCCAAAACTGCCCTTATTTGGAATATGACGCCTCTGTTTACTGAGAGTTACTCATACTATCGTTCTTTTTGGCCTATACGTTTCGTTTTCCTACTTGAGTGTACTTTACTTATCATACGACTAAAATGTATTTAGGCATAAGGTATGGCGCTAACACTTATGAACAACAAACGTGTTATCAATGAAACATACTGTCACAGCCCTTTATAGAATATTGCATAAAACCCTCTTCTAATATATTTTTATTGGTTATAAGATTAGCAAATAGTTATTTGATACGGAATAAGACCAATTTTACTTAAAGTATATTGAATAAAAAAGTGCAAAAATATGTTGAATTCCTGCATATTCCACATCAATTTTTTTTTGTAAATAAGTCTTTGCAGCCATTAGATGTCCTTCAACTTGAAGAACCCGCAAGCGTTAAAAAGCACAATGACGGAGAAATCCGGTTTCACATTTTTTTGTGAAATAAGGAGAAAACTTTTTCTGAATAGTGAATGATACCAACTGAATTGAATTTCGAATAGCAAGACTTCCCGCGGGGCCCTCAATAATGCCTGAAGCACTTTGCTGTGTTTACCTATATGTATACTGGTTGTGTTTCTTCAAATTCCACAAAAATTAATGACAATGTAATAGAAATACTCCATGCCCATTTGTGATTTCTTTCATGCATAAACACGAATATTTGTAATGTTGGCCGAGACGTTTTGAGTCATGGTTGTTGTAGGTTATCTTTATCAAAATAAACTTAAACACAGTGTGATACAATAGTAACTTATTTGTATGTACTATTTTCATTGGCTGTATACCGCCTTGTGTCTATATTTCGATGTATTTGTGTGTCGCTGTCCCGAGATTGGGGGTTTTAATAAATTATTATCATTATTGTTATTATCATCATCAACAACATCATCATCGTCATCATCATCATCATCACTGTTATTATTATTATTATTATCATCATCATCATCATCATCATCATTATAAATGTTGTTAAATTATTGTATAAAGTGACTAGATTCTCCTAACATTTTCTTGTCTATCCAATTGAACAGATGTCAATAATAATTGATCCCTCTTGACCCGTTGTGCCCTCTACTGATGTATGTGTTCTAGGTGAATGCAACAGAACATACTTGCGCACGCAAGAGTGGTGGTGCTCCACGTTCCATTGGACAGACACAAGCGATATGCAAGTTGTCTGGTCCTCTGATAATATCCTCTGGCGCAATAATAGTATACACGAGCTCCGTACGTGTACACCGTGCCACGAGCAACAGTGTTTGGCATGACACTTGGTTTGCCGCAGTCGATTTCTGAAAATTAAAAATGAATTAATTGAAAAAGACATGGCACAATAGTTACATACCACTATCAAACGTTACTAGTAGCTATATTTATGAAGGATATAAAGCTTGATGTATCCGTTGGTTGGGAAAGGAAAGTTCATTTATCTGATGGCGTGGGTTGTACACATCTGAAACCTAACTGTAGGAAACGACATTGTATGACCGTTGAGGCAAAGTCACTAAATTAGAATAAGCTTATGGTCAACATCCCTGTCACCCAACGGTAATTATACACTATTTGGCAGCAGGAAAATTAACTGTTGACCATTTTCTTTCAAGGCAAAGCTCGAAACCTTAAAAAAATTTAACCGAATAGAGTTTTCTATCCTTGACCAGTAGGAGAAACCTCTCTGATATATGTATTATTGCCTTTATTTGATGGCGAGGTATGGGTTACGAAAAGCACAAATGCTCAGTATACGTACTAGAGCAAACAATGGGCTTGTTGCTCCAGGTCCGGTCAGCTTGGCATATACGGGAGGAGTCTCCGCCAGTTTTCTTGTATCCGCGAGCACACGCATACCGCACGGTGGCGCCGTACGTGAACACACTTCCGGACTGTACAGAATTAATGGGGGCGTTTGGTTTCAAACAGGATACCTCTGTTGAAACAGAAAATATTTACTCAACTTATTATCCCAAATATGGTCATTGACAATATATATAGTATAGTTACTGTAATACCGACCACCAAATGCGTTTATTTGCATCTTTATCACACAGGTTATTGTAATACTTATCACAGATGCAACTAAACTCAAAGTGGAACTAATTTGTCGACAAGTGAACTACATAAATCAGTCACCTATTTGTCTGTCTCATTTAGAAGTGTTTTAAGAGTCACTCTCCAATGGTGACTTGCATGCATAGCTGCCCATCAGTACTGACACGGGTACAAGTGATAACCTAACGGTCTGGTCAAAAATGCCAAAACTTAAAGGTCTGGACGCATACTAAGCAGGCAACAAATAAAAAAACGCAATGTATGATTATGTACAAAAGGTTTGAGACCTTGTCTATCCTTCTTTACTGTAAAAAAGGAGAAGAAGAAGAAGAAGAAGAAGAAGAAGAAGAAGAAGAAGAAGAAGAAGAAGAAGAAGAAGAAGAAGAAGAAGAAGAAGAAGAGGAAGAAGAAAAAAAAGAAAAACAGTCCATCGAAAGCAAAATAAAGATTTTACTCACTGTTACATGCTGGTTTGTTGGTCCACTTCGAATTTGTCTGGCACATGACGTCACCACCGCCAATATGGCCCTTTTGACAGTAGTACTGAACTCTCTGATCCTTGTGGTAGGCCGTGCCATGTTTGGTTGCTCCGGCAACCGGGCCAGGGTCACCGCAATAGGCTACATGCATCAAAACAAACAAAAAGCTATTTATGTGCCTTTAAATGTCAACCTATCTGTGTACGAAGCATTCATTACTTCCGCCAAAAAGGTTGGCATGTCTCCTTCATTTTGGCAACAGAATGTTACACGTGACAGGCATGTAATGTAGCGCCATTTGGCAAGTTGTGTCTGTTAAAAATGTTTCTGACTTAAGAAAATGGATCAAAATTTATAATCATGTAGGCGTAAATATGTGATATTGAGATGTTAAAAACAAATCCATGTTAACGATACTTTACATTCTTTGGTCTATATGAGCTTTCAGATGATCATAAAATTCGTAATGGCGATTTTCCTGCTACAACCTTAGAAAACAAAGCAATTCCGAAGTCAATGGCAAGATACAATTTCACCAAAAAAAATGACGAATCCAAATTAGGAACACGCAAATTGTTTATAACCGCCCCAAAAATTTGAAGATGATATAGACGTTATCACAAATTTCGAAATTCGCTAAGTATCACTAGGTCGCGTATAAATGTATACAGTCTCGAGACCAGCAGACATAAAGCACCAAGCAAAAGTCATGTAAACCAACGAATGTGCAATTCTTGTAAAATATTAAAGATGAACGTCGCTCTAGAGTGTGCTGCTATCAATATCATATTCCGAGACAAAATTATCCGAACGGTCAAAAACATTTCATTAATCGACACCATTCAGTAACTACTATCTGTTTGTCTTTGGTATGAAATTACAAGATATATAAATAAATGCAATGTTAGATATATTTAGGACAGGATGCATAGCGGTACACAAGAAGGCTCAAGAGCGAAAGTTTTTATCATGTTATCCTCATTCACAGATATCAATGCCCCTCTTTTATCAAATACGTATGTTTACATATCTATCTGTACTGTGATGTTTGTATCATGTTATTTATATTTTTAACGTATTATCTGTTTCCACAGTGGGACAAATTGCTAATATTTTGTATGTGGCACAGTCATGTAAACTTCATTTTCCATGTAAGATGTAAGAGAAACTTTGGATGTTACATTGGTAGCTTCGATTTCAAAAAATCCCAGTCTAATGCAAAGGAATATAAATGGTAATCGTGAACTGGAACACAAGACAACAAGCAGTAACGCCATGTAAATCTGCTGCTCACAAAAGTTCTCTGTATCTTGATATGTCCATAACACAGGGAAACATGCCCATTAATCGTTTGTACACAGCAGAGTTATCCAGTACTCCAGCCAATATATATTTATACGTCCGAATGTGGAAAGTTCTAGACGAACATATCACTGGAAAATTGTGTAAGGCAGTGAAGTCCCTTTATACTTTGACACCTTCATGCATCCGGTTTCAATGCTTGACCACAGAGTGGTTCCAAACTAGGTATGGTGTGCGACAAGGGGACACCCTCTCCTCCAAGCCGTTTAATTCGTTTTTTCGACTTTATACATGAATTAAAGACAAAGGAGTGTGGTATAAGTGCAGACGAATCCAAGGTGGGGGACCATGCTATAATTATACAGACGATATTGTACTACTTGCAGATAAGCCACAGGATTTACAAAAGTCTATATGGTTATTTGAAAATAAGTGCAGACTAAAAGCGAATGTTGACAAAACTAAGGTTGTTCATTTTCGAACTAAGAGGATAAGAGCTACTTAGTTCCATTTTAAGCTCAATGATAGGTTGATTGAACTATTAAAGACATACAAATATCTGGGAGTGTATCTGGATGAGTATCTCGACATGGAATATCTAGCAACGACTATATCGGATGCTGCTGGTCCTGCCCTAGGAGCGGTAATTTCGAAGTTCTAAGACATGAGATGTTGGGTTTAGAACCTACACAAGTATGTATAATTCTGGGGTATTCTCGATCGAGTACTATCATTCCGAGCTATGGGGATACAGCAGACATGAACACTGTAATAGAGTACAGAATAGAGCAATGCGTTATTTTCTAGGTGTACACAATGAAGTTCCTATTTTGGCAATTCAATGTGACATGGGCTGGGTTATCCCAAAGTACCGTACATACTTGAATAGATTCAGATTTTGGAACTATTTAGCGTGTTTGAAACGTCTGTTTCAACTCGTACATACGACTGACATATTTGAAGGGAAGCTTTTATGTGATATTGAATGAGTGTCAAGAAAGTCATTTATGTTGATGCAGAGGGAATGGAAAGAGAGTCTCCCATCGAAACCAAAACTTAGAACACATGCCAGATTTAAGGAGGTGCTAAAACGGAGGATTATATAAAACGTTTGCCTCGATACCAAAGATCTTTGTTTGCTCAAGTTAGAGCTGGTATTTTGCCGTTACATATAGAAACGGGAAGACACAGGGGGACAACGGTGGAAAATAGATCATGTACTATATGTGGTGATAATTTAGTGGACGATTAGTTTCATTTTTTGTATAAATTGGATATCTATGCTGATATCAGGAAAGTATTATTTGATCTGGGTAGAAGGGAATTTGAAGATTTTGGGAGGAAGACTATGTAAGATAAATTTTAACATTTGATAGTAAATGAAGGTAAACATGTAGCAAGATATTTAAATGAAGCTTAGAGAAGGAGAAAGAATACTTTGTATGGAATCGTTCCTTAGTGTATCATGTATTTATTTTCAAGTGACATATAAGCCAAGGAGACTGGGTGCTTTTGTTTGCGTTCTATATGAACTCTGTATTCAATGCACATGTCACTATAATAAATAAAATATGCATATATACATAGTCACACAGCAACAATCATAACGTCGATAAAATTACGTCAAAACGTTTTGAAGTTTACATGTCCCCTTATATGGAGCTGTTTGGACAACAATTAAGCTAAACTGTACTTTGTATTTTCTTTACTCTAAACATTCGAGTAACAGAAATAGAAACCCTTTAATTGAGAAAAAGGACAACTGGTGATGACATAGCAAAGATATGAAGAAAAATCAAATCACATTCCCTTTAAAAAAAATCTCTGAAGGTTACGTTTAGTGAATTAAACATTATGCATATAACAGAAATACGTACGGATTGTCTTTTTACATATGTAGTTCTTCTTTTCGCTGCACTCTTTATCATTCCACTTCTTGGAACCTGTGCTGTACATGTGGACACAGTCTTCATTGCCCGCATTATTTGGTTCCTTATTCTCCCAGTACGTGAAGGTGGATGCCTATTTTAGACAACGAGACAAATATTGTGGTTATACAGCTTTCTGGAATAAATGTCAAACAACTGGCTTAATTTTAAGGATTTAAACTTGTTTTACAATGCCTCTAATTTTGGCAAGAGGATAATATTATTTACCCTGTGCCAAATTTGGAAGATTTAATCCAAATACAAATATAAGAGACAATTTAAAATCTTTTAAACTGAGCACAGTGATCACTGAGATGGTATCTACATGTGAATCTTGACAACAATCAATGCATCATATTCATCCGTGAATCCTGATAGCAGACTTGAGACAACCTTTAATTCTGAAATTACCATTGATATATCTCTGACATTAATTGTAATATTTTGATCAAATAAAAACCTATTATAAAAATTATCTCTCGAATCTACAACATCTCATCCACGTTTTTCACAATTCTTTCTTTACGGAAGGTACCGATTTCCAAAAAACGATTATATTGTGTTTTTGGAGCACAAAAACACGGGACAAATTTTGGCTTCTTCCTTTTTGTCTCAGGACAATGAAGACTATTAAAATAATGTCTAATACTTATAGAATCATTTGCGTATATCAGGATACAACAAACATGCTTGCTACTCTTGCGAACATTTATTATTTTTTTTATCCAAAAGTGTTGCATTATACCAGTTGTTAAATGTGTCATGTTTACATAACAATTTATAACAATAAGGTCATACTTTGGTATCAATGTGTTTCAACGTTTCTCCTGATCATGGAGCTACATAAATCCATTTTTACGACAGATGTTGCAAGAATATGCGACTTTCAACAAAAGTCACGTTCATGTTAATAACTCATTCCACCCTGATAGAAGACCGAGTCAACAGCTTTTCTTGGCGCGCTGTTGGTGCAATAGGCGCAGAGCGTGCCGAGGAAAGCTGTTGACCACGAGCATATAATTTAGAATGATACATGCAAGTTTCATCAAAAAGTTTGAAAAATAATCCCTAAACTAGTAAAATACAATTGGCAGACGACATTCAGATATTAGAGGGGAAAAGCGTCATTAGGGTGGAATGAGTTAACATTGGCAGTGAAGGCACTCCCGCCCAGTGCAAAGTCAAACGATGTCCTGGGTGATCTTGCGCCAGGCAATATTCCTTACCTAAGCATGTCATCCTGATAGGTGTCATGTGCAGTTGTCCTTCAATCTTTTCCGTTAAACGTGTATTTAAGATATACGCTAAAGAAGTGCACTTCCGTCTCGTGACATTTGACAATTTTAGACGAGTGAACCGACAAGGATTACGAAGAAGGAGAACATAAGGAAGATGGTGTTGCCTTACATAACGGCATAATGAGTCCCTTTCAAGCTTGATTTTGCAACCATTTCAGGGTAGTACATAATTATTCAAGGAGTCGAGCATCACAAAAAATGTCCGAAGGAATGTACTTTTTGTGTACAATGTGTTGTAAAATAATTGGTCTGCGCGGTGTGTAAAGTTGGGTTTCACAGGACGCCATTTTGACTTCCAGGCATAGTTATCAGTCGATTGACAAAATAGTGAGATCTACTGTGAGTAGATATCAATTTGATATCTACTACTGTGTGGTAAAATATTACATATTCAAGACAAGAGAGTTCTGGATAACACATTGATGTGAAATATCGATCCATACTCTTCAATTCACATACCGGTGTAACATCTCCAACCCAGACCCATGTGCCTTCTTTGGCGCTATCTGTGCCACCAAGCCAGTAACTGGTCGGCGTCAGCTTACCTACAATTTTAATAGGTAATTCCATTCACAGTGGAATCATTTGTTTGACAATACTTAGTAAGCTTGCAGTTGCGAATACACATACCCTCAACGAATAGGTAACTTTCAGCTATGATGCCATCGAAAAGAATAGAACAAGTGTTGGATCTTGAAGCAAAGCATATTTACATTTTACCAATGCAAGATACGCTGTGTCGCCACGCCCAAAACCTCACGAAAATGACTTAAGAATATTAACTTGTGAGGCTTGTGCCACATTTGCTTCTTACGTAAATTATCTTAAAACCATTAGGTTCCTGACAGCAACGTCTTGTTATACGTACTCGTGATAAATTTGTTTTCTGCGTCGTCCATCACCTTGACGTAATCTGCACCAAGACCACGACACTTGTTCTTGCCGGCAGCCCATGTCTGAACGTCCGTGGAGAAGTAGTAACAGTTAGACCGGAACTCGCTCCAGCCTTTTGGACAAGTACCAGCTATAAAAGAATAATTTGCACATACGTACTAGGGAAAAGTATATATATATTTAACAAAGTCCGTAAAATATACTGCTATTACATTTATGAAGGTGGCAAATGAAGGTTTTCATCTTTGAGGAGGGGGGCGGGAGGGGGTTCGGCGTTGCATTGGCTGTTCCAAACTTATCACCCATGTCACACTCAATTTAGTACTTTTGTGTGTAAATATACTTTACGCCTTTGGCAAGACTTAACCTGTATATACGATTTCTTAAACAACTACATGCCAATAGGCCATTAAAATATATAGACTACTGGTTGATGCACTTTTAAAAATTTCAATGGGGTATTTTTTAAATGTGCTCATAATACATCAAAAGTTAATTGTGTAAATCGAAATAACAAAAGCAAAATTTCAACCTTTCCAAAGAAATATTTTCATATATTTTCATTTGTGTTTGGGGCCATTTAATCATAAAAGTCTCTCTTTAGTACGTTGTCTGTGTAACCAAGTAGGAAACAGGATCATGAAAGCATCTAGTGTGTATTTGACCTCGTTTCCACTGAACCCTAGAAGGCTTAATGTTCAAGTAGATCAGAAACATTGTACAACTCTTAACATGCAATATATTATAGATGGCCTTGACATGTTTTGAAGGTCATGGGGAACCCGGTGAATGGCACCATGGCCAGACTTGAACCTCTCAGATGCCACCCAAGGCCACATTTTAGTGTGTGCGTGTGGCCTGGAAATATGTCTCTGTATTCCGTGAGACACAATGCATATGAGCTATACAGCAGACTTTTATACTACTATGCACGGCCAAGATCGTAACTCTTATTTCATCTACAGCCAATGTGCTATAACATTCGCTGGCAGGCTAACAAAAATGCAGTAAATTTACCAAATGGGAACAGTTATTGATGAATCCCTCGATGACTAGCTGACGTGAATAGGAATCGATATTTTCCAAAAGCTTATAATTTAATGTGTCAATTTTGCTGAATTACTGGTGATTTTAAGATATTTTTTAAATAATTAAAACGAAACTGTTCTAAAACATTTGACTTAAAACATACCTTGCACACATTTTTATTTAACAGTACGTCGTTGGATTATGTTAAGCCTTACAAATAACCACAGAGTAAATTTTTTTTGTATAAGATGATAAAATAACTGAAATGTAGTATCGTCAGGAAATGAGTGCATGATTATTTCAGGAGTTAAAGTTGTTGACGAGATTCCTGTCGCTTCCATTTCAATTAATCAAGATAAATATCCACACTTAAATGATCTTCATTTATCAGCAAATGTTGATTGCCAACAGCTAGACATCTTGCATGGGCAATATTATGCTGACATGTTGATTCCTCTTGAGGTTAGGAAAGGCGCTTTTGACCAGCCATTTGGAGTTCGTTTTGTTGGTGAGTAAATGGGCGCGTTGAACAGGTAAATTTCAGCCGTGTGGTTATCTGCAACTTTATTACAACCTCTTCAGTTACGTCACAGACTCAAAGTTCAGTTCCTTTCACTGGCATTGGCAGATTCTGGGATATGGAAAGTGCAGGTCTTCATAAACCCGGTATGTCTGTCCTTGATAGGAAACTCACGGTAACCATTTACTTGGTTGGTATGCTGATTTCATGGCATTGGACACAATGATATTTTTTACGATGTCCATGTGTATAAGTTGATTGCACTTTTCAAGACCTGTGCCATCAATTAGGTGTCTCCCCCCCCCCAACCAGAATATTTTAGAATATATATTTTTTTCATTTTGCGGAGAAATACGACTTGTATATATATATATATATAAATATATATATATATATATATATATATATATATATATATATATATAATCCAATTTAAGAATGTACGTTGTATTATATAAATATTTACACTGAAGCTTTTCACTTCTCTAAATCTGTATTGGCGCAATATCGATCATGAATTGAGCACAATTCTGGGACAACGTTTACCTTTGGTCTTCTTGCAGATGTATTTTCTTGTTTGTAAGCAACTCCGGTCGTTCCACTTGCCCTTCGCCGTACCAGTTCCATACAGTTCTACACAGTCTTCATTGCCAACATTATTGGGCTCTTTTGTGTTCCAGTTAGTGAAAGTCTAGCGACAGCAAAGCGCGATATTTACGTGGAAACAGAAAAAAAAAGACCAGTGACGATCATGCAGTTATGACCAGCACCATAATTGCAAAATATATCGCAGACACAAAATTGCGCAACTTCTGTATGTGTACCTTATTTTATCAATCCTCCGCCCAACTTATAAAAAGGCTCAAGAGCTGGTGACTTTAAATGTGACCTACTTTATTTTCTAATTAATTTAATCTCGTGCTAAGATGTGTGTTTATAATATAGGTTTCAGGATTAATCACTTTCGAGAAATATCGTGAGATGCGCTTGACATTAGGTGAATTGAGCCAGAAGAACCTTTGGTACAGACTATCGTACCTACAAAAACTGTCATTTTTTATACATGACTTATTTGAAACATTATCAAAATAAACACCATACATCATGTACCTTTCCTTCAGTCCACTTCCACTTTCCACTCTTATCTTTATTGTTCATGCCAATCCACATGCCTGCGGACCTAGTCTTGCCTGAAATTTATAAATATCTATATATATACCTACTTACGGACATACATACATATACAGTTAAAAGAATGAATACAAACATACAATTTTTAAATTTACTTTCAGTTAAGTAACCTGGTTCAGTTGATATGGTACAAAATATGCTTTGCGGTTTTACATACCATATAATGCATAGGTTGTACATATTTAGATTGAATGTTGGTCAGAGTGGCGTTTTTGGGAGGTTTTCTTCATTGTGAAATTGAGAAAAAAGTCATGCTACATACTTTATTTGCTTTTTTAAATAACAGACTGTATGAAAGAAAAATAAGACAATCATACGTGATTTGGGATATTTTTCAAATTGTTCACTAGGCTCGTGATTTAAAATGCCTTAACTAATTTCTGTATTTACTCATATTCTGCGAAAGTCCTTTCCATTCAAATATGAAAAAGCGTTTCTCAAAGGGACCGCCAGGGGAATGCGTTATAAGTATTCTGTTCCATCAGTCTATTTTGCAAGAACCAGACAGAGGCAAATAGACTGCTTGACCAACGCGGTCTCCCTTCCAATAAATATCTAGACGTAACAGTGTCCATTCCCCCGGAATATATGGTTTTGACATTGCTTCCCCGTCAATTCTTATTTTGTAGCCTATAATGCCGACTGTTTTGGTATTTTACTACTATTAGAAAATTGAAGAAGGTTGATATCAAACACATGAAACTATAAGCACTGAAGGTTGGTTGTTAGAGCTTTAAACTCTTTTCTTAGTCAAGGTGTTGTATGTTAAACATATTAAGATATTCAGGAGGGTTTATTTCATCCAAGGTGTGAGTTGAAGTATGTACAAAGACTGTGCCAGTTTGGGCGTCATTGTACAAAAACATGGCGTCAAATTATTTAAATAAGAATTATCACTATCATCATTGCGTTGTTTCAGTATCAAACTCTCATAGCCGCTTCGAAATTTAATTGCAATTTGCATGCAGGCACCAAAGTATAGTTGGCACACTGTTGCTACCTGTTCAGTACTTACCATAGAGATAATAATTGGACCTGGCATCCTGAACTTTGGCAAGGACAGCACCAGCGGTCAAGCATTTGACGCTGGCTTCGTCCCATGTCAGCGCTTCTATGCTTGTCTTGTAACACTGAGTACCTACGGTTATCCAGCCTGACGGACACTTGCTTGCAGCTCCTGATCATGGGAAAGTATTAAAACTGCTGAACTGTTCAACCATAATTGGTCAAACCAAAGTAATATATGACTTATTAACATGTATATATTCATGCTCATACATTGCAAAAGACGTAAAAATTAGAAATCTGCGATCACCAGTGGTAGCCATAAGTCAAACTTGACAGCCCCTATCGTATGTGACAGTTACCACAGTGTTAAGTCATTCCTGTTTACCAGCGGTGCCCTCTATTAATTGATTCAAATAGTCCCAATCTTATCTCAGTGTGGTCCCAAGAAGTGCATTAAAAGTGAATGGACGTCACTGAAAATATGTAATTGTTGTAATAGCAATGTATGGTCAGTTTACGATGCTAGTTTCAATATTGCTTCTTTCTTCAATTACAGACAACAAAAAATGTATCTTTGTGGAGTCAAAGACGTTTGCTAGTAAGTATTAGTGACATCCGTTTGTTCTGTCAATATACTCTCCTGGTTAAGCTCTCGTCACCAGATAATACACTAGGCTGTAATATATTTTGTAACGCGTATATATATATATATATATATATATATATATATATATATATATATATATATATATATATATATATATATATATATATATATACATATATATATTACTGTTTATACTATGTAGCTTTGTGCGAAGATATTCGTCTTCCATGCATACCGCGCGGTCGTGAGCACGCAAAGTTCCATTTCAACGTGCAGGGCGCGTCAACCCACTTTCCGCCGCCACCTCGCACCAAGCCTGCACATAATTCTGGAGATGTGTTTGGTTCTCCTGTGGCCCAGTTTGTATATGGCTTCAAACAAAATACACGGACATTTCATTTTGTATTTTTAAGCAAATGGATGATTTATTTCGAAATTAAGTTTAGGCAGTAGAAATCTGTACTAAAAGTTACGGTTTCATATTTTTGATATTTTCCATCGGTTAAACCAGAGTTCAAGTAACTAAATAAATGTTTGTAGTTTTCTCAAGGAAAGACTTTGCTATTCATTCACACACTTAATTGACACACTTAATGTATTCATTTCCTTTATTTTAGTTGCCTTTAATTTGTGCGTATATCTTTGTGATGTTGCGGGGCCAAAACCTGTGTAAAGACACACCTTCTTAATGTTCCACACCCATTTGCCTTCGTGCAGATGATCCCTGCCTGCCAACCAGTAACTTGTTGCAGCTACTTTACCTGAGAAAAGGTCATGTCAAATCTTACATATAAGATATTGATATCAGTAAAAAGTCTGCAAGCAATTGCATGTATTTTTGGATGAGTATTTAGAGCACAAAGCAAATGTCTCCCCAGACAAGACGGTTTTATGGGGGAATACGGATGAGACATTTCATAATATAAATTATGACAAATTTACAATGCACAACAAGGTAAATATGACTTCCATTTGTTTATGACCTTCGAAAAATATATATATGTACACAAAACCGCCGTTTAGAAACTTTACGCGGAAGCCATTGGGTTGTTAATTGCACATATTTCCGAGGTGGACGGAAAGTTTTAATTCATTCTCTCGGCCTGATATCATCCATTGAGACGATAAATGGCATGAGCTCCCCATGAAAAGAAGTATTATTTTTCTTCTGGCTGGCAGGAAAATGTGCCTGTACTTCCAGTGTCCTTTACATTATGTAAACTGTTTAACATTCATACGCAAAAGTATTTCTCTCGGAAATTAAATCACAGCTATCCAAGACATTCATAATATATGCTTGACAAAAATGAAAGAAATAAGAGTCTCCTGACCTGCACCTTTAATTTTAAATGGTTACAAAACGTATAAGTACATTTCATAAGAGATACTAACCGTGAGTCTCCTGACCTGCACCTTTAATTTTAAATGGTTACAAAACGTATAAGTACATTTCATAAGAGATACTAACCGTGGAGCTGAACTACGCTGGACATTTTACAATGCACACAGCCACCCACAACTTACCAGAATGATTCATATGTGAGGTTCAGACCGGAACTCTGTCAGGTAAATTGATACCCAGATAATAACCCGGAACGGCAGGTACAATCGACAAATTGTTTCTCTTCAAGACGAAACTTATAGTCCAATATTGTTTTGATACTCAAAATGCCAATCTGGTCAGTAGCGTACGTTTACACAATTTCAATGCCTCATCATCAAGATTTGCATAAATTCATTATAGCTTTGAAATGTATTTCTTTTAATCGGCACAAATGCTTTTACTTGCTATATTTCGGTGTTATGGGTCCACAAGCTCATTTAATGTGATCGCTCATGGTTTGCACCACGTAGCATTACCTGGGTATTCAAATTATCAGACTGACAGGTATCCCGGTTGGAGAAATTGTTACCGAATAGAGCTCTCTTCACTTCCGATAAAAACAACATAAACCCAAATTGGTAAATTGCTGAATATATTGTTTTAAATGACACTGGACCAGAAAGGACAGCACGGCACTCCAGAGATATTCGCAAATGAGCAAGCAATTTAACTGGGTCGCTACAGTGCACGTACGATACACTAGAATTTATTAAGCCCTAAACACTGGGGACGGAACTGAGTTAAACACTTTACATATTTTTGCCAACATCAACATAAAGAGTGCTGAAATCATGGTGAAATTATCCCCTTAATTGTAAATCTCATACATACTTTGTATGAAATTGTTCTCGTGAACATCCATTATAGTGACGTATTCAGATCCAGTGGCGTGACACTTTTCTCGTCCCGCTTCCCAGGTGGCCGTAGTGGTAGAGAAATAGTAGCAGTACCCACGGTACTCACTCCAGCCACTGCCAGGGCATGTATTTACTGACAGAAAAAACAGCAAATTAACAATCCTGAGCTGTATCATCTTATCAAGACCGGTTAACAATTTATTTTGTGGGCGCAGAGCAACAACATTAGCGTGGAATATTGAAAGTTGATATCACGACCTCATCTTGCTAAGAACGTCAAATCGAAAAGGACTGTGCACTTGCTCTTATTCCGCCACATGCTAGTGACCTCTTTCAGTCCAATCAATTTTGGGTTTCCATGCAAGACAAATATAACAATTTTGAAAATGCAATCACGATTGACAATCTCCGTGGATGCCGTGAGTAATTAAACTTCATTACTTTTCATCGCATGCCATGCTTGTATCATTTCAAGCTATTTCAGACCTACGTATTTTTTAAGTTGCTCTATACCGGCTGTAAAACAATTACAATTTTTTTTCCAAGAAGAGCAGATTCCTTTTTCCGATCACCGCACCATGATATGAATGTTATGATTAGAAAGCAAAAAAGACTTACACGATAATTTTTGAGAACCTGTGGTCGGAAAGTGTAACTTTGAAGCATTTTCAAAATCAAACGTAAGCTATTTTTTAGAATAGTCCACAAACGGGGTTTACACGCTTCCCTCGTGTGGTCCTGTTTACAAACAAGCTATCAAGCCATTGTTAGGGGTGATTATGCCACTGTATTTATGGCTCGTGCAAGATCGCACCAAAAACCGGAAGATTTATGAACATAACACCTACAGACAACATCGACCGCAGTAAATTCCAGGATTGCGACTCCTGTTGAGTTCGAAATTGATCTTGTCATTTTGACGACGCTTTTGCATCACCACCCCCCCCCCCCAACCACCCCCCCCCCCTTTAGAAGACACATTATGACAACTTTGCCATTTAAATGATGTCCTGGAACAAATTCACCATTTTGATGACGCCCTGTTGCAACTTTACCATTTTAATGACGCTCTTTCGCATTTTCGCCATTTGATATTGCTCGTTCAGAGCTTCATTCTAAGCATAGATCTCCAAAACTGTCAGTAAAGTTGCTGGTCTTACATTACACTAATGCGACTTTTATGTGATTTTATTTTTTATCAGTTTGGGGGGGGGAGGTGGGTGTTGTGGATTCCAGAATACAATTCGTCTCTGGATTTTGAGATTTCTGATTTAATCTGTCTGATTTAGGAACCATATTGTAGCAAAATATCGAGGTATATGATATTATCTCATTGCTAAAGAGGTCTACTTCTGATGTAAGTGCCTTAATTTTAATATCACGATAACATTAACAACTGAACAATGTACATATTTATAATTGCTGTAAATAAGTTTACCACACAGATAAATCCTAATAATAAATGTGATAGTACATCTAAAGCTGATTTTACACAGGTAATTTGTTATCATCACTCGATGAAATTTGTTACCTTTACGTTTCTTGCAGATAAATCTCTTGGACCGTGAGCAAGGATTGTCATTCCACTTGCCCTTCTGGCTCCCACTGCCGTAGAATTCTGCACAGTCCTCGTTTCCAGCGTTATTTGGTTCATCCTTTGCCCAGTTTGTATATGGCTTCTGCATGCAAATAAATTGGCAAAGGATAACACTTTGGCATCACAGATTACGAAACTGTTCGCGACTGCTGTCTTTGAAAGGCAGTATTTCTGGTACTTTGCTCATCGTGCATTTTCTATTAACGACTCGTTCAATCTGAATGATCTGAGGCTTATCTGTTTGTCAATTTTAAATGTGGAAATAAATAGGCAGTAGCATTGTAAGATGTGCAAAACATTGGTACAAAATGCGCGCTCTGTAGTAGCTTTCTCTGGTAGATAGTCTATTTAAAGCAAGTGCTTGTCATATAATCATGAGAACTGTGTGGCACACTAGACCAAAAAAATATTACCAGGAGGAGAGGGTGTTTTTCTCCACAGTGGAAAGTTATCGTAATATATTAACTATGGGGATCAAATGGCACTTCCTGCTCAGCGGAAAAAGATTTTGTGAAGGATGATACTTGACCCCGTACTCAGAGATTGTACATGCGACACGACAGACGTGATATTCAAATTTAATATCAAAGGCTCGTAAGCGGTCTTATTTTGGTTGATGTTGAGGCAGACAATGTGTGAACAAGATATTTTTACGTCGGACTAAATAGAAAACTATAATCATGTTTAATACAAAGCTGAATGATCATACCCGTAATATTGGTGTCGGTGGTAGAACAATGCGTATTGGCGTAACAACCCAGGTCCATTTACCTTCAACCAGGTGATCTCTGAAGGCAAGCCAGTAGTTGTGTGGCGCTACCTTACCTGCACATGGCAAATAGTAAATGGAATACGATATGCTTTGAGAATCTAGGAAACGTCATTGGTCAAGATGGATCACGTAACACATGTTGTACCTGACTTTTCATCGCTCTTCTACTTGAAACACTCTCATGTTCTTTTTTGTTTGTTTGTTTTTTTTCTTTCGTTTTTTTTTCTTTTGTTTTTTGTTTGTTTTGTTTTGTTTTATTTTTTTGTTTATTTTTCCTTTTTTTTTCTTTGTTTCTCTTTTTGAGTTAGAGGTTCTTTCAAAAGATATAAGACGCAAGAGCTTTTCAGCTTCTTATCTTTGGTGTTTGTAGTTTTGCTGTTTTTGCTCAATTTCAAATAGTTTAAAAATGGCATTTTCATCACTTCAGTGTTATACTAAAGACAAAACATGAGCAGCTGAATGTAATGCAGCTCTCAGCCATGTACAATAAAACTGATTTAGTTTAGGCTAATAAACTGGACAAAATGCATAAATCTCATATGATTTCACATGTAATGGACTGTTCCAAAAACATCCGCAAAATATGCACATGTATATGCAAAAAGAGTCATTAGACGCACAATGCACGATTTTCAGTCTAGTTCCAACCACGCATGACAATACGAGGGCTGTGTAATATAAAACAGCGTCCAAACTCACGATGGACAAACACGGCATTAAATCATGCATCTGTATTGTCACATTGATGCCTGTGTAGATGAACATATATACTACGAATACTGAGAGTAAATGAAAGATTGATAGTGTTCTATTTTCAAAGTTTCGGAAGAGGGCATGCTTGGCAGTTGTAATTTTCTTTTTTTCCATGATCTTTGATCCTTGCTGCGTCCAAATTTGGAGAGTATTTTCTTAGCAAATTGCCACAGCTCTGTCCCATTATGGTGTATGAAATATTGTTCATAGAGTTTTACCTGTGTTTCAGAAAAGAAGCCCGGCCATCTACCATTGCATGCTCTTAGCGCATATTTTATTTTAAAGTACTGTTGAAGTCTATCTCACATGAGGTCCTACCGCATTCATTCAAGAGTACCAAGCAGGCTCTTCATAATGGTCTAAAGGCTTATGACGCACATATATGTGCAAAACTGGCAGATAAATTTTTACTGTTGACGAGAAATTTAATGATGCAAGTGAAGAGTGATTTATTTTGACAAGTTTACAGAAGAAAGTTTTCCTATTTCTCTTCTAATGTTTCCGCAAAGAAACTAGACGGAGACGACTAACAATTGTGGCATGGAAAATATTCCTTGTGTTGGTTCACTTCAGGGCAGGAGTAAAGATAGGTTATTATATGTTGAGACGTTGTGTTAAGTCCATTAAATATTTTATTTCAGAGCAGCTGATCTTGATTTTCGTATAGAGTAAGGAAAATTATTATTTTACCTCTAACAAAGGATTTACTATACATACTTGTTATAAACTTGTTCTCGTTGGCGTCCCTGATGGCCACGTAATCTGCTCCAAGGGCCTTGCACTTGGCCTTCCCTGCGTCCCAGGTGGCGTTAGTGGTGGAGAAATAGTAGCAGTGGCGGTAGTACTCACTCCATCCAGCAGGGCACCTTATAACTGATGAGAAAATGAGTGTGCAAAATAGGTTTGGGGTTTTTTTGTTTGTTTGTTTTGTTTTGTTTTTTTAATCTTACAATTTGGAAAATGTCAACATTTTAATTCGATTTTTGGAATACATACTATTTTTGCCTGTTCACAATCTACGGAGGAAACCACATGTAGTTTGAGCACTGGTATATCATTTTAAAATTTCCGGTACACGACTGATGATAGGTTTGTATGAACGTACGCGATAACACCAGGTAGCGCTTCAGTTGGCTTTCCAGCGGATGATTTGTGCGCCCTGAGTGCGCAGTTCGACGCCATACTTCATGCAGACAAATCAGCATGAGTATTGGTTATTGGCTACTTTATTTGTCAGGATTTAAAGTATGTTTGGCTGTATGGTCATAAGCACATATTGACAGTTGTTCTTACGTTATTGTTGTCCATTTTAAAGTTCCACTAAGAGGCTTGGAGAAGCAAAAACAACAAAAAACTGTGACTGATTCATGGCATATCCCTCAATAAAGTATGTGTTCCAAGTGATGCACCTCATTCCACAAATATCTTTACTTATTTCCCGTTGCTATGGGTACCACTATTTTTGAAGCATTATAACCCTCAAATGAAGAAAAGGGAACTGCCAAAACGGACTTATAGCATGAAAATGCTCGTTTATGAAGGTATTTTGAAACATATTTCCTTTTCATTTGACTCAGGCAGTATGTTTTCATAACCTAGCATTATTCCACATATAGAATATATGCCACTTACCTTTAGGTTTCTTGCAGATGTACCTCTTGAGATGTGTGCATGGAATATCATTCCACTTTCCTTTCTGGGTGCCACTTCCATAAAATTCTGCACAGTCCTCATTACCCGCGTTGTTGGGCTCATTCTTGGCCCAGTTTGTGTATTGTTTCTACAGTTAAAAAGGTTAATTTGATTTTCATACTTTAAAATAATCAAAACAGATTGAGTGGAACGATTTATTTGCAGAATGTATTAATGGCTTATCAAGAAGGGACTGTGTCCTAATCAGTATAAATTGGAAAAATTATACAGTTCAAGAAATATTTTAATGAAAATTGTTTGAAAAGTTTCTGAAACATTTGATACATTTCACCGCGGTAATGAAAGTAATCACACTCACCTGTGGTGGTCGGGTTGGTGGTACAACTCGTGGAGTTACAACGTCCCATGTCCATTTGCCCTCGACCAAGTGGTCTCTGCCTGCAAGCCAGTAACTGTAGGCCGCTACTTTACCTGTGCGTTGAACATAGAATGTAACTGATAAGAGCACCTCTACTTTAATTAAGTAAACCATACATAGTAATACTATCTTGAAGATAATTGAGAAACGTTTGGCAAAAATATTCATATTATCATCATCATCATCATCATCATCATCATCATCATCATCATCATCATCATCATCATCATCAAGTAAGGAACAATTACTTTGATTATTGTGTCTACAAGCTTTGCCTGCAGAAAAGCCAAATCAACAATACAAAAGCCCGTGTGATAAATCTTCAAATATATGTCATGGCACTCGTCGTCACACAAAGGACAAGACCGCCACATATCCCTCATACACGTAAACTAACGAGTACACCACCCTATGGCGCTTATGATCAGTTATCAAGATGATACAGTTATTTATTTGGTAGAATTTTATAATACGCACTCTAACAGCATTTCTTGGTTGACTTTTTTCTTTCCTGAATTTTTTAATAATTTTTTTAACATTTAATCAGGCCTACCATGTGTAACAACTCAAAGACTGTTGTTCTAAAAGGACCTGTTACCAGAAACATACATCGTTATCTATACTAAATTATACTCATACATACTTGCTATGAACTTGTTCTCGTTTGCATCCCTAATAGCGACATAATCTGCTCCAAGGGCCTTACACTTCGCCTTCCCTGCATCCCAGGTGGCGGTTGTGGTGGAGAAGTAGTAGCAGTGGCGGGAATACTCGCTCCATCCAGCAGGGCACCTGACAACTGGCAAACAAAATACACTGTAATGTACCACATAATTTGAATTGACTCATTTTTTGCTAATGTTAGAATTATGAAAATATACAGATTTTGTTTTAATTGAATGCTATATATATATATATATATATATATATATATATATATATATATATATATATATATACACACATACATATATATATATATATATATATATATATATATATATATATATATATATATATATATATATATATATATATATATATATAAATATATATATATATATCATATTCGCACATATACAATGGAATGAAACCACTTATTGCTATGTGCGTTTCCCATTTGTGGCTAGGTGATTGGTGCCGGAGTTGGCTGGTTCGAGACCCAGCCGTTGCATGGTCACAAACATATACACTTTGAGCGCAATAAAATCACTTCGGTGTTTCTAGCATACAACAAACAAGGGATACCAGGTAGTACTTCAGTTGGCTTGCTAGCAGATGATTTATGTGTACTTATCAAGCGTTTCAATGCTTTGTTTCAAAGCTTTTGACACCTTAGATCACAAAATACTTATTGAAACTGGCTTATCAATCTATACCTATTCTTGTACTCTGCCAATGACCTGTAAAACTTGAACTTCGCTTGTTAAACTACTGACATCCCACGTTTGCTTTTAGTTAGGGTGGCTCATACGACAGTGGCAATATTTTGCCTCAGTGAGAGTCTTCCTGGCATAATCATTCTGTATACTTTAAAGTATTATTTGCATGAACCACTTGATTTGCCAAATAAACACGTCTTGCGTGTTGAGTCTTGAGGATGTGTGTGTGTCTGTGTGTCTGTGTGTGTGTGTGTGTGTGTGTGTGTGTGTGTGTGTGTGTGTGTGTGTGTGTGTGTGTGTGTGCGTGCGTGCAGGGGACGGGGGGGGGTAGTTTCCTTATCATGATTCTAAAGCATAGCATTTTAGCTCTGTGGTCATAAGCTTACACTGACAAGTTATACTTGGAAAACCCAAACCAACGTCTTATAGCCCTCACTGATTCATGGCACACTCCACAACAAAGTTTGTGCCCCATGTAATCCATCCCCCCCCTCCCCCCGTTACTAATATATTTGCATGAGATATATAGTGCTAACCTTTAGGTTTCTTGCAGATGTACCTCTTGGGCTGGGTGCATGGAATATCATTCCACTTTCCTTTCTGGGTGCCAGTTCCATAAAATTCTGCACAATCCTCATTACCCGAGTTGTTGGGCTCATCCTTGGCCCAGTTTGTGTATGGTTTCTGCAGATAAAACAGTTAGTGTGATTTTCATACATAAAACCAGATTTAGTGGGACGATTTTCTTGCAGACGGTCATAATGTTTTATAAACATTTAAACTGTGACCTTGGCAGTATAAATTGGAAGCATTTTGACAGCTCAACATATATTTAGATGAAACTGTTCGAAGAGTTTCGCCGACATCTGATACATTTCACCGTGTTGAAATGATCACATTTACCTGCGGTGGTCGGGTTGGTGGTACCACTCGTGGTGTTACAACGGCCCATGTCCATTTGCCCTCGACCAAGTGATCTCTGCCGGCAAGCCAGTAATTATAGGCTCCCACTTTGCCTAAATATTGAAAATAGAAAGTTACTCATTGGAATACCCATACCTTTATTTTGTGAACTAGATGGTGATATATTATATTAAAAACTACAGAGAAAATTGTGGTAAAATATTGTTTGCATCAACATCAATTGGGGGGAATTTACTTTGGCCATGCAATCGACAAGTTTTGCCTCCAGAAAACTCAAAATCAGCAATATTATCATATTCCGGAATATGGATTATCCTTATTTACATTACTGTTAACTGTAATAATTCCCAACAGTTTGTTAGTTACTTCGTCTTTAAGAAATTATCTTGAAGACGACAAGTGTGTTCTATTCATTATTTCAGAGCCAATGTGTTGCATATTCATGTTCTTCAAACCTACGTCATGGCACAGTTAGTCACACGCAGTGTAAGACCGCCATCTACACATCCCTCATATGTTTAAACTAAGTATTCCAATCCACTCCCATGGTGTTAATGATCAGTCAGCAAAATACTCCTGTTATTTATTTCCGTTGTATTGTATTACAAGCACTCTAAATGCAATTCTTTCTGGTGGCTTTTGTATGTTTTCTGCACAGAATTCTTTCACATATTTTTAAAAATTTCAATACCCTATCAAGTGTCTCAGCTCCATCAGGAACTGTTGGTAAAATGGACCTTTTCATGCACAGGTATATTGTTATCGCTATTAAAATATAGAAATACATACTTGTTATGAACTTGTTCTCGTTTGCATCCCTAATGGCGACATAATCTGCTCCAAGGGCCTTACACTTCGCCTTCCCTGCATCCCAGGTGGCGGTAGTGGTGGAGAAATAGTAGCAGTGGCGGGAATACTCGCTCCATCCAGCAGGGCACCTTAAAGCTGGCCAATCAAAAATGGTGTACCTCAGAATTAAACTTGATTCATTGTGCCAAATATTGGGATTGTTAACACATAAGAATTTTGTTGTAATTGAATGTAGCATATATCATATTTGCTCGAGTACAAAGAAATGAAACCGAATGCGCATCGATATACCTTTTTCATACAACAAACAATGGGTATGTATACATTTATACACTAGATGACACCGGGGGAGCATTTCAGTAGGTTTGTTGACAGTTAATTTTTGTGCACTAATTCAGCGTTTCGATGCAATGCTTCAACGCTTTGACACGTAAAATAACAAAATGCGTATATGGGAACTAAATTACAATGGCTTTAGTGGTATTTCTGTGAAAGTCCCTAAAGGTTATCTAATTAATGCTCTAAAATTTCATATTGGATGACGTCAAGTCAAAATTACTTCATATTTCAGAAGTAGTCCTACAAGGCCGCCATCTTGGAACTTCTCCTCTTGATTATTATACAATGACATAGCTGAAGCAATCAACGTTGCAATCAACAATGACTGCTTGCACTTTGGTAATGTTACCATCATCCATATTGTTGTAAACAAGTCTACTGAAAAAAACTGAATTGCTGAACACTGACAAATTATCATTAAATGTTAAGAAAAAGTTCCGACCCAAATAAGATAGACAGTTAGGCTATACTGATTACCTAGGATTGTCTCTTTATGCTCATTGGTATGTTAGTTTGGGGCCTTAAATCTGATAAAATGACTAGAGGACACATACACGTAGTGCCACGAAAACTCGACACCTGTATATGTTATGGCGATATTATATTTTGGCTACAGAGTGTTTGAATTTTGATGTGGAGAACAGCCTAAGTAAAATTTCTATCCATATAAGTGAACATAAATGTATACACAAAGCCATAAAGATACTTCAAATTATACAAAAATAATGATGTCATGTACATACCAAGAAACATGATCTATACGAAACCGCTATGTATATTCCCACACACAATGCAATCTTGTGGCTTGGTATTTTTATATTTTCACTGATATCTGTACACGATTGGCTATTCAGTCTGCATTGTGTGAAATTTGAGCTTGACTTGTTAAATTCCTGGCATTCTGTATTTCGTTTCCCTCAGAGTGACTTATATGATAACATCAATGGTTTACTTCAGCGGGAGTCTCTCTGTTACAAGCATTCTGTTTACTATGAACAATTCTTTGCATGAACCACTTGATTTGCCAAATAAAGAACGTCTTGGGCCTAAGGTTTTCACCTACGGGACAAATCTTTTTTCATTTATTTATTCATTTGAATAATTTATTTATTTATTTATTCATTTATTTATTTATTTATTTATTTATTTATTTATTTATTTATTTATTTATTTATTTATTTATTTATTTATTTATTTATTTATTTATTTATTTATTTATTTATTTATTTATTTATTTATTTATTTATTTATTTATTTATTTATTTATTCTTCTATTTATTTATCAGGATTCTACAGTTTTGCATTTTAACTATATGTTCATAAACACACACTGACAGTTGTGCTTATGTTATTGCCGTCTATTTTACAGTTTTACACGGATTAGCAAAACCAGCAGACTTGCAGCACTGACTGCATCCTTGCACTCGCTAATAAGGTCTATGGCCGATGTAATCTGTCCCTTCCTACAACTATCAGCACATAAAATATATAGCACTTACCTTTGGGTTTCTTGCAGATGTATCTCTTGGGCTGTGTGCATGGAATATCATTCCACTTTCCTTTCTGGGTGCCAGTTCCATAAAATTCTGCACAGTCCTCGTTGCCTGAATTGTTAGGCTCATCCTTGGCCCAGTTTGTGTATGGTTTCTACAGGAAAAATGGCAATGTGATGTTAGAACCTAGAAACGGATCAAAACAGTTTAAACGGGCACAATGTAATATTGTCTTATAAAATGAAAGTGCTTTCGTTAGTATAAACTGGAATCATTGATACAGCTCAACATATATGGAAATGAAAACTGTTTGAATAGTTTGTCAAACATTAGATACATTTAGTGGTATTAAAGTGATGACATTTACCTGTGGTGGTCGGGTTGGTGGTACCACTCGTGGTGTTACGACGTCCCATGTCCATTTGCCCTCGACCAAGTGATCTCTGCCTGCAAGCCAGTAACTGTAGGCTCCCACTTTACCTGTGCGTTAAAGACCGAAGGTTACCAATTGGAATACTCATACCTTTATTAAGTGAACTAGACAGGACAATATTATATTGAGGACAACAAAGAAACTTTTGATAGATATATTTTAATTCATATCTTCATAGATTTGGGATCATTACTTTTGGACCAAGCTGTCTTTAAGTTATGTCCTTAGAACATCCAAATTAACAATACTATCGTACTCAGTTATAATGGCTGATCCTTATATTCTTTATCGTTAACAATTCTTCTCAATTTGGAAATTGCAGATGTCTCATAAGTTACCTTTAAGACCACAAACATTATACTAATTACATAAGTTTTCATATTATTGCATCTTTAGTTACATGCAGTCCTCATGTGTTTAACTCTAGGAGTATAATATTATTCCACGCCATGATGTTCATCATCAGTTGTCAAAATAGCAAATACTATAAGCATTCTAAACCCAATTCTCTTGTCAGCCTGTGTATTGTTTGGCCAAAATTACTAAATAATAATTGTTGACAGTTAAATATGTCTACCAATTGACACAACTCTGTTGTTCCAAATGGACCAGTTAGTATATTATTAATATCTTAATCATAATGTACGCATACATACTGGTTATAAACTTGTTCTCATTGGCATCCTTGATGGCTACATAATCTGCTCGAAGCGCCTTACATTTTGCTTTGCCTGCATCCCAGGTGGCGGTAGTTGTAGAGAAGAAGTAGCAGTGGCGGGAGTACTCGCTCCATCCGGTTGGGCACTTAACAACTAGCAATCAAAAAGAAAGAAGAGGCAACAATTGAAAAAATAAATGGCCGAAATTTGAAAAGGTAATAAAAATTTCAAAATATTTGGAAATATTATCCCGTGGTGTTTCGAATTAAATATGCACAAAATCGAAGCCTGATCAGATCCTCAAAGGGAAAAATACCAAAGGGACAGCTTTACAGCATATTTGCATGTATGTATGTATGTATGTATGTATGTATGTATGTATGTATGTATGTATGTATGTATGTATGTATGTGTGTGGTGTGTTTGTCTATACAATCAAAATGTTAAAAATAAAACTAAACTTAAGTTACTTATTGCGAAATAAATGCTGAATTAAAATTACCAATTTTATAGTAATTCATTGCTTACATTATGAGTGTATTACATGTAAGTTCACTGATGAGTAGGAATTGTTATAAACCTCTGTTTTTTTACCCTCGTAAAAGAAACAAAATATAACTATTATTGCATTATTGAAATGCATACCATGAACACGTGACTACATGCGGCAATCTAAAACAAAGATAAGTAGGTAGTACTTTCTTCAAATGCCAATATGTTTTGCACCAGTAACAAAAACTTACTGAGCCTGATAAATCATCCCAAATATTGAAGTGTGCACAACTGGGTCTACTGACCTTTAGGTTTCTTACAGATGTACCTCTTGGGCTGTGTACAAGGGATATCGTTCCATTTGCCTTTCTGCGTACCACTGCCGTAGAATTCTGCACAGTCCTCGTTTCCAGAGTTATTGGGCTCATCTTTTGCCCAGTTAGTGTATGGCTTTTACAAACAAGTAGTAATAGAGGTAAATCAGAATTAATATAACTGTTGAGGACGTCCTTGCATAGCGGTTATGAACTGATAAATTCTATTTATTTAGTCGGTGATAATTCATTCTCTACACTTGCATCTTATTTTAGATGGATAATAAATGCTTATACACTTAAGGGCCCAGGGGCAACCCAAGACCACCCTCAAAGAATTGTCGGTTTACAGAAACATCGCCCATCTTCATTTTATGGTCTTTTCACAAATCGCAAGATCAAAATGGAGAAATGTGGAATACAGAGGAATTTTTCCTTGAAGATCCAATTGTTCGTGTTGGGAGGGTAGCTGCAAACAAGTGTATATTTCAGTGTTGCCTCATTAATGTAAAATTCGATACATAGCGTATAAGCTGAAGCGTGATTATGAAAACAAAGTTTGCTATATGGCACTATAATGAACAAAACTGATTTTCTCAAAGTAAAAAAAAAAATCTGTAACTGACATTTATCTGTGTCCTTTTTTCTCGGGGGGTAGTCTTGTTTCATACGATAACAACTTAGCAATAATATACTCTATTTCTTTCAAGAGGATGGAGAAAATAGCCAATGGCTGATACAAATATCGCTCCTCGGGTAAATATAGATTACATCAAGATGAGTATACGTCACATAATACAGTTTGGAAAAGAAAATTATACACAGTGAAATTGAAATAAGCGTGAACTTAAAATTGTACATAGCGTGTCAACACTTAAGTGAACGCACCGGTCCTACCAGCACACTACATGAGCTATACCAGAGGCAATTTTTGGTAGGCTTATAGGCTTACAGGGAGGCTTACTAACCTTGACTGGAGTCACAGGACGGACTGTAACTGGACGTCGAGTTGGTACTGGAACCGTAACTGGAACGTAAACGATCCTGTCCCATGACCACTTGCCCTCCGCGAGGTGATCTCTGCCGGCAAGCCAATAATTGTGTGGTGGTACTTTACCTACGAGAAACACATGAAAGTTACTTTATCCGACCGTGTGCTTTTCTCCACAGCAACGTCTTATTTGATTGATTCGTGTTGTGTGGAGGAAATCGGATTTTTTTATTTTAACCCAAAAACTTTATAACATCTCACACAAAACAACTTTATGTTATGTCAAATATTTTCTGCTGTCAGAGAAAGGTTGTTTTGTAAACGAATAGCCACGTCATCATTATTTTATTTGCACAATGGCTTGACATAGCCTCATATTTGATTACTCATCGTCATTATACACCAAGTTCTATAAAAAATCAACAGCATTATTTCATAACTGAAAAATAGCCATTGTATACATTTGAAACAATACATACTTTTTATGAAGTTGTTCTCGTTCATGTCTCCAATGGTGACGTAATCAGATCTCATAGAATGACACTTCGCCCTTCCGGCTGCCCAGGAGGCGCTGGCACTTGAGAAGTAGTAACAGTAAGAACGGTACTCGCTCCACCCACGTGGACACGCACGAGCTAAAACAAAGAAGAAATAGATGCAAAGACGCACACAAGCCTTAGACGTTTATAATAAAATAACATGCTATATATTTTCAAATATGTAAATTGTTTTCTCAACTAGTCCAATGTTATATATATATTACCATTTCTGACAGTCTAATAAAATCCGACTGAAAAATATTCAAAAATGGGGAACAGCAGAGAGAAGTATACAGTTGTCTTTACTTTACCCGACACACAAAGTGGTGGTGCTCGTTACATTACTTAGACCACATTTTTAATCCAGGTTTTCACCCTATTCACCCTTAAGTCATTAAATTCAATATCTTAAAAGTATATATTGAATGAAATGGGAAAACTTACGAGGGAAAAATACTAGTCACCAGACTTGCCGAGCTTCTGGGCGGACTACTCCGATGTGATTGCAAGAGGAGTGCTCGACCCAGGAATGAGGCCAATTTGGTGACTAGTATATTCTTCATGGCTATGATTTTCTTTTATCGAATAATAACAGCTGTAATTCAATTTCTAAATACACTGAAAAATAGCACAGTTGGTCAGCTTGTTTAAAAAAATTGCATGGACACGTTGGCTTGGTCGATTATCGTACCGTGGCGTATGAATACAGTTCCGTCATAGGATGCGGCACATGAGGTAACATGGTGGATTTGAAGCAATAAAAATTGTTTTGGGTATAACATTTTATTGGTGACAGGTTATTCCACACCAGCAACAACAATAGATTTAGGTCTACTCAAGAATATTGATATAAACAGGATCAAAGAAAGTGGCAGCAGTGGATGGACCGAGGCCATGTACATCCAAAGAGTGGCTGACCGAGGCCGCACAAAGTGACTGAACTGCATAACTGCAATAGTTATGTAGCACAGAACCACTTGCAGCGACATAAAATACTAGCGGCTGGTTTTGATTGATTTATCTGTACAAGCTCGCATATTTCTGCTTGATGATTCAAACGAGCATCTTCATAATTGTTGATAGATTTCCGATTTTCATTACCACCCATGTTATCTGACTGTAACAACTGCGTATACATGATGAACCGACCTTGCAAACTTTCCAAATACGCTATAGGCTTGAGGTACAGTCAGTCTTAAATATCAACAATTCAGACCTTATGGTCATAATTTACAGACTCTCGTATCGTCCAAAACTCACCTTTTCGCGCCTTGCACATATACCTCCTGGATTGCGTGCATGGGAAATCATTCCATTTGCCTTTTAGAGGGCCCTCACCAATGAATTCTGCGCAGTCTTCATTGCCCGAATTGTTGGGTTCGCCTTTTGCCCAGTTTGTAAAGCCTTTCTGTAAAATGACCGAGCACAAGACACCTTTTATTGATTTCAAACAGCAAGGAGCAAGCAACAAAGTTGAACTACAGAATCACAGGGTTAAATTACACATCAACTAAAAATGAAGACAACTCTAAGAACAACCTTGATAGAGACTTGTGATCTGATTTTTAGAAGTAAGTCATTTTATTTGCGACTACATTTTCGTATCATGCATGCGGCGGGACCATATGCCTGCATGTGGAAAACTCAGCAAGTCAAGCCGAACGGTTTGATTTTTTTTTTTTTAATTTTCACATGTCCCCATTCTGCTAAGTCACAAAATATGTTATATCTCTAGCATTACAATTTCTCAAGGCATTCCCATAGAACGGAACATGCACATCCATACTTACTATCAGCACTGGTTTCTTTATTATTGGCCTTGCTGGTGTTACTGGTCGCACTGGCATCACTGGCCGTACTGGCATCACTGGTCGTACTGGCATCACTGGCCGAACTGGCATCACTGGCCGAACTGGCATCACTGGCATTATCGTCACCGGTGGTACAGGGACGACCTCAGATACCCAATTCCATTGTCCTTCCTCGGCTTTGTCGCTTCCTCCGATCCAAGAAGGTTCCTTTATTTTACCTAGACGATAGGGACAAAGTCAAATTATAATGACACACACACACACACACACACACACACACAAGTTTGAATTGTAGAGTCTGGTTTAGAATGAAATTTATTCAGTATCTTATTATATTCAAAATACCTGCAAAAAATTCAGGTATTGTCTGCCGTATTAATACCGTTGTTTCGGGTCGATAATCACATTTAGTTGCGCATTGTTGTGTGCTGGTATTTTAGGCATTTTTTTATGATATTGTGTAGTACGGGAATTGCAAACTTGTGATAAAACGTTCCATTTTTGGACACTGTGTTTTTTGGAGTGTAATCAACCAAGAAGCAATCCATAAACCTTACGTTTTCGGCCAAGGAATTGTGCGCAGTCTCCATTGCGTTAGGATTTCTTAAGTAATTGGTCCTGTACAAAATTTAAATGCAATGCAGAAAAATTACCGTTAGAACAACAGTGAAACGCACAATTTTTTTCCTTTTACAAACTTACTCTTGAGGAAGTTATTTTCTGTCATGTCGACGACTTTAACGTAATCAGCTCCAAGGCTGTGACACTTCTTTTGACCGGTGGCCCAGGTTTGTTGATCCGTGGAAAAATAATAGCATCTACCGCGGAAATGAGTCCACCCAGTGGCACATGTTGTCACTGTCAAGCACAAGCACTATTATATCACAACCTAACGAAGCCTTTGAATCTTACGTATGACTTGAATGCACAGGAAAAGTTTAATCCACAGCCTATCAACAAAACGGTGCATGACAGGAATATTACATAAGGCCCTTCGTCAGATTAAAACATTACCATCTGATGCTGGTGAATGGGAATCGGACACTTGTACAAAATTATGCGCACTCTTATGCCGGAACTCCATCCCGTTGGTGTATTGCAAGGCAATACAGTTTATGCACATCGGTAGTGATTCTTCATTTTCGTAATAGGAGGTTAGCCATGGAATACCACGAGTTTTGCATATTATGAACCTCGCAAAGGATTTGTCTTGATGTTAAGATGTATCAGATTTGAAGAAATATTTGTTGTCATTTTTGTTCGCCAACAGCGACAATCTGACGTGATGACAAAGGTAGCCAACATTTACAGCCTATACTACAAACATACATACATACATACATACATACATACATACATACATACAATGCAAGATAAGCCTATCGTGCTGACCTACAACAGGACACATATACCACAATATGAGTACAAATAGCTAGTTTTCTCACTTTGTTCTTACCTTTCATCTTCCTGCAGATGTATTTATGTTTATTTGTACATTTTTCATCGTTCCATTTGCCAGCCGATGAGCCCGAATTGTACAAAACCGCACAATCCTCGTCCCCTGCATTGTTTGGTTCACCTTTGTTCCAGTTGGTAAATGTGTTCTTACGAAAAGAAATCCAGTTCAAATAAATATGTATTTTACTTTGCCTATTAAAACTTTCTTTAAAGCACTTTAAGCAGTCAACATTTTGCATTTTTATGAAAATTTTAGATAAAATCACATTTCAGTGTTATGTCAAAATTGTAGTGAGGTTATTTGAAAAGTGGACACTACTAAGTAGCGACAAGCACCTTCATCACTCGTGTATTTGAAACGTTGTTTTGTTTTCAAAGAAAAACCAACAACTCATCAAGAAAACTAATGCATTAACTAAAAATTGACTGTACACTAAAAGTATTGTTTGCCTTCAAACAATCTAACCGAGCATAGAACATTCTTCCCGTATCGGATTCAGATACTTTTTAGTTGTTCATGCTTAATATTATTAACTGGTAAAATTGTTATTATTATTATTGACCTTCCATGACTTGTGGGGAAGTGTAATTTTATTTTGTACACCATAAAACCTAAGCGTTTCTTCTAAAATTCTTGAAGCTGTTTGCTATTACATTTTCCGACATCCTAATGCCCATATATCCTCCATGAATCTTTTTACGCAGGTGAATACTTTCTATGCCCATAGAGCGTTCCTTTTTTATCACACAGAAACGTGGAATACCCATTTGAAAACAACCCCCATGGACAACATTCAACCATTACGACCAACCTTCTACACCCCCGTTTCTGTCGATAATTACTATTTATCATTGTGTATTATAACCACATATTGTGCTTTAAAATATAAATTAGTCCTTTTTCATTTTTAAAGATAATTGCGCTGTACGTTATTTTCCTTTCGGTGATGCCATGTTGAAGTAATAAAAATCATAATTTTGCAACATGTTGCCTTTCGAATAAAATAAATTAATGAGAGCTCTAAATAACGCGGCAGTTTCAAAATTGAATACAGCAACAAAAAATAATTCCATATCATGCGGAATGGTGGGTTCCTCACCTCATCAGACCACGCCCACTTTCCCTTGACTTTGTTGTTGTAGCCAATCCACATAGAACTTCTTGTTGAGGTCACGAGACCTTTTACAAAATGTTAGGACATTAATCATAGAAAGAATACTTCTCAGCACGATACTGGAAAAAAATGTGCCTGCTGGACAGACTAAAATTCATACATGTTCCACTCTTTGTGGACTGTAAAAATACAAACGCAGCTTAGACTGATAAGGAGGCACTTAAAAACCCAACATTGAGAGACATCGTAACACTCTATCCCGCTGACAGAATTGAGAACCGTCCGTGAGCACACAAAGCAGTAATGTACATATCACTTGTATATTTTACTTCTTTATATCCATTGAGTTCGTGGGCTTATCTCATTTATAAAGTGAAACTCTAGCATTTTAATTGCAGACCTATAACTTCCTTAGTGGATATATTTATATATATTACGTAAGAAATGCCGTGTAGATTGTATCACAACCACAACAACAGAGCTCAAATACATGTGCAATTTTTGCGTTCCACTTAAAAGGAAAATTGGCCTACGTCATTATTCAACATTTGTCACACACACATTTCCCCGCTTTAGACGTAGTGGTTAAGGTCACAATATATATATATATATATATATATATATATATATATATATATATATATATATATATATATATATATATATATATATATATATATATATATTATACAATGCATTTCAAAGCTTGCGCGTCGCCTTTTCCTATATGTATGGCATTTGGTACGTGTGACAAGAATACACTCACTGTACAGGAATCTGTTGAAGGCATCGTCATTAACTTTTGCCAAATCACCGCCAACATCCAGACACTTTCTCCTTGCATTGTCCCAGTTTTGTACGTCTTTGCCGACCATAAAACACTGGTTTATGACTCTTTTCCAGCCCAATGGACAAGCACCTGATTTAGCTGTTAAAGGGAATCACATGAAAAACAAGTAGACTTTTATTGAATTGGGTAAAAGAGCACCACATTTAATGTAATTGACTTGTATTAAAGCGCAAAATGTTTGCATGAAAGACCAAAACTTATTGTTTAAGTGAACAAACTTGTCGCTGGAGCGCGATATTTCAATACTCGAATTAATCATCTTCTTGTTTCCAATTGGCATGCTATCTTTAGTCTGAATGTCTCTTGTTCGTAGACATAATCTTTCATATGTTTACCTTTTCCCTTAAATTCAAACTGAATCAACATATTTACTTAGCCTGGATTGGAAACTTAGCACCCAACCGATACCAAGGAAAGTTGTTCATCTGGGACATGTAACCTTGATAGGTTTCTTTTTGGTCGAAATTAGTCAAACACAATGAAACAGATGACTTTCAGTACCAACCACTTTTGGTCGGTTTATAGGGGGAGAGCTATTGGATTCCTTGCACTTCTATGGATTACAACATTGTGATGTCACTGTTACAATACAAATGTCGTGGTTCATATTCAGTGCCTGGTTTGGTAAACGACTGTTTGCACGCAATAGATGGATTGCCTAATTGTTACTATTATTTCCAAACTTGTCGCTGGAGCGCGATAGATCTATATATATGTCATATTCAGATGTTGTCCCGGACACTTGATCGAACAAAATGACTTTGTAAGAATCCGCTATATCCAACCCGGTAAGCACTCAATCGACACTAACCACTTGGCCGTGAACAAGCATACTTCAGGGATATTTTGCAAGGTGCTACAGCCCACTTCCCGGCTCTGCCATAGGGTAGAACGGCGCAATTCTTGGAGTCTCCGTTTGGCTCTGTTGGTCCCCAGTTTGCAAAGTTCTGCAATTAAAATTTGCCAAAAAATCAAACAAAGTTGTTATCTCAGCGGGACGAGTTTTGCAATGATGTAACTTCTGACCTAGCACGTTATTTAATACTTATCGTTATTTTTTGTCACCGGGCACCCAGTCAGGAAAGCTCGTTCCTCTGCGAAGAAAGACTTGAATTGTAAACGTGAAGAATATTATGAATTGCATTGGGGGTATATCTGTAGGTTGTCCTGCAACTTTCGGTGTACAGGCAAATCACGAAACACTACAATATTCCTATTTATAAAAACGACTTACAATCTTCTCTAAATGGAAGAATTTTTTTGTCTTGTCTGTTTGACACATGAACCAGAAAATTACCCACTGACACAACAGGAATTGGACCCTGCATCGCACCAATGTATCCTGCGATACGTGCCACCTATCCATCAGTAGGCGTTACATGTACGGTAACCCAGACCTTTATCTTAGGTTTAACAGCATAAATATACATTCAAAAGTACCTTAAATGTATATCATATTTAAGTCGGCATTGTTTGTTCATATCTGTCTCTTTTCTTTTCTCTCTTTTCTTCTGTTCTTGTTCTGTATCTGCGTGTTTTGTGAATCATTTTTAAAGAGCGACAAGTAATTACCCGGTGGTATATAAAGCAGCGGCGGACACTTTTTCTAAATAGGATAGTAAAATAGTACGTAATGTGGCATGCGCAACAGAGGAAGTTTGATTAATTATCCACACTTCCAATATAAATATGCTGTTCGCTTCCATATCGCACCGGTAACCCAATTGCAAACTTTTTTTCAGCAGATCAAGAGGCAAAAGTGGATTGTCAACGATTTTTTTCTTTTGAAATTCTCAAGTATATTGGAGTACCTAGTGCCCAACAATGTTCACATGCTGAATGTTATTATAAAAGTACTTTAAAAACAGACCTTTTTCAACAGATATGACTCAAATATTTCAAATCTGATCAATAAGTTAATTAATTATGGGAGCCATTTGTCAACTCAATAGTTAGATTCCAACATGTAGGTGAAATGACCCATTGTATATGCATGTGGGTATAACAACGAATAGGCTCAGCAAATTAATTATTTTTCAAAAATTCATACGTATCTATGAAGCTAAAAATGCCCCAAAAAATATTTGTATGTGATTGCTTAAAAACTTTGAAGTGGCAAAACTGCTGTTTACAAATTTTGGAGGAATCTCTTTTAGTTTGCAAGGACATATCTAAAAAAATTAAAGTAAACATAAAAGTTACTTGCACATTTTCCAGCCATATATATCCACATTATTTCAGTAGAAACATCAAGGAATTCCATGAAACTTTATTTCTAAGATTAAAAGCCCGTGGGGCATGCCTGGTGAAGAATGTGTTCTTTCTTTATTTATGTATTAACTTTTTTCAATCCATAAGTCTTGCTAGGTACACGACACATAATATTTTTGTGCGTATGTGTGTGTCTCTGTGTCTTCTGTCGTAAATTGCGATAATAACTGGTATGTAGCCCACTTACGTCCTTGGCTTCATCTTCACTCCACCGAAATGTCTGTTCCTTTGCTTTATCGTTATAACCAATCCAAGTAACATCTCTCAGCTTTCCTAAAAGTGAAAACATTTGACACAGAGCTTGTTGTTACTACTTGTCTATATTTCCTCTCATTTTTCGTTTCGTTTTTGTAAATAAAATAAGTGTGTGTGTGTGTGTGTGTGTGTGTGTGTGTGTGTTTGATATATTGTAATATGCATTCACCAATGTTTGCTTTGCACCAACATAGGTGTGAAGTGAAATTTCACATTTAAAGCAAAAAACACAATACTGTTGAGAAGTGTCAAGTCCCTCCGCCCTCTCCACACACAAGAGAACAATCAATAAGACAAGTGTAAAAATGAACATCACTGCATGAATTGTGAGAGGGGTGGTGCCTACAATTAAATTTTAATTCAGACGGCTGAGGATACTGTAAAAACAACCCCGCACATTTAGTCCATAGAAAAATATGAAGCATCCTAAATTAAGTTTGAAAAGTACAGAATGCTTAAAACGTTCAAGAGATGTATTCAGTTCATTTGTCATCGTGAATCAACCTCTTAATTTTCACATGAAACGGAGATTACCGCCGATCCAGGTTTGTTCAGCCATATCCCTTATAGATGCAAGGTGCCCTCCATTGGTTTTACACTGAGCTCGGGCGGCATCCCAAGACTTCTTGTCTGTGTTAAACTGGTAGCACCAGTAAGTACCCGCGTCTGCCGGCGCCCGGCATTCCCAAGGGGCTACGAACACACATTTAAAGATACAACATATATAATTATTTACTCCAAGTATAAATTAAGTGTTAGTCTTCGTAGAATATTGATTTGAAATATAGCAGTAGGACAGAGGGGTTTCTTCTTCTTCTTCTTCTTCTTCTTCTTCTTCTTCTTCTTCTTCTTCTTCTGCCTTTTTTTGTAATTGTCCTTAACTTTGGCATGTCTTACCTTTTCATCTAGAGGCAAACATACAATTGACAATACTTTACAACATATGTAAAATAGTCTTACTCAAGGAGGCTTTCACTTAGGCCACCAGCGGTTTTTTCCATATTTTATGTTGACCTCTAAACTTTATACAAATTTGTACGAGACCATTATAAACTTTTTTTTTCTGTGCTTTAACCTTGACGTCGGATGTTCATTATATAGAGAAAAACTAGCAGAACATTTTTCCCTGTGGTGCTTTTGCCATATCAGTACTACCTGCCCCCCCCCCCATCCTAACACACCTGCATCTCCAGTTACTTTCATTTTAAAGGGTGTTTGAAACAAACTATGTTTTGTGCACGTTTCTTCATTTTTGTGGTTTATATGCATTTAGCATGGGGTTCGTAAAAACGTATAAATGGCATACTTTCTGTGTAAATGAAGGTTTATTATCATCATTTGGTGGTATTTATATTGATCTTTTAGTCACGTTGTTCTTTTTCAATGAAAATACTTTAAGAAGAGTTATTTTCGTGTCATTTATATGTGTCAATATCAATATATAAGCGTGAGTAACTCAGTGGAAATTTATTTCACGCAAGTGTTTGCTACTCACAATATAATCGTGAATTTGACACATCAATGTTATTTGTTTATCATTTTATTTTATTTCTTTTTCGTTACTTTTTATCGATTTATTCCATTTCACTGTATTGTATTTTATCTTATTTTATTTATGTCATTTCATTTAATTTTTTTAGATTCAGCTCCGTCACTTACTTTCATTCCCGAATGCCAAGCTGACCGAACCCAGCAAGAGCAACACCAGAAACTGTACAGCCACTACCATCTGAAACATTCGTAATTAGAGTATTGGAACTTGACAGCCATGACGTTCTTACAGATTGATATTTGCAGTACAGAGTACTAGGAATTTTACAGCTGGTACCATCTTTAAGGTTCACAATTGTATTCAAATATTACAGGTCCGAATATGCCAATCTCATATGATGATACTTGCTTGGATAAGAAGTATACAATCCCGGACGAGAGAGTGCTGATGAAAAACCATCGAAAAAACGCAATACTGTATTTTTGCAGAGAACAGCAAGATATGTTTTTCCCCAAAATAATGTAACTCAAAGAGGCAGCAATTCTCACCTTGGCAAAGGCTGGACCCCGGAAGGTCTGTGATTTCGAGTGTTCTAAATGACGTTTGTGGTCTTTCTGAGAACCTGCGGTCGCCTTCCAGTTTAAGTATGGTCTTTATAATTTTATTTGTGTAAGAGACTCTGCAAAGAGCACCGAGCGACAAAGCAGCATATCAATATTTTTATATTTTTAATGTTTGCTCTTTATATTGAAAGCCAATGTGCTCTTAGGCACCCAGAAGAAAACATAACATTTAGAGCTTTTATCAGACAACTGGAGTCAATCCAGGCAGAGGACGAAAGGGTTTTTACTCCGGCAAAGAGGTAAAACATGGTCATTAAAAAACAGCACTTTATGAAACTTTTTTGTCTCATTACCCACGTTTTCATAAACTAAATAACGAACCTATCCATTTTTACATTGGCGCTTTGCACAAGTCGCTCATTCGCATAGAGATTCCGTAATATGTGATCGAGGGGTGATTTTTTTTTGTACACGCGGTTAGTGTTATTTGTTCAAAATATCTACCCGTATAACAAAGTGCAAGTTGATAATTCCAAAAGGTTAATAGAACCTGTTTCATTTTGCTTTCATGGGATTACGGTTGACTAAAATAGGAACTTATTACATACAAGGTCAGTATGTTACCCCCTCCCTCCCCTGTTGCTACTGCTATTTGTAACTAAATAAGACTCCAACAACAAAGCAACAAATTGTTGCTTTTTGATATTTGTTTCAGGTACATGTGCGCTATATTTGAGATACTCAACCATGGTTGCGGCATCGGAACTAATAGTTGATAAAGTGTTGCTCGTATCTTTGGACCCAAGACATTGCACATTGAAAGCGAAAAGTACAAGACGGCAGCTGTTAATGCCGCACGTAGTTCTTAAGTTCTCATTGTGAAAATTTGCCTTGTTCTATTTCATTTTTTCTCCTTCTTTGATCTTGGGGCGGTGCTGCTGTAATAAGTACATAGCACAAAAATGTTGAGACCAGAATTTTTTTTGCATACGGGTACCAACACTGTTAGCATGTGACAAGCTGGGGGTGTCCTATATTTCGATTCTTCTCTATTCTGCCTTTCTTCTTTCTCGTACAAAGTCGAATAAGCATAAAGATCATTTTACAATTACGCAATTACGTGTATGCGTCTGTATCAATACAGATAGAGACAGGTTGAAATATAATACAGACGGACATAAACATAGACATACACATACACACAGACATACACATAGACTTAAAAGTATACATAAAAAGACACAGATACAAACAGAAGTGCATGAATACGTACAATTTATGGGAAGTCGTTTAGCATGTACTCCACAATTGTATTTATGTCTTACGATGTGTAAATCATTCTTATGTAAAATGAATGATTGTTTTGCACTAGTGTGCACCAGTTTTGCAAATATGCTAAAAACGACAAACATATGAGTTAAACCAATTATATAATTACACGTGTGCAAACCCATTTTTCATATGTTAAAAGTGAAACGTTTATTTATCCTAGGTTTACCTGAAATACATGTAGCAGCTACCTTCCAGGGAAATGCCAAGAAAATATACTGGCAAGGGAAAAAAAGATTGAGAAGCCTTCTTTCATTGGAAATAGGTTTTGTTTTAACTTTAACTAAACATTGATACCGACAAATTATGATTCTGCTACCAAATGCAAATATAAGCATGATGTTTACTTAAAATGCCCTGTTAAAAGATTTCACATTCACCGCAGTGGGCTATATCGAGGAATACATTTTTGTACATGTTCTGATTGCCAAAAACAACCACAGGCATCCGACAGATTCAAAATACACCTATATTGTTGCTACCCGGCGATGTGTGCATGTTTAATGAAGTTATATATCTGGTTACAGAAAATGAAACCAAGAAAGCTGTGTCAACAGTCTGGTCAGCAGTGGACACTGCCATTCAACCCAAAATTAGTTACGCCCTGGTTAACACGCACTCAAAAATGTTCCTATGCAATTTTAAAACAATTAGCAAAGTGGGTTTTTTTTCAAAGATCTCTGGGTATGGCTCCAAAATGAACAAAGCATTTTATTAAAAACCCTAAAGCACTGGAGCTTGACCTGTGAAGCACAGTCGGCTGAGGCAAAAAGAACCAACAAAAAAATCATTAAAAAATCTAAAATCGCTTGGCTGTGACCAAATATATTTTTTTAGTAGAGACCTACCAAAGTTAGATTTTCATCAAGTTTGTGGTAGATGTGGTTGACGGTTTCAAAGAAGAAGTTATAAATGAGAATGACTATTCCAATTCCCAATAGTAATCCATAATTATGTACGCCTTATTCCTAAAGTGCCTAAGCTGCCAAAAAATCGTTAAATATGAGAGATCCGCAGCAGCACCGACTACAGAACAGCTTTGTTTACGCTTGCATCAGGTAAATTTCAAGTTGAGTTTCCACTTTCTTTTTTAAAACCGTCACGCCCCAGTGATTTTCGGATTTATGTGTGTATTGTTTTAACTTGTTTCTCTTGCGGGTTTTTTTTTTTTTTATTCCTGACCAATCTTATAATATCTTCTTCTCCAAAGCCACTCGTTGAATTGCTTTGAAATTACGCGGGGACATTTCTCGGACCACAAGAGCTTTATTTGTACAACAAATGGCGTTTTTTCTGTATTTATTCTTTATTTTGTCTCCGAAACTGTCTCTCTAATTGTGCTGACACTTTATAGAAATGTACCTTAACCGGACGATGGACAAAGATCCACCACATAACTTCAGCTGACTGACAAGCCATCTGAGGTGGATAGGAAAGATGCAAAACCCAACTGCATAGAAAGTGATGCGCAGGTTCCAATTATACAGCAATTGCAAGGAAAAGCCTGTCAAAGTTGTGGTCAGTGTCAAATTTAGAACTACGTGCTTGGGTACCCTTAATGGTGGAGTCATACCAATCATGCAAATGAAAAGTTCACATAATTGGACTCAGGGTGACCCTTTTACTTCGAAGTCAAGGTCAACCCACTGTATACCAGGAATCAGTCCCTTTCAGAATATCCTCTTTTCACATATACTCAAATGACTTATACAATTGTGAAAAAGATTTAAACTTGTGTCTACAAGAGATAAATATAAATATAAATCTGATTCATATATGTGCATAAATGACAATTTTACATATGTGATATACTTTTACACATACGTGAATATTTATAAATAGTTGAGATGCGTTTACACATATGTAACATTGTACTTTATGCGTACATTTATAAAAGAATCACACAAACGTATGAATGTTTTATACAAGTAAAAAGGCATTAATATTTCATATTTAAAATATTTACACATAGAATTATTTTGCTTTAGCTCCCTACTTTGAGGTTTTATGCATATTTAATTGCATGTTGCATGATTTTTTGAGCAACACATATATTCCAATCACAGTTTAATGCATTTGAATTGACCTCGTCATTGCGTCAAAATTGCTTGTCTAAACGGTTTTTATATTGGTGGATTATGCAAGCCATTGAGCTGCAAGAACGTCCATGGTCAGTTTACTCTATACTTCAAAAAGACTTTTAACTTGGGCTTACAAGACGAAACATTTCAACTGCAGGAAAACCGACAAGTTTAGGTAATAACATATGTAATGGGGTCATGAACCTCGATTTTAATACCCTGTGCTCACACACTTCATTTATGGGGTAAACGGACTGAAGCAAACAATGATGCTTGTGTTTTCATTTTGTATAAAATTTGTTTCCTTTAGGTACTTAACACACATCAATATTTTTCATACATCCCCTCGTTGTGTGCAATGGTTTAGATAGAATTGGTCATGCACTATTTAACACGGTCTAAAGGGTCATCGACATCCACAGCTTTTATATATTTCTTAGGCTCACATTGTCCTCAATTTAACATTACATCAAAAGTTTTTGTTTTCCTTTTTGATAGTTTCTGTGGATACTCTCTACGATCACTTGTTTTACGGTTGGCTTAACAAACGGGTAAGGCCACCAAATACCTAGGAAGGAAATGTTACAAATTTTCCTTTTTATGAGACAATTTGCACCACGTATAGACTTTTAATGTCATGTACATCAGCTTTTTACATTAAGTATATAGATCAAGCTGCGACATATTTCCTCTATGAATAACATTGGTAAGGACAGTACCGGGAAACATTATATTTCACTTTACACTACATTTGCCCCCCCCCCCCCCCGTGTCTTACATAGACCCCACTAGTCATTACATAACAGCTCTATGTATGAATTTGCGTCCTTCGTACTCTCCAAGCAAAAGACGATTAATCTGCTTGGAGGGCATGGATTGATTTGAGTCTTAGGTGATTAAATGTTACCAGAGTTCGACGGAAAATTTATAATTGCGTACCAGATGCCAACAAACGTACAACAGTGACCGAAACTGTTTCTCCAAATTCAGAAAACACGTGGCAACAAAATATACCTTATTTATTCTATACTTTCTATATTGAGAGTACTGGGCGTGGTTTTCAAGCTTTCTATTGAAATATATTATAAGTTTGTTGGAGACTATGACAGGGTCTGCATTATACGTATTTTACTGGATACTTATTTCATACCCATTTCAGATGGGTCACATTCTGATGCTAAAACTGATGACTTCTCCTCACCGTCATTATTGCCATGATCGCCAGAACTGTTATCATTGTAGCTATTATTATAATCATTATTGCCATTGTCATTATCATTATTACCATCATTATTATTGTTGCTCGCGTGCAGAAGATACAAATTAGAGTTTTATCACCACCATCCTGTCAACGTAATGCAAATCATTAACGGAATGAAACATTCCAATTCATTCTGTTGTTAAAACGGCAAAATCCAAATCTATGGCAGTTATTTTCCATTGGAAAAGAGCAAGTAATTTGAACAAGGACTTAGTAAATAAAACTCTTCCTGCTGCAACCATTTTTATGGTCTATCCCTGTTGTTTACCATTCCATGCCTTTTGTAATAAATGTGTTTACGTTTATACTTAAATTGACCACTGTAGACCTGTCAAAGCCTGGTGTCATTATCCCAGAACGAGGCCCTAACCACACACAGCGAAAGTATATTCAGAGTTTCATGATTTCTTTCGATAACATCATATGCGTCTGTGGAGACTCAAAGACTGTAACAAATAAATTATACAAATACATCTGAGTGTTACACAAGATCTACGACCTAATAATTGACCATTAATTCATAACCCGGCCTAATTAAAGGGCAATATGAAGGTGTATTTTTGGCACGGCTCAACCTTTTGTGATGTAAGCATACCAAATCAGAGATATTTCGAGCTGGTATAATGCAAGGTCAAGTTCGCCAAAAACATTGCAATTATATATGTTTGGGGTACAGCAAAATATTTTTGAATGAAAGTTAGAAGTTGCAAACATGTTGTATAAGCATGACAACAGGTGGCAGCGATTTTGCCGTGACACTATATTTCCATCCACTCTAATGGCCTTTCAAATTCCACTTTGATCTTGCTTTCTTTGACTAGCTCATGCAACCGTATTGATTTTTCAAATACACAGCACGCTGCCCAGTTTTATTCACAAAGGGTAACTATGTGACAAGGTTAAGAGAAGCTTGACAAAGTAAAAGAGTAATATATATATATATATATATATATATATATATATATATATATATATATATAGGAGACTCTCATTGTACTTATCATTGCTTCAGAAAATAATTTCCCCAATATTGTTATATGCATTTGAAAAAATGAGAAGCTTATTAGGCCTATGTCATAACGTCGATGAACCCTGATACCGGACAATATCTACAATTTGTTTTTGTCTGAAGTAAATCCATCAACCTGGCTGAATTCAGCACAATATATTTTAACGTCAATAGATTTACAGAAACTTTGGAATAATTGTTTTGATGATGTTCTAAAATTGTAAAATATGTATCACAAACAAATTTGAAAAATTTGAAAATAAATGGAAAATGAAATTCAGGACACAATGAATCAAAATTGAGGACCTATGTATTATATGAGAGAGACATAAGCTTGAACCATATCTAGAAGTGATCAGCACTTTTAATATTCGGAACAATATCACGCGTTTACGTATAGGTGCTCACAATTTCAAAATCGAAACTGGTGGACCTAGGCTTCCAACCAAAGTTCCTGAAAATCATTATCTATGTAAAACATGTCAGCGAATTAAAGATGACCACCATCTTATTATAATCTTTACCAAATTCTAAATTCCCCGAAACAATCATTGCACAAAATCAACAAATATTTGTTGATTACAATTTATAAAACTTGCAAAAAAGTTTGGATGTATTAATTGATTTGATTCAATAATTTATTTATCATCATTTATTAAAAGATACCCTATTACCGTGGGTGCACCACCGGTTCACGGTGGTACGTCAGAATAGAATATTCAGTATAAAGAAAAGCATTACAAGTATAAATATATATTGTAGTTTTATTCTCTCTCTCTATATATATATATGTATATATATATATATATAGAGAGAGAGAGAGAGAGAGAGAGAGAGAGAATAAAACTGCAACACGGCAGAAAAGTTCAGTGATGTATAAAAAGATGGTACGATGGGTGTCGGACTATCTAGGCGGGTTCTTGAGAAACTCTCGCCTAAAATCCCACGCTTTAGTTTAAAAAAAACTTGAAATATGGTCAAACAGGTCTCCTGCAACGATGCTATGGTAAAAAGCACTTTCTCCAAGAAAAATACACAATTTGGTTCCAACGGAGTAGCCACAAAACTGACGCCATACCTTACCTCATCATTAACTGCTAGCAAATTATCAAGTTCCCTGACACATTCCGTACGGGTGGCATTAAGAGTTGGACATAAATACATAAAATGGTACAAATCTTCAATAGCGCAATTACAAAGTTTACACTGTGATTCAGAAATACGCCACTGATTCAAATTTTTGCTAATTCCCAAACAGCCGGTTCGGACTTTGAACTTAAGTCGGGAACAATGAAAATCATTTTAATAAAGTAAATACTTTCTCCAAAGGTCGACCTCTTTATGCAATGGAACCAGTGTAAGGACACTTTATCATGGATATCCTGTTAAAAAAAAGGACCGGACATAGCTTTGTAAACAAAACTTCATGAAGGGCCGAAGCCACTCTTGATCTTGATTGTTAAACGCCCCATCCAAACCCACATTTTTTCAGAAAAAGTGTGTATAGTATTGAAATGCTGCCACCAGTCATTTACTGAAGCCAGAATGACTTTTTACGTATATATGTTCCTGGTTAATCATTTTGTATTCTGTGAAAATACTTTATACAAAGTCGATCAATAATGAGTTAGATTGGGAGGCATCCAAGCTCGCCGATAGTAGCAGATATGGCTGCTGTGCACCTGGTACCCATCACTGCCCTAGCTCTAGAGTATTGAATTGATTTAAGACTTGCTAAAGTAACTTTCGTTTGGTTCAGCCAAACCGAACATCCATGGGATATAGAATGTAGAATTCGGAGTTGATTGAAATTTTCGAATATTTATGGCAGATTAAATAACTATGAGAGATAAAACATTATAATCTCCCTGACCCCCTCCCACAACATAATCACCTGAATATCATAGCATACGACTCGAACATTCGGTATTAATACACTGAAGAAGTTTAAAATTTCTATTCTTAACTACTATCATGGATTGTGCTGTATTGTATTGGTACGTATTTCATCAAGTATGGTGTGTTTTGTTTATGTGTATGTGTTTGTTGTTCTTTGTTATGTTTATATGCTTGGTGTGTTCTTTGTTTCAAATACTTATAGATTGCCTGAATGTGATGTACAAGAGCAGTCAACAAAATTCGTTTCGTTTCACAATGACCGTGATGCTATATAAATAATAATAATAATAATAATAATAATAATAATAATAATAATAATAATAATAATAATAATAATAATAATAATAATAATAATAATTCGTTTCGTTTCACAATGACCGTGTTGCTATTTAATAATAATAATAATAATAATAATAATAATAATAATAATAATAATAATAATAATAATAATAATAATAATTCGTTTCGTTTCACAATGACCGTGATGCTATTTAATAATAATAATAATAATAATAATAATAATAATAATAATAATAATAATAATAATAATAATAATAATAATAATAATAATAATAATAATAATAATAATAACAATAACAATATTTTATTCATTTATTTAACCCCCATTGCTGAGAAGATATAATATGTATACCTAAATCAAATACGCATCAAGATATGATAAAGGTTGTGACACAAAACGCTACACTTAGGGTCTTACAAGGGTTAGCCTCTACCGTTGTCCACGCGTGGCCACCGCTTACGTCCGTATACCACAGTTGTCTAATGTGTGTTTTAATCGACATTGCTGGGGTGATAAAAAGCACCAAAGATATATGTACGTCGACATTAAACAAAAATTATAACCTTTTGAGAACCAAGTAATATATAATTCGTAAACACGTAGGCCTCAGTTGATGCACTAGAACCACCTGGTTAACAAGACAGCAAGCACATGTTCTTCTGAACATGATTTTATAAAATTATCATGCATGATGAGATATCGAAGAGTACAAACCACATCACCTTTTTGAAACATTGCAGATGGTTTATATTTGCAATCAGAGAAAGCAAAACCTCTGCTGGGGAATTACCAAAGTTAATTATTCTGCCGATTATGTTGTGCTGGTCTATGTGCCCATTGACAACATATTGAGCGAGCAGATGAGAATGAAAGTCAATTAAAGGAAACGTCACATTAAAATCAAGTTTAAAACTAGACTAAGTTTCACAAGGCACATCATCCTTAATAAGAGAGATGTAACAAGCTTTCAGAAGAAAGGAATGATGGAAGCGTTTCCCAATACCTAGATAACGTTTGACTAGAGTCCCCTGTGCTAACTCCAATTCTCTGACAGTAGCACTTGACAAATCAATTGAGTGGAGCCTATAAGTAAGTGCTGGGAAACATATTGTTCACCAAAGAGGAGATTTTAAACTTTTGTTCAGACCAGTGTAACAGAGACCAACGTTGCCTAACCCGTAGTAAATTAGCTGTTTAACTGTTTAATTCTATGGTCAACATGTTTGTTGCAAGACTTTTAGCAGAAAATGTAACACCCAGAATAACTATAACATCTGTTGTTTCCAGTATCTCTGAGCCTAGACGAAATGCAGGGATGGTCCTGAGTAAACTAGATCTCCTTAGAGTGCATTTGGACTTAGTAGGGTTAAAATTAAATCTATATTTCTTCGAATAATTAGAGCATATATCCGGATATGTTTGTATTCCTCTGGTAAAAGTGCTGAATAGTGATATCATGCGCATCAGCAAAAATACTGTTTTCTTGATTGTCAATGCGAGCACCATTTTGCTCCTAATCCACCGTTTTCAACAAATCATTGATAAAAGTGTTGAAGAGATATGCCGAGATGACACTACCCTGACGTACACCTTTAGATACAGGGAGGGCATAGCTTGTATCAACATTCCATTTAACAATATTGTAAGAATTCTTCTTCCAATCGTATAAGAAAACCAGTGCGACTAAGGCATAATTTGTGATAATTTGTAGAACGGGCCATCATGCCACACTCTTTGGAAACATTTCTGGGCGTCCAAAGCACATACATAAAAAGGAAAACCATTACCATTAAAATGAGATACTGTTTCGTGTAAAACTTTATGTCCAGACGAAGCTCAGCGGGCCTTTCCGAAAGCCAAAGTGAACATCGCTCGCCTCATCGTCTGAAATAATGCATGGTTCAACAAGTTTTGCAAGAACTGAACAGTGAGCTAGGGCTATAACCAAAAAAAAAGGGAAAATCTAAAAGTCTGAATATATTGATAAGTTGTGTCACTACTCTAGACCTTAGATCAAAAGCAAAGTGCGTTTGGCTGTTTGGTGTGAAACGTCAAGTTTTAAAGACACGAATCTCGCATACATTGTCTCAGGAACAATTACAAAATAATAACATCCAAGCTATGCTCTGGTACTGTCTTATACTAATCGTCTGGCAGCAACACTAATGTACAACCCAATACAGTGCATAATATTTTTCTGACTTGGTAAAAGTAATGATGACATCACATTGCTGACAGAGTGCATAATCATAATGCCTAAAGTAAATTTTAGGATTGTATGTTTTAGAATAAGAATTCTACGTTTCTTTTGGCTGAGCTTGATTGCTCAGCTCTCTTGCGCTAAAAACAAAAGCACAATAACACGTCATATTTTGCTCCGTTTAGTAATAAATACGAAGAAAATCTTTTCATGTTATAAAGGATATTTCAACTTATTGCCATCACATTCGAAAATGTCATGCTAGAATTGAGTGGCTTAGGCCAGTAACAAACACACACACACACACACACACACACACACACACACACACACGTTTAATTGTACTCGATATTTAAATGGAAACAAAAATTGTCAGTCTGAAGATTTAACAATGTCTCCTTTTAGCCACTTGACTAGAGCGTAGTCCCTTGAAAGAACTGACGGTCAGCTCATTCGCCAGTACAGTTACTATCGTCATCATCATCATCATTATCATCATCATCATCATCATCATCATCATCATTACGGGTTGTGACAAAGAAGTTGGAAAGGTCAAAATAATGTCCTTTTCATTTGTCACTGTGACATAAACCGTTACCAAATTATGAAAGTTGAAAAGATCACAACCGCAGGTTCTGGAATGTACATCATAAACGAAATAAAATGCACAACACCACAAGCAAAACAGACGGTATTGCAAGCAAATAGCGCCATACAGTCACACATAAGAGTTGAAAGGTCCCTAACAGCTTCGTACGTTGTAGATATATATATTTATATTGCTGCTCTAGTTTTTTCCTGTCAAACAATAAGATAAATTTAGGTGCCCTGAATAAGCCTGATCTTCTGTTGATAATATGCATACTGGGCGGGACTGAAGGTCGAAATCAGGTAATGAGACCAACGATACATTACGGTCGGTGACATTTTGTTTTAAAATGGCGCTGTTGCGTTAACGAAGCTGTATGAAAAATGGCCCACAGGAAATGTTTGTACCTGATCACAGAAATAGGTAGTATACTGGCTCTGTTAGGGTCCACATGGGGCAAGTATCCAGATCACTATATGAAAGGTAATCAGCTAATTTACCAGTTTCTTCAAAATGCTTCGTTTACTCAGATAGTTGTACTCTGAACTCTGACCATTGTTGTTATATGTTCAGGTGTAACAGCCCTGTGTGATACCTCCACCGTTTACATCATGATACCATGATTTCTTTCAAAACCCAAGTTTACCTAAAGCTTGATTCTTTTAATCCAGTCAGTAGAAGAGAATAAGGTAATTATTCATGATCAGATACATTATAGATCTGTGACTTCCATGAATACAAAAGCAGTCACAAACAAAATTAAAATAAAGATCTTCTTCACCGGGTCCTACATCAATAGTCTTCAGGCTTGACGCTCTGTGTCAGATATCCAAAAGCGATGTGTATGCGACCATCATAGAATGTAGACTCCTAATAGCAAATTATAAGCAGATACATTCTGGCGGGAGGGGTATTATATAAGTTAATGTCTAATATTATGCTGTATGGTACATACTGAGCTCACGGTGGCAGTAAAATATGACCACAATCATGCCTGTAATAGAATTGACTACCTGGCTTCGAGAATAGTTTCTTAATCAAAACAACGATATGAACCAAGTGTTCTATTTGTTCTATCTAATTTGTACCATGATCTGGCTGCAAATAGTCCAATGTTATTCAGATTATACCGCCAAATATAAGGCGTCAGATAGATAGATGATGAATACTCTGCAAAGTTTTTGTGCTCATACAGGAATGTTGCGCATTTCAGCAAAGCATAATATTCCTTTCCATGCAAAAACATCTATCTCGTTTCTTGAAAGGCTGCAGACCAAATTGGGTCAACAGTCATTCGGAAAAAATATCATCATTTGGGGAAGGGTGTTTTAATAAACAATGTCATTTTCACTTTAATATGAGCATGAAATAGTTCTCGATTTTTAAAATTAACATTTTATGATAAATCCATTGTAACAGTGCTTAACAATCGATTAAAACTATTAACACTTCATTTTCTAATTTCTTGGCATGTTTCAGTAAAAACAGGTAGAAAATGCAATATTGACCTATATATATATCATACATATTTGTGTGTGTGTGTGTGTGTGTGTGTGTGTGTGTGTGTGTGTGTGTGTGTGTGTGTGTGTGTGTGTATCATTGTAGATGTAATGGACACAAAGTGCTCACTTGAGCCGGGAATGTGGCTGCATAGGGCCGCCATACTGCAATACACGTCACGTAACTTTTATACGCCAATGCCATTATGTGACTTTACCATCGTGGCGCCCCCTGGTAAACGTGTATCTGTACGATTTGAGAAGATGGACATCAGGTGGACATATAACTGCATTGAAGACCATGTCATTGTATTCACTCGGAATGGGAATAATTTAATTCGAATCTCGCGTGAGTATTTCTGTAAAATAATCTATCCTGTATTTCAATCATGTCTTTCAAGGATTCCAGAGATGCCTACATTGAAAAACCCCATCAGGGACAACTAGTCCAGTCCCTCAGGGACAAAAAGTAAAACTGAAAACATATTAGAGAAAAAAAGTTCTGATGCCTGACAAATGTGAAAATTTGTCAAATTTTCAGCTTATTTCAGGGTCTGTCCCTGATGTTGATGGACATTAGACATCACTGCAGATCACCAGTTGTCATCACTATTTTTGAAATACACAGGCATTGTGTAACCAGGAATGATATAAATTGTGCATTTTGCCTTTTTTTATTTTCATCAGGGGTAGGAAAGGAGCCACTCCAATGCATTATAACAGAGTAATTCAGTTAGGTTTTTATAACACATTTGACAACGAATGTCTATATGCCAAGCCTTCAGAGTGAACTGTTTTGAGAATCTAACCTCACATCACTAAATGTAAGGCGTGTTTGTCATATTTACCAACCAGTCGACCAATGGGCTGAGACGACCGTGGCCTCTTGAGTACACGTCACTTCATAAACCTGCACTGAGTTTTGTCATTGAAGCTGTCATTGTTAACATGTCGACTTGACTCTAAAGCCCATATCTCAATGGGCTGCGACTGTTGGCGACAAATTTCGAACGGCTTTCGCCTGGGAGTTTCCAAAATTTTGCCCAACATTCATGCAATATGTATGCGCACTCCTGGCAAATTTTGACCCAAATGCAATATTCGTCAGACATACGCAAACTTGTCTCAACTACCAATTCAGTGTGATTCCAAATGAAAATTGTCGCAAATTCCCGTATTTCCTCGCAATTTTGTGTCTCCATGTAGTATAGAGCCGTCGCAGCCCAGTGAGATACGGCCTTAGTTTCAAGTCGCTCAGTATCCTTACATTACTCCAGTGATCTGCATTGTGCTAACAATAAAAAAGTGTCTAGCTTAAGCTTACATTATTCTTACAAAAACTTGCACAGAAAACTTGTGAACATGATATTAACGTGTGCCATCAAAGTTGGACGTCTGGTATAATTTTGACTGCTTGATGACCAAACATATCTTTCCAACCAAGAACTTTCGACATAGTTTGAGCCAACATCATACTCCACCGTATATGGGTATGGTAGGATATCATGTTGGCTCAGCGAGGTCACAACAGTTAAACTTGACAAGATGCATCGCCACATGTTGGACCCATCAATAAAAGAACAAAGAATCAATGTGAACATATAGTTTGTAAGGCCAAGGGTGGGCCGATGTTTCCTAGCTGTTTGGGTTTATTGCTAGCATGTTCAGAATAGGAGATATGCATCATAAGTTCCAACCCCAACTGCATACCTGATTGCCTGGTCTCGCTTGGTGAGATATGGCGAGATACGGGTCGGTACCTGTGGAGACAAGCGGGATATTATTAAAATTTTGCCAATACAGACTACTTATGATGGCATATGGAAATTTTTCTTATATATGGCACGGGAAGTACCAGAAGAATACCAGTTTGGCATTTGGGAACTTGAATGTCTCAAAACATTGCTAATGTTGCGAGAAAACAGCATATGGCCTGTCTGTTACAGTGATGTGACCCGCACGCTCCCGGTGATCGCCAGGCGTCAAACCCTGCTTTGTAACGGGAAATATTATGCATACGAAATGAACTGTTATCTATGTGTATCATGATTTATATTTAATAATCGCATAGTGTTCCTGCCGTGGAACAGAAGACAGATGAATAAAACTAGACCGGCCCGGTCTCGCTTGCACTAAGTCACAAAAACATATATTGGGGTTTGAGGGGGCAGCGGTGAAAGTGCTGATAGTGAGCAAGCGAAGCGAAGCTTTGCTGGCTCACTGTCTGTACTTTTGCCGTTTCCCCCGCGAGCCCTATATGTTTTTGTGACTCGATGTAAGCTAGACTGGGCCAATCTAGAACAATACGTAAAAAAGGATAAGATACAATCGTTGTTTGTGAGTAAGAGTTCGTTTAGCGCTGCAAAGAATAACCGCCCTGTATAGGAAGGAATATTTTCTAATAAATTATTTCCTTGGCGGTTTGCAACACATATTTTCGAAATTAAGCATTTTTTTTAACACTGCAAGTAATGGTATACAGGTTTTTTTTGGAAAGAACAGATCTATGATGCATTATTCAGTTCAGAATAATGTGGCTAATCTATTACTACAATTGAAGCCGAGATGATCTCTACCTCTTTTAGAGTGCCTTTGCGGAGGATTTAATGCTAAATACTTGACCACCACCGGGCGGAATATGACACTGCGATTTAGGGCTGTGGCGTACCATGGAGGCAATTGGAAGTACTCTGGATTTGAAGCAGTTATTACCGAAGTCGGATGGGGTGAGTGTATGTGTGTGTGCATAAGCTGTGAATTTTATCAAGTGAAATTAAATTGTTTTCTCATACACTTAAGGCATTATATACAGCAAAAGCATTTGAGCGGAGTGGCAATACAGCACACAGGGCCTTATTTTAAGAGTTTGAAGGTCCGATTTGACATACTCACAATTGTGTACCATAGGAAAGATGAGAAATTCAGCTTTTTACGTAAGCACGATATGGAATGTGAAAGTGGTGTGGTTGTCATGGAAACAGTGTTTACAAACATGTTCATTTATTATCCAATCAGATAAAAGGATGGCTCCATAACAGGTTTTAGCTCAGTGATTCGTAGTGTTTGTAAGAGCAAGCGATGATAAGAGTGAAAAATGCTAAAATCAGTCTGTATAATGTATCATTTATTCATTGTGTCTAATTTCAATTTGCATACGACTTAAGATATACCTAAATTGACCTTTTAAGGTGAAATTATGCCAATTTAGCATTTAGGGCTAGGTTAGCTGTAAACTTTCACAAACGGCCACATTTTAGATGTTTAATGCACCCAATTTACACAAAGCCACAACATTGATACAAGCTGAAAGTCTGTACATTGATATAAGATATGATTTAGTCATTAGTGATAGGTCTGTTGCCATGATGACAGCCTATAAACAAAGGAAGGTATCGTTTAATATAACCCCTGTCAGGCCTGTATTACATGTGTATATTACATGATAATATTGAATTGATGAATCATATACAAAGGTAATTATCTTTTATCCACCTTGAGTGTCACGTGTAAGTGCAAACAAATAACCTCGATAGGGTCTTTGGTGCAAAGGATGGAGACCCATCTTTCCAAACAGTGCACTATCTTTATGTGTAAGCCGATTGTGTATGTAAATGAGCTATTAGACATTCAAAATGGAGGCAAAAATTTGATAGTCCTGGTGCTGTCATTAAATATTTATTTTAGTGTTTTTAAATACAATTCACGCAAAAAGGTTATTTTTCTTTCCCAAGCTACTACAAATGACAGAATGATACACGTGTAGTGTTTGCTATATGACTGACAAAAATGCACAAATATTCAAACTTTTATTAAATTATTAATAGCAAATAAGGGGGCTGGCTGTGTGGCTAGGTTTCTATTTATGTTTTGCAAACAAACATACTGACCATTTAAATTCATCCACCTGTTGTGTCATGCATGGAATTTGGCACAAATTTGGAAAACCGGTCTTTTTAATTAAAATGGGATCAGCGTTTAAAAGCTAATTATGTATGCAACTGAGCTCATTTGATATTCAAAATAATAGCAAAATGAGGCTGATGTAAATTGACATAATTTTCTAGGGCTCTTAGAAACAATCCATGGGCAAAAGTAATTAATTTCTTTATACAGTTTCTAATCTTCACTAAGCGAGAAATGATGTTAACAAGTTCCTCACAAATTTGTCTTAATATGCAAACCCTGATAATTTTCTGACATGGGTCGAATGGATGGAATATTTGTAGACTTACTTTTGTGCTACGTTTCTATTCTGGCCTTGCATAACAAATTATGAAACATTATTATGATTCAATCTCAAGGGTTATAAACTGGTACAAAGGTGTATAGTCATATTTACAACTGAACTATTATATTTGTTTTAAGCTGATTGTACATGCAAATGGGCTCATTAAATATCATATACTGCAGTAATATTTTGACTATTTCAGTGCATTCAGGTAGCATCTGGATAAGGCTATCCTCATTCATAACGAATAAATACAAAATGTGTACAAAAAAGGTAATAGTTGTCATTTTCGACAAAACAGGGCAATATGTACATACGTTATTAGCAGTTTAAAAAAAAAAACAAATATATTTGCGTCTTCCGAGTTGGATCTTTCATGAGCCCTTAAAACGTTTAAAGCGTAACACAGTACTGTTATTAAAACCCGACGGTCGTTCTTCATACTTTTGCTGTAAACATTTATTCTTCGTGAGCATATTTTTTTTCAATTTTAGGAGATATTTCACATTTATTATCTAGGTCTCAGAATACATGGTTCCACTAGAATGACACTAGGTTCTTAGTGGATGCTACTGCCCAGAGTTTCCCAAATGTTATCAACAGTAATTTTTCACTTTATATATTCTTGGTTTTAAGGGAAATGTGAAAACGGACAATTCCGCTGCAAGAATAATATGTGTATTGATCACATACTAAGATGTGACGGTGTTAACAACTGTGGAGACAATTCAGATGAAGAATTCTGCAGTAAGTGCTTTTACCATATATTACGGCACACCAACACGCAAACGCAGAAAACGTCAAATATCACAAAATAAATAAATAAATAAATAAATAAATAAATAAATAAATAAATAAATAAATAAATAAATAAATAAATAAATAAATAAATAAATAAATAAATAAATAAATAAATAAATAAATAAATAAATAAATATCTTTTCGCAAACAGAGTGAAAATAATCTATCATAATTACGGAAGGCATTGTGGTCTTTTACGATTCATATGTAATATGTTTAAACTATTTCCAAGTTCTGATTGGTAGATTAAAGCCCAGTTCATCCAGAATGTTGGGATATTGTTGCAACATTCAAACGTATTCCTTAAACATTGAGACTTTTAAACGTACGGTTTCTTGTAACGGACACTTTAAAACCGCTACAATTTTGCTGCCCCTGTGCAGAAACTATGTGTATTTTCCGTCATTTTTAAGACTTGCAGCTGAGTTTTATTTAGCAGACAAAGCACGATTTCTGTCGCAAACATGTTTGCAGTGTCCCCCATCATGACTGATCTCACAACCTTTTCCCCCTCAAATACCCCCCAAAACCCAGATGTAAATATTATCATCTGCGTCAAAGTTGTATTCAGCGCTCTTATAGCCTTGGTGGATTTTATAGGTTAAGGTCAGGAAGGCCTGTCCAATGAAGCGTGTTGTCATGTACCATGATATGAGGGACAATTATTTCATCCGTATTTACAGTAGAACCTGCCTATGACCCACCTCTGCTCAGGAACCATTTGTGCTAGAGGACCAGTCTCAACATCCCCATTGGCATATTTTAATTTAAATTTACTTGCCTTAAAGGATCACCTGTCAGAAAGGATCATTTTCGCAGGTCCTGTGGGTGGTCCATTAAGACAGGTTCCACTATATACATATATACGGGTTATTTACTTAGTGTTTGTAAACAAAACAAACTTGGTCTTTTCATACCCAGTTAGACTAATGCATGCGCGATGTGGCTTTTGACAACCCGAAATGAGGTCTGCTAATACCATGGCAACAATCTCAGTAGAGCCCTGTCACAACACTTTGGCAGATTATAATATAAAATCCGTTGAATTTGGACTATTTATGGATTTTTTCTTTTGTTACTTACTTTGTGTGTATATTGTCAAATAAATACAGTTCTCAGTTCTGAGTTCAGAATAAATTGCATATGTTTAACTGGGATCATTTACAGGGATGGTCCCATGAATGAGCTGATATTACCTAATACAGTGGAACCTGTTCTGAAACAGAACCCCCCTAAAACCTTCATAGTTAGAGTCCCAAGGAAAATATTTTTACCTCATTTTCTAGTGTTTCCTATACGAAAAATTCCTCCTGTGTGCTATTTTTCGCCATGAAAAAAAAACTCATAAATCAGAGATATCCTGTAAAATTCCAAATCAATAGGTCTAGTCAGTAGCATCAGTTGGTCACATGTAGAGCCACACAATGTAAAGCAAACGCAAAATGTAAATTCTACTTTTTGTGTTCACAATTTTACATTTTGCGCTAACACTAAACATAAGAAAACGCAAAACGTAAAGTCTTACGCCACAAAGTGAAAAGTCGACACAAAATGTCAAGATGCCAGGTATTATCGCTTTAGATATCTTATAGCGTTACAGCACTTCATATTTTTATCGGATCAAATTAGGTGATCACCGTCAGTTGTACACACATGAAATCTGTTGGGGCGTAAAGGGTGAAATCGAACACACGGCAAATTATTTCGTGTTACAAAAAAAATCAATACAATCACTGGGTCAAGCAGAGGTTACGCGGAATTATGGCAGTAATACTTTCCATAATCGAGAGCATTCAAGGCTTTATATGCATATAGATAGGAAAAATGGTATTATTTGTCATAAAATGACCCTCAGTTTGTCATCTTTTAAGATTTTATTTTTGCAAATATACTGGAAATATTTGGATTTTTTACAAATACCACCTAGACCAAAAGTTGCCGTACGCTTCTATTAGTGCGTGTGCTACTATTAGGATGGATACGGTATATCTGCTAAGTCTGGGTCCCTTTCATATTTGAAACGGGATTTTTTTTTAAAATACGTCCTAACTTGTATCACTTTCATATTTGAAACGGGATTTTTAAAGATACGTCGACTTTATTTTTAAATCAAAACCTACAGATCGCTGTAAGCCTGCTTAGACTGGGTAAATTTCATATCAGTTCCAATATTTACTTATAGTCTATTCACACTTTTGTCCACACGTACTGGTTACTTTTAAATTTGTATTTTTCATTAGAAGTGATCTTACATTAAAAGCCCGACTTTCTATCTTGTTTATGTCTATGTCTTCTCTACTTGTTTTAGTGTGTCTAGTATATCCTGTGCACCTTGCCCCTTGTCCGTTTCTTGCAAAAGGGGTTCAAATAGGGCAGTGGTCTCTTTTCCAATTGCTTATTTGATTTTTTTTTCAATCTTAGTGTAATTTTGTGAATGAAATATGTTTAAACCAACAAAACCTCATTGCCTTGGAATCACTAGAAATGGCAGATTGCCAAAAATGTGAGTACTGCTTGATACGTAGCTGGAAATGAATACAATATTACAAAAATATATAAATCAATATCAAAGTTGGATGCAAAAGCTAGTTTTTTATTACTAAATTTACTTTTGGGTGCATTAAGAAAAAAACGTGGTGAGAAAAAATTTTAAATCTTTAATTTTTCATGACCATGGCCCTGAATTCCTTTATGGATCACTGCAAACTTGCCTCTTTACATTTTGCGTTTCCTTACGTCTTGCGTCAAAAATAATTCACGCAAACTGTGAAACTTACATTTTGCGTCGACTTTACATTCTGTGGCCCTATATCACATCAGCTCTTTCTTTGACGTGATCAACCTGACGAAGCGATATTTATGTTCCTACCTACATGTCAACATAGTGTCAACTTGTCTGACGTCACACCATTTGAATCTCCCAAGTTATTATGTACACCGAAATTCTTGGTCTGTATAAAGGACCAAACCTTTCTAAACTATCATGCTGATCCTATCATCCAACCAACTGTACAAATGATTATCCCTGCTATTTACATGTGGGTGTGTCGCCAAAAGCTGATAACGGGTCAAATGAGCGCTGAATCCAACTTAAATATATTCACTTAATTTTCTCCTTAATATAAAATATTTTGAATAAGACATGATGGGAACACCTATCACAATAACATGCTCTAAGTCACAGACGTTCCTTAAGCACATAGAGGGCACTTGTTATTCTGGCTAGGAATGGATTAGTGAAAGTGGTTGATAATGTGGTTTATATTTAGAGCCTGTGTCAACATGGATTATAGTGGTCCTATGTGTAGCCATTTTCGCTGGCTTGTGTGCCTTGTTGGTGGCCTTTCTTTGCTGTTCATCGGCAGTGATGGCGTGCTTTTGCTGCTGTTCTCTGCGCAGGAAGGTATGCAAAATCAAGTACTAGTAACTTTATATCCTGTATCCCAGCTCCAGAGTAGTTTCAAATGTTTCCTTAATAAACGTGAAAATATTTGAACAAATCTTCAAAAAGACTTATTCTGTGAATTTAATTGACTTTTAAGCTGTCACTTATAATTAATACCAATCACTCAAAAATTTTCACTCATTCCAAAATGACTTGACACAGAAGAAAGGTATAGAAGTGCTTTGGATTTAATCTAGGGTTTTGGAATTTTTCTATATTTAACGTGTCATAATAGTTGCAAGATCAAGTAGAAATTGAATTTCATCATTCAGAGATGCCAACTGTCCCTCTTAATCACGAACAGTTCCTGAAATTGGCTGAAATTTTGGCCAATTTACTGTGTTTTTCCCGCATTGAATCTGAGTATTTTCTTACATATTCTTTGTCAAATATGCTCTGTCCCTGATATTCAAGTACTAGTAACTTTATATCCTGTATCCCAGCTCCAGAGTAGTTTCAAATGTTTCCTTAATAAACGTGAAAATATTTGAACAAATCTTCAAAAAGACTTATTCTGTGAATTTAATTGACTTTTAAGCTGTCACTTATAATTAATAGCAATCACTCAAAAATTTTCACTCATTCCAAAATGACTTGACACAGAAGAAAGGTATAGAAGTGCTTTGGATTTAATCTAGGGTTTTGGAATTTTTCTATATTTAACGTGTCATAATAGTTGCAAGATCAAGTAGAAATTGAATTTCATCATTCAGAGATGCCAACTGTCCCTCTTAATCACGAACAGTTCCTGAAATTGGCTGAAATTTTGGCCAATTTACTGTGTTTTTCCCGCATTGAATCTGAGTATTTTCTTACATATTCTTTGTCAAATATGCTCTGTCCCTGATATTCTCACTTAAATGTCCCTGAAATGGCATTTTGAACGTTGCCATCTCTGATCATTAGGAATGCTTACCAAGATACTTTTCATCACAGTGCAATTATATTTACAGGATACATAAAAACATATTCATTTTAAATTGTGGGCATGATAATAATTCCAAAAATATGTATAAATTCTAAATGCATTGAACTTTATATCAACTGTGGCAATAAATTTTTAATCATTTGAGGTACTAGTTTGGCAAAAACACATTCATAACAGATGTGACATATTCCACGAGTATAAGATAATTTAAAGATTTTTCCATGCAAAACTCTACTAGTAATCCTATTCCTTACTCAAAGCGTAATTTGAGCTTTCCGACTTTTGCATGTCGGCTATGTTTTTCGATAGACAAAGCTTCAACGGCATGAAAGAGTTACACGAGGTTAATATGTAAGCTATTTATGGCAGGTAATGATGTAAAACTTCAACTTCTAGATATCTACTCACATCATGAGTGACTGCAGTCGTTTCAGGAAATCTGTATTTCTTTTTTTTCTTTTTTCAGGAGGGTACGGTGCACGCCAATCCGCACATTATTTCCTCGGACGTAAGATCTCAACCACTGTCGTGTCCACCACCTTACTCCCGGCCGAGGGGGTCGTACTCCTATCCCACAGACTGTCAGATACCACCTCCGCCGCCTCAGTAACTGGTCTACAGAATGGAAGACCATCAGAGACATTGTTCATGAAAACCGGTGCTTCAATAATGCATTCAACCTGCAGAGACAGACGTGTTAAAACTTTGAGTTCGGATGCAGCAAAGATACATTTCAAACATGGATTTGAACTCTACAAGCAATGGAGCTTGCTAGACAAAATGCAACTTTCGTTAAAAAAAACATTCAATCATCCAGAACACCCTTGTTTCATTAGTTATCCAGATGGTGATGTATGCAGGTGTACAATTGTATCTATGACGCTTGCTAAATTTACAGTTTTTTCTTTCTGTCATGATTTTCAATCTGAAATTTAAAGATCAAATGCCAATTATCAATAGTTTATTATCATCATCATCATCATCATCATCATCATCATCATCATCATCATCATGTTTAGGTTGCATTTTCTTTTATGCGGCAAGCACTTGTCAAAACTAAATCAATGTGTCATGTGGATCCTTAGAAAAACGTAGTGAGTTGCCTCTCATTGAAAAAGATGTATGGTGTGCCATGGTACCTTATTTTTCATGTTCTCTTCAAAAGTATCTAAGCAAAGTTAAAGTAACACATTATGCAGACCCTCGTTTCAAGAATATACAAACAATCTTAAAAAAAGACAAAAACGTATGTAGTATCTTGAGCGAATTGATTATTGCAGTGAGCCTGAACAAAAACAAAAACTACGAAACACCACAGTCATTTCGCCACTCTGCGCTTTTGAAATATATATATATATATATATATGTAGTTATCATCGAAATGTTGTTGTATTAAAACATAGAAGAGTGTAACATCAAGATTACCTTTTACCCACCCACTACAGCACAAGAGAGTAGAAGTAAAACCGATGGCACTTTGTGATTCTTAAGAGTAGACTGCAAGAAGCCTTTGCGTGTTTCATGTATGACTCCAGTGTTGTCTTATAGTTCTTATTAGTAGATGTCGACAACAATATTGTGTTAAAACTCCCTATGCCACCTTACAGTTCTTAAGAGTAGATGACAATAAGTCATGACCCACACGTTCGAAGTCACCTTACTGTTCTGAAGAAAAAATGACAATAGAATTGTGTGTTACAGCCCGCGAGGTCACCCTAAAGTTGTACGTTTGCGAAGGGTTTGCTTCTTTCTCCTTTTACTTTGCAACTTTTCTGTTGTCTTAAAATTTGCCTAACCAAAGGCTAAGCCGCTAAAAATGAAAGAAGTTTAAGAGGCAAGTGACATCACTATACTCTGGGAGTCTAGCTTCCACCTACAAATAGAAGTTAACGTACACGTGAAAAATGGATGTCATTTTAATACCAGCGTTTAACCCAGCTAATGACATGAAGTAATAATGGAAACATAATCATATATATATGAAACTTTGTTATCCAAATATTTGTTGTGTGACACATTTAACAAGTTACATTTTAGTAATTGTGGCGATGTATGGTGTGTTTATGAAAAATTTCCTTTCATTGTCACATGGCGAAGTGTTGCAATCATTTAAACAAACAAAACCATAAATAAAATATCGTTTTGACCAAAATTTGCAACATTCCTAAGTTGTCGAAAACTAATATTTTCACCATGAGTATTGATAAAAGTGTAGAATGGTATAAATTTTGTATAGCAGCCGGTGTCTCGACTTTTTAATCAGAAATCTGAGATTCACACTTTAGTTTTGCATATACTGATTATACCGTTCTTAAATTAACTGTTACAACGTCGGTTTCCGCATACTATTGTGTAGTAGTAGTAGTAGTAGTAGTAGTAGTAGTAGTAGTAGTAGTAGTAGTAGTAGTAGTAGTAGTAGTAGTAGTAGTAGTAGTAGTAGTAGTAGTAGTAGTAGTAGTCCAAACCTGAGACATCAACTCTGTAAAGGAGTGTTCATTCATGTGCCCATGCGAATACATGTCTTTCAGTGTTATCATTCCCTCCAACTTCCTCTTACGCTCTCTGTACACCTGTGTGCATGACGATTTTTGTTATCTTGGAACTGGACTGCCAATTAGTTATCAATACTTGAGGGCTCCTCCTTCCCCCTTCCGCATCATTCCAAATCCTCAAAATCCATAAGCTACTAGATCTGGTACATGGTACGTACCCCCAAACACGTAACTCCCGTACACGAATATGCAAATGCAACTATGCCACCATACACTATAAAAAACAATGACGCAGAAAGTCGCTGTTTTGGCCAATTCAAAGTTTCACCCTCAGAAACTTGACGCTGGTCTATCGGCCTACAACTTTTTGGCCAATTAGTTAAAAGAATCAGAACTTGTCCGAGGTTATTAATGTCACATGCAGCTTTTATTCAGCCATACTGGTAACGCTATAGCGCTGAGGAAAGGTGTTGGTTCAGTCTCGAGAGCTTTACGTTTAATTGATGTAAAATTTATATTACAAACAAACAGATTTTTTTTTATGATATGATTTGAAGCTAATAATATAAACTAATACAAGTTAGAAAGCTTGCACTTTAACATTTAAAACGATACAAGTTTTATATGAATACCACGATCTCGCATATATGCTTTGGTTCCATAATTCCAATGGTAGTAAAAACCTGGTCGGCACTTGCCATTTCGAGACATAAGTAGGGAATCCGACAATCAGAGATAAATGTTACCACTGTGCCTTTGTTGCTGTGTAAAAATGAAGATATATTGCCTGTTGTAGATGCACATTTTAAATCATCAGTAAACAAATATCACAACATATAACATTCCATGGCACATTACATGTAAATAGCAACCGCGTTAGCTGTATTATTATACATGTGCGCTCGTTGTATGTTGTTTGCGACAAAGCGTATACTTGGACATTTGCAAAATAAAATCTTGGATATATGTATACAAAGTGTGTTTATTTGAAGTTTTTTCTTTGATCTCATTTAGGCTTCTTCTCACAGTGTTCGTTGAATTGGGTGGAAAAGCCACATCATCAAGGGAGTAAAACAAGGAAGGCGACATTTTAAATAACCGTGTTGTTAACTAGTTTTCCCACCAAAGTGTTAGGGCATGCGTGGATTTTTCGTGGAGTATTGATCTTAATTCAAATCATTTAAACATGCAATGACACGATTAGCGCATAATATTACCAATTTCGACATGATTATTTAACACCTAGAACAAAAGTAAAATTGATACCAGAAACAGATATCGTAAACATTTAAATTTGCATACGATGGTGAAAAGTGGTCACTGTAAACCCCATAGTTACAACTAAACATAATATCATAAGCTCGAATCTTGCCATGCTCCCGTAGGTGCACGCTTCTGGGGGCGACTGAAGGCGAGGGTTGCACCCGACCGTAGCCCGTCCACCAAAGCCGGCCAAGCCACAGGCATTGGCTCGCTCGATAGGTGGTGCGTGGGAGCATAAAAGCATACTACCGGGCGCGGCCGAGGCACCATGGCGACATACGCACCCTGCCACTGTGGAGTCGCCAATGTGCCCAGTAGCTCGGGTGCATCCTCGCCGCCTTGTCAATGTCCACCCCCAGCAGCAAGCCAGCCCAACGGAGCAGTAACAAAACTCAAGGACATAATTCACACCTGGGGTACTTCTCTACACATGTACTCGCATAGTAAAGTAACAGATACGTTTGAGTGAAACACTATGGGGAGTTGATTGCGGCAACGATAATTGATTAATATACAAAGCGTCTCGATTCAAGTATAAAGTTTTGCACAGCTTTAAAAATTATGGCGTTACATTCGTCTGAAATTTCCTTACTCCCGAATAAAAAGACATTAGCTAGTCTATCGCTTGCAACATGTAAGATTAAATTTGGATGTATACCGGGGGCTAGCAATGGAATCGTAATATTAAAAAGCTTCATTCTTTCATGGGCGTATCTTGGACAATAAAGACAAAAATGTTTGAAGTCCTCGTTAGGATGGAAGCAGGCACACGTGGGTCTTTGGATTATGTTAACTTTATGGAGGTCGGAATTAAGCTTTGAAAAGCCAAGTCGTAGTTGAGCATGGCAAATACTGGCAAATCGCTGGCCATGAGAATAAAAAGGGGGAACGGTGTCAACAGCAAGCAGAGTGGTCTTGAGTTTAGACTTGAAGATCTGTAGGGATAGGGAGTCTCGTAATCAGAGGGAAGATTGCTCCATTGTTTGATGGCATCAGGGAGGAAAGATTTTTCGAAACGCTGGGTTCTGCATTTGACGGGGCGCACGTTGCTGGTGGACCTATGATGGAGCATACGACCACCCGGAGCAGGAGGAACAAGGCTGGAAAGATAGGTCGGAGTTAACTTATGATACATTTTGTAAAAAAGAATAACTTTGAAGTATTTGCGTCTGCTGGCCAGTGTTGGCCAGCCAACTTCCCGTAAGAGATTGACATGTGATGTGTGTCTTAAGGCTCCAGTACATATCTTAGCTGCCTCAAACTGAATCGATTCAATTAAGTCACATAGGCCTTGTCCACAATTATCGAAGATAACACAACCATATTCGAGAACTGGCCTAACCATTGAGAAATATAGTCTCTCAAGCGCATTGCGTGAAACTTCAAATTTGAACCTTCGCAGGAGTCCAAAACGTTGACTAGCTTTATTAGTAACGCGTGTGACGTGCGCATGCCAAGAAAGATCACTGGCCACAGTAATCCCAAGATGCGTATGGGTGTCTTCCATCGGTATGGTAGCCCCGCCCAGGAGAACGGGAGGATGATGTGGTTTCTTGATTTTGGCAGAAAAAATGACTGATATGGATTTCACAGCCTTAAAAATCATACGCCAAAGTTTTCCCCAGTAGTGAATGATAGAAAGATTTTTATTTAAGTGGCGTGTTGTGACTATAGGGTTTTGGACAATTTCGAAGATGCTAGTGTCATCGGCGAAGATCCGGACATTGCAAGTCAGATCATCTACAATATCATTGATGTATACAAGAAATAATAAAGGACCTAATATAGAACCTTGGGGTACCCCGGCCTGAACAGGCAGCCAAGAAGAGGTTTTCCCGTGGATAATTACACGTTGATGGCGGTTTGATACATACCTGTCTATCCACCTTAGAAGAGCTTCAGATAATCCTAATTGTCGCAATTTGAAGAGGAGACCTACGTGCCACACCTTATCAAAGGCTCTGGATATATCTAAAAAGACCATTCTGGCCTCTTTGGAATTCTCGAGACCATTGTAGATATTGTGTAAAATACTAACAAGTTGATTGACAGTTGAATCGTTGGCCTTGGACCCAGAGTTCCTTTCGGTCAGTAAGTTGTTACCTATTAAATATTCATAGAGAGAATTATAGACTAGACGTTCAAATACCTTTTAAACGTTACACAGCAATGATATTGGGCGATAATTACTTTTAATTTGTTTATTCGACTTTTTAAACACAGGGCAAATGTTAGAGCACTTCCAAGAATCTGGAAATTGTGAGACACTGAGAGACAAGTTGAAGATTTTGGCTAGCGGCTTACTTATATAATCAGCAGTATTTTTTTAGGAGAAAATTTCCTATGTAGTCAGGGCCTGAAGCTGAAGTGAGTCTTAATGAGGATAAAACTTTGCTGACATTTTCTTCGTTAATCGTGAGATCACTCATACGAGACTCAGTGCGATACGTGAAATTTGGCAGGGGAGAGGCATCGTTGTCGGCATGGGTGACGCACTGGTTAGCGAATTAAGTATTAGATATTTCACACTTTTCAGTGACGCTAGAAATGATCGTTCCTTCTTCAATGATGGGAGGTATTTCATCGTGGATTTTGCATTCGAGAACTGATTTGGATAAGCTCCACCATTGTTTTGGATTTATATTATGCTCGTCCATTTGCAAACGTAATTTGGAAAAATATGAATTTATCGACCGTCTTATTGAATTAACAGCCTTGTTGCGTTGCATTTTGTATAACTGGTAGAACCTGTCAATTTTTACGCTGACGTCGAGAGTGAAAGGACGGGGTGTTTTGGATAGGTTTTTAAAACGTTTCCAGACACGGTTGCGCTGGCGTATGAATCTTTTAATTGCTGTAGTTATCCAAGGTTTGTCTTTGGGCCTGATAGTCACTTCTTTGTATGGTATAAATTGCTTGGCGGTGGTCAAGAATAGGTCAGACCAGTAAGATACAATGTCGTCGATCGAATCAAATACGTCAAAGGCGGTGTCCCAGGGAGCAGAAGATAGGGTGGTGTTGAGACCTGGAAAATCGGCGTTCTTGTAATTCCATAAACCCCTTTTGAAGGATCGGTCTCTGTAACAGGAGATAGAAAAGGAACAGAAAATGACCGAGTGATCAGAGTTAGAGATAGGTGCTAAAACACCGCTGTTCAAGATGAGTCCAGGTGAGTCAGTAATTAAGAGATCCAACAGACTAGTTGAGTATTCATTTGTTCTGGTGGGCTCATCGATTAGCTGGAAAAGATTGAATTGTGCCACAAGATTGAAGAGAGACATACCAAGTTCGCTATCAGTGTGAGTAGAGTTCCAGTCGACACACCTGTCATTAAAGTCCCCTGTGAGTATCAATATGTGAGGGTTACTTTCAATCGCAGACGCGATAGAATTTGCCAGAGATTCAAGAAATGCGTCACGGATCCCTGCAGGTTGGCCTGGTGGGCGGTAGTAGTTCCCAATTAGAACTGAACCTCGTTGGGTCTGTTTTTCCACCCAGATGCATTCGCAGTTTAGATATTCGAGATCATAGCGTCTTAGGCATGGCAGACATGTGTGGATGTTAGTTAAGATACCTCCTCCTCTACCTGTCGGACGGTCTTTTCTGAAGGGGGTTGAAAGTTATTAATGTGTAGAAGTTTGTCTGGAGAACCCTCATATAGCCAAATTTCGGAGATAGTTACAATGTTAAAATTTTCATTCTCAGCGAGTAGGTTAATTTCATCAAGTTTACCATCACCTTTGATACTGCGGGCATTGCAGTGGCAAATCTTTGATTGGTTTACATTGGGTGTCACCCCCGGGGGGGGTACTTCCTATACCTTGCTATACGGGTAGGCGCCGCGGAAAAGACCCCCTATTTTCGGTACTTATCGCTCTCTAAGACCCCCCTTTTTCCTGCTTGTAGCTCTAAAAGACCCCCCTTTTTCGCTTGTCTCACCCAAAGACCCCTGTGTTTTTCAATTCCTGTCTCCAAATTGCCCCAAAATACACCAAATTTTATGTAAAATTTCATTTTTTTTTCAATACAAGCTCCAAAAGACCCCCCATTTTCACATTGGTTCCACTCCCGTTGGGTCCGGGTTTTGTACCCTCGGTGGAGCCTACCCACCAAAAATTCCGGGGAGTACCCCCCCCCCCGGGGGTGTCACATTGGGTCCTGGATTGGGATGCACATTAATGGCTAATACAATGGTTTTATGTAATACGTATATGATATGTCGTGAGCACAAAAATCCAAAAAGAAGAGCGTTTGTTATTGTTATTAATAAAACACAGTATGAGATGGTAATCGGACTACTTACCGAGGGACAAGCAAAGAAGATAAGAGGTGAGATTTTTGAGGAAGTACGAGATATAAAAAGGCCAATAGCCGCTCTATATTGTTAAGTGTTACAACCCATTAATTCCAGGGTGGAAAAGCGATCCAGCTAGCCCCTCAGAAAACATTACTGACAATTTCGAGATCAAGGCCAGAGCCATCAGGAACAACCTAAGGACAAGTGAGTCAACAGAACAGACACGCACCATATTTCTATGTCGCCGTAGTGTTACAGAGTATCTTAGCCTGCAGAAGTGATCCATTTTGAGTAACATAGTCAAAACATGAAACATACATATAAACATATAAAGTAGCAAAGTGGCAAAACATGTAATGATAAGCGAAAGGTGGAAGTTGGATGGAAACAATATGTAGTACTAACTCAAAATGCACATGGTACAGAAACTTACTGAGTTGTTATGACGTAAACAAAATTTTTTTTTAATATTTTACAACATAAACTGTGTTCTTGTCACAATGATGTAAATATGTACATATCTTGCCTACTTCGAAAAACTGAAGCTGATATGGATTTAAAGCTGAACATTGGGTGTTAGAATATATGTGAGAACAAACAAAATGTGGGTGAAAATACGGAATCAAAATTCCAGGATGCAGAATTCATAAATACATCGATCCAGTATGCTATATTTGGTCTCATTAAAACCCATGCTTCACCTAAAAGCGATTTAAGGTTAGACACCAAAAATAAATCCCACTTTAGTCTATCCTAGCTCAAAATGTATTTGCGTTAGGATAACTTATCATATATGTGTGTAATCGTCATACTCCAAAGAATTTATATGTCCCGTATTTGGGTGTCTGTGATGTTAATTGTTATATAAACAATTGAAAGTTGGCCGCAAAGCATCCACCCCATAAATGTCGATATCAGTCACTAATCATTTGTGATAAAATCATAATTGCACTTGCATCTTAATCCCAGCATATTGGAAACATGAAATAATCCTGCGATTTTTTATGTTTGGCTTCGTTTTTCTGTTATCCATCCTCAAAGTTTGACGTTTCAATTTTCCCTCTGATTTTTAAGATGTTCATTTTCTTTATTTCATAGAAAAAGAACGAAGCAAAATTTTAAAAATCACTGAATCGTTTTTGCAGTTCAGACATTACAAAATCAAAAGCCGTGAACCGGAATAAATTTCGCCCAGCCGTTTTCTTGGAATAACCATTCTCGTCCTATTATCCTTTCTGAGAAAACAAGCTTCAAAGGCCTTTGATGTTGATGATTTGCCTCTGAAACAATACCATTTGCTCAAGTTGAGCTGATATTTGTACAAAACGTAGTAAACATCGTCCCTTAACATTTGGGGAGGTTGTCAATCAATTCTTGGCTAATCACTTGAATAAAGAGCGTTTGAAGTACGGAAAACATTATTCAGCGATCTGTCAAACGGCGACAGCGACAATCTGGTTTCAAAGTGTGACGTCATGGAGGCGGCCTTTCAGGCCTGTGACTTCAAGCCTGGCAACGGAAGTTGTGTTGCTTTGCTTCGGTGGGGCGGCCTACGGCCGCTCGTTGTCAGTGCACGGTTGGCGGGTTTGGTCTTCCGCCCCCTATACCTCTTCATCCCGTTTTTAGGGATAGTATTTTATTGTATTTACTCCTATCTGTATACTTTATGTAGTTAGATTATTAGGCTTGTCTGTACACTTTACTTAGTTAGCTTGTCATTATTTTGTAGTTATTTTCTCAATGAGTTTCATTTCTCTTTCCAACCGGAGTTTTGTAAGGCTGTTTTGTGTGCTTGCTCTGCTGTTCAAGTTTATGCTTATTTCGATGTGTTTGTACTTTTATTTCCTCATCCCTGGGTTTCGATAAAATGTTATTTTGTACGTGGGTATTGCTGACTTAAGTGCCAGTTTTTTCCCCGCCTGTCTTTGGTGTGCAGGACCACTGAGGTAATCCATTGCGGCACGGCCTTTGGAGGGACATCGTCTGACGATTCCCGCTCCTCTTGAACATAATTCAAAGTCTCATTAGAAAGCAAAACAAGCAAGATAACTATAAAGTAAACCACTAAGGCTATGACATATTAGCATGTTTGCATCTTTTCCTGGCCCACAAACATACTTTCGGCATGCCGCCTTATTTCGCATAGCCGCCCTGATACCAAAGCATGGGGCATTGATAATATTCCGAATGATTTCCTGAAGTATGGTGGCCCTACCCTAATACACTCACTGGTTGATCTATTTAATTATTTTAAGTTAGTTGAGTGCTTCCCTGACCAATGGCATCAAGGTTTGGTGAGGCCTCTTCAGAAAGAAGGTAGCAAAGAAAATTTAAAAAATTATCGGGGAATAACCTTAACGTCTAATGTGTACAAGTTATTCACTTCTGTGATTGAAAGGCAAATGATGTGTTTTATTGAGAGCAATGGCACACTTGGAGAGCTGCATGGAGCTTACAGGAAACAGCGTCGGGTAGAGGACCAGTTCTTCGCTTTAAAGGGCTTATGCACTTTACGGAAACAGCAAAAGCTAAAAACATGGCTAGGATTACTGGATATTTCGAAAGCCTTCGGTACGATTAATAGAAATTTACCATATTTACAATTATGGAAAAAAGGAATACAGGGGAAGGCATGGAAACTAGTAACACATTTATATAGTAAAGTAACTAATAAAGTGATATTTGGTCCCTACGAAGGTTGATGGTATGAAGTAAGCCAAGGTGTGAAGAAAGGTTGCATTCTGTCACCGACGCTCTTTTCACTAGCCATGTCAGATCTGGTGGACTCTCTCAATGAGCAAAACTTGGGAATACCATTTAGCTCATCGCGTATTCCGTCTCTCCTCTATGCAGACGATAGTCTGCTTGCAGACAGCGAAGAGTGTCTGATAAAAATGTTAAATGTCGCGGACCAGTTTGTCACAAAATGGGGAATGAATTTTAATTGCAACAAATCCAACGTAATGGTAATACGTAAGCGGCTGAATGCAGAAAAACGATGGAGGTTAGGAGACTCTTTCTTGGACGAGTGCAACTCCTATAAGTATCTTGGAATCGTTTTTTCACGGACACTGAGTGATTCTGGCCATATTAATACATATTTGAAAAGCAAATCGGTAAAATTAAGTAACTACTTATCTAGTATTCTATCTTCACACGAAAAATTAAATAGAGTTGAATTTGGAGACACACCTTCCGTTTCTCATGGGTGTGCAGTATGGTTTACCAATACTAAAGAAGGTCTTTCGACACTAAGGTCATTACAATATTCATTTGCCAGAAAAATTCTAAATATTAAATCATGTCCTGCAATTTCGGCAACTTTAGCTGAACTAGGTTGGCTGCCTATCGACCTAATATTGAATCGCCAACGCATTAGATATTTTCATAGAATGAAGTATGACCTACCAGAAACCAGGCTATGTAAGCAAGTGTTTTTAAAGCTAAATGCAGAGTACCTCAAAGGGGGGACATCTTATTGGCCTTATTGTTCAGAAGTGCATAATATGTTGAAAAACGTAGGCTTGGATCGGGCCTTTACTGGTGAAAATGAGTTTTGGCTGCAGCGGTATATGAAACTGAATATTGAAAGTTATAAGATATCATTTTGGCAAGACATTGACACTAGTACGTCCCTTTATTGGTACATATATTTAAAAAGATCTACTTTTGGTGAAATCACTTGCTTAATGTGAAGGATTTTTATGCAACGCATCTAAAATTTAAAACACGTACAGGTTGCTTAGGAATTAACGACAATTTGGAAAGATGGGGAATTTCAGATGCAGTTTGTGATTTATGTCGAAGTGATAAGGAAGTTTTAACCCATTTCCTGTTTCTTTGTCCGACCCTGAATGAGATAAGAAAAGCAAATCACAAAAAATTAGAAAGTGAATTAAGACTCTTGGGACATGAAGAGATATGGTTTAGTTTTTGTGGATCCTCTGTTTTGGGCAAGCTATGTCTATTTTTAAGTGATCATGGATATATGTATAGTAATGAAGTTGGAGCTGTTTTTGACAAAATATGCAAAGAGTTTTTAGTTAATGCGTGGAACCTTAGGAGCGAGTCCTGTGCAGACCAGCCAGATCCGACCTAAAACAGTAATTTTAGATGAGTGTAATTGTGACTTGTAAATACATTTTAAATATGTTTGTATATATCTGTACTATGTTAAATTTTAACTGTGGACGCACCGGAGGTAAACCCCGAACTTTCGGTGCCCCCGATGTAAAGGGTTAGTTTCCTAATAAAATTATTATTATTATTACCACTCTCCTTTTGCATTGGACAGTTACTACCTGCAGCCACGTGACAGGCTGTTGAGTATGATTGACGGGCGGTGTTGTTCCGTTTGGCGGCTGAAAACCAAAAGAATGTCACATGGATGTTGGGATGTCCACATGCCTGTGTGTTTTTGGCGTTTTTCTCATATTCCTACTTTAGTTAAAAGCCTGAAATTTCGACAACTTATAGAAAGGACATTCATCTTGTAAATACCGTTAAAATCTCAAAATCGGCCATGCAAAGGTTCTTGGTGTCTTACCTGTCCTTAAGTATTCTTGGTTATCAGGCACATAACAGTATCAAAAGAAAACACCAAAAAGCAACAAATTAAAACATTCTGGAGGTATATGTATGTACGTCAAAAATTACATCGGATCAGGTATAGAATTCTTGCCTTTTGAACACTGAGATATTGTCTGGATTAAGTTGAAGAAAGATTTTTTCTGTATAACTCAAGATATTCATTTATGCACTGTTTACATTTCTCCGCACAATTCAGCATTCTCTAGCGACGTTGATATTTTTGAACTGCTATTTAATGATATTAGTAAGCATAAAAATAGAGACGGAAAACGTATTTTTATGGGCGATTTTAATGCCTCTACCAACATGGAAAATGATTTTACAGTGCCAGATAAAAAGCAGATACCATTTACATTTCATTAGTTTGTGACTTCGAAGATGTGCCTCTGCAAAGACTCAATGCAGATAAAAGAAAAATTGATGAACATGGTAAAAGTCTACTTTCCCTTTGTATTTCTTTGGGCATAAGAATTGTGTATGGTAGAAAGCTAGGTAATTTGGAAGGCAAATATACATGTTATGCAAGAAATGCGAACTACCCAACATGCATAGATCATGTAATATGTGACGCGTCGCTGTTGAATGACATTCCATATATGGTAGTGCATGACCTTCCCCACACCTCTGACCATTGTCCCATGCTCTTTCAATTGATTACAGGTAAAACCCATTATGTATGTGAATGAATTTTATCGACGCACGACTAAAGTGTGGAGGTCCCCTTTTAAATACAATGCCTTCTAAATTTCAGTGGAATTCCGAAAGTGATCCTACATTCAAAAATGTATTGAAAGTCTTAAGCAAGAAAGGGTCAATAATTTCTTGTCTATAGCTTATAATGAGGAAATGTGCAAAGGGATTGATCAAATGACAGATGATTTGAACAGTATCGTTAACAAAGCTGCCTCGTTGTCCCTAAAGATTAGTAAAAGAACGAAAAAGCAAAAACAGCGACTTCCTAAATATATGGGTTCCTATTGTGCGCAGTTATTTAAAGTAATGAAATATTTAACTAAACAAGTGAGTAAAAATCCCAGAAATTATTAATTACGCAAAGTCTATTATTCTACAAGGATTAAATTCAGAAAACTATCCAAAATTCTAATGTGAAACAATTTAAAGGCAATATTATGCAAAAATTACTTGAAGTAAAAGAAATGATTCGAAACAGTTCTGGAACCTTCTCAGTGAGCTAGATGAGGCTACGAGATCAAAAGCTAACTGTTCTGGAAAAAATGATCCTGAATTATGGTTCAGACAATTTTAAAGTACCATGTCAAACAGATCCGAACCCCACGAATCTTCCTTTTACTATATTGTTAAATCGAAGATCGGGAGGGAAGAACACCATGGATGTACTGAATTAGATTATGTCATTGATATTAGTGAAATTAATTCAGAATAGGGAAAAATTTAAAAATGGAAAATATCCCAGTAAAGATATGATTTTTAGGGAAATGTTGAAAAGTACGAAAGACATTTTGGTACCACTTTTACATATTACTTTATTTAATTATATATTCTCTTCAGGTTTCTTCCCGCGTATATGGAAAACAAGTTTACTTACATTATTACATAAAGGTGGGTCTGTTGTAAACCCTAAGAGGTATCGTGGCATTTCACTTGGAAGTTGTCTTTCCAAATTATTCCGTAGTATTCTTAATTCTCTGTTACTAAAGTACTTGGAAGTGAGACAAATTACAAACAAAAATCAAATTGGATTTACTAGGAATTGACGCACAGGCGACCATATACTCACTTTAAAAACCCTAATTGATAAATATACGAAAGTAATGAAAAATAAAGAATGCCTTTATGTATGTTTTATTGATTTCAAACAAGTGTTTGATACAGTAAGGCACGAAAGATTATTGTACAAGTTACTCAACTACGATATTGATGGGTACCTTTATAACATTATTGTTTATATGTATTCGGAAGCTTCAGTACAAATATAAGTTTATGAATGGTCTTTTAAACAATATAACGCTTGGAACTGGTGTGCGACAGGGGTGTGTACTGAGCCCTGCCCTCTTTAATATTTTCATTAATGATCTCCCCAACATATTTAACGAAGTATGCAACCCCGTACAAATACATAACAAGAAACTGAATTGTTTACTGTATGCGGATGATCTTGTTTTACTCTCTGAAACTCAAGAAGGATCACAAAATTGTTTAAACAGACTAAATATCTATTGCACAGATTGGAATCTTAGAGCAAATTACAATAAATCCAAAATAATAATAACTTTCAACAAAGTTGGGCCAAAAATTACACAAAATTTTACATTGGAAACGAACGACTGGAAACTGACAATAGTTATTGTTATTTGGGTATCGAAATAGATACTTCTGGCTCATTTAGCCCCGCTTTCAAGAATTCAAGTGCTAAAGCTACAGCAAAATTTAAAAGAATTCTTTGTAACACTAATCTGGACATCTCTGTGGCTTTATCGTTGTTTGAAAGACTCATTACACCAATTTTGCTTTACGCATGTGAAGTATGGGGACCATTCATGATTCCACCAGAAAATATTTTGCATCTTCTGAAAAGCATGTAATTTTGCAGCTTAAAGCGAACTAGGCCAATATCCTCTCTCACTGAAAGTTTTTACGCAAATGTCAAAATGCTGGTTTCGAATAGTAAAGCTAAATCCGGATTCAATGTTATATGATTGCTTCCTCTGTATTGTACATAATATGAATTCTGGGAAACTTCGATGGTTGAAAACTCCACACAACCCTTTTCATGTGACTCACTTTGAAAATATGTGGAATAATGTTGGTGGCAATAAGGACAATTTTCCGACTAGGCGTTTCAAAAAAAGGATACAAAAATTATTTCGGAAATAATGGAACGGAGCTCTACTCGAAAATTGTAAAGATTTTAAGAAATTAAGGACATATGTAAAATTTAAACAGGATTTCGGACCAGAACTATACTTATATTTAGAGAATGATTATGACATTAGAAAAGGTAATACTCGTTTTCGGATCAGCGCCCAATAATGTTAAAATCAAAACTGGGCGGCACAAAAGACCAACAGAAACTCCTTTGGAGAAAAGATTATGCGAAACATGTGGACAAATTGACAGTGAAGAACATATATTAATATCTTGTAAAACATTCTCATCACAACGTGATAACCTTTTTCAACAACTTACTAAAATATTTGCCCAGTTTTCTTCCCTTTCGGACTCAGAAAAAATTCTATTTATTGTGAAACTGGACGATAATGATTTGATATATTATGGATATGGACTCTACAGGCACCCTTCGTAGCGCATCAGTAAAGTTTTTAGACTAGAATCGTAATTTTTACACCATGATCATGGAATTTTACCGAGACACAAAAGCGTGCAAACACTAAACTGTCTGAGCTTTACAAGACCTGTAAAACCAATCTGGCTGGTTTCAGCTTCCAGTGAATCCATGCTGGGGGAGACCATTCTAGTCTCACGTTTGCATACGGTACACGAAAACAAATATATATATATGTATATATATATATATATATATATATATATATATATATATATATATATATATATATATATATATATATATATATATATATATATACATGTGTGTGTCCTAAAAATGTTATTTTTTTTAAATCTGCTCTGATGCAAGAAAGAATATCTTCAATGTTTATTTAAATCTCAAGCAATGTTCCTCATGTCACTTTCTGAGATAATAATATTGTTTTGGGGACATAATCAAACTGTAATACGACATTGGGTAGTCATGTCTATGTTAGAACACTCAGTGTATGCCACATGCGTATGTGTGAAAATTTGTATAGACAAAGTACAAATAGAATGAAGAGTTTTAGATCGGGAAACAAAGCATACCGTTTTTTTCCCAATGTATATTTGCAATGGACACGCACTGCTGATAATATATATTAACACAAAGCATGGCACAAAATGGTACCAGTTTATTTTGACATATGACATCAAATGATTACCCACAAAGCAACCTTATGGTTTAGACGAAAGAGACGTTTTTTTAACATTCTTAAAAAATATACGATCAGCTAACGACAGGCGATACACCAAAATAAATCTTGCTTCAAGCATTCATAACCCAGCATATGATGTTTGTATCATGTATAAAACCATATGTGCATGCATTTGCCATATTCTACATTTTCGCAACCAGCCTGGAGTTTTTGCTTACAAATGTTGACCAAACAGTGATGGAAAACATGCACATCATAAAATAGGAGATACTCACAAACCCACTGGACATGAAATTTGAATTCAATTTTTATTTTCCGGAAAAAAAATCGGAATTTTTAATTGGGCCTTCAAATTTGACACTTCCATTTTCTCTTTGATTTCACGAGTATTCATTTTTCTCCATTCCAGAGAAACAGGGATAAAATGGGAACAAAAGCATGCAGTAACAAAAATGTGTGCCTTTGGTCTAAGTGATTTTCGTCCAGACGTTTTCCTGAAAACAAATTCCCAAGACCCGCTTAACATCGTATTTTTCCTCGAAAAGACATTTCAACAGCTTAACAGAGCCCACTTTAAAACTATTCACTGTTGTGTCTCTCTGTCCGTCCGTCTGTCTGTCTGCCTGTCTATCTGTGTCTGTGTGGGGTCGTTTTTGTTTTGTTCTCTTTTGTTTTGTTTGTTTATGTGTTTGTTTTTTGTTTGTTTTTGTTTTTTGTTTGTTTTTGTTTTGTTTTTCTTTAAATTTGTTTCGTTTTTGTTTTTTGTTTTTGTTTTGTTTTTCTTTAAATTTGTTTCTTTTTTGTTTTAGGTTTAGGGTTTTTTATGCTTTCGTCTCATATCTAATCCTTGAGTTTTTGTAAGCTTGTGTGTAAAATATTTAACTTACATAAACTAATGACTGGTCAAATGGTTATTGCTGTATCCCGTGCCGTTAATGTGTCAAGGATAAATGAACCGTAAATCTATTGGTTGAAATACACCTGGTATTGATTGAAACAGTAATCTCGTTGTCGATATCTTGCTGCTCAAGGTACAAGTACCGTCAAGACATTGATGATGTCAATTGGTTCGCCCTTTTTGCGATGATTTGACACAAGAAACCAAGATGGCACGGCACCTGGTTGCGGTGTTCTTGTTATGTTACGTTTTATGGCACCATACAAAGGGAATATACGCTAGATATCCAGATGATTACCAATTAGGTAAGCCAAAGAAGATTTCTTTATTTTCAAAAATGACATTCTGTTTTAGATTGACTTCAGCACTGATTGTCACATTACAGAAATGTACACAAGTATTCTAAGAGCGTCACCAAAACTTCAATGATAGCAATGAAAATTAAATCAAGCGTCCTCAAGTATGTCTCCATCGCCTGCCAAGCTCACTGTACATCTGACAGGATAAATCTTTATTTTCTAAAAGTTGTTTTGATGTTAAAGGTTTTCTTAACTATGATATAATTTGCTTTCGTTCTGAAATGTCAGTGTTGACGGGAGGGCTTGTCTTTGGTGTTTATGAAGTAACATTTCTTCAGTCTTTGTGAAGTGTCGATAGTTGTCTTGTTTCTGCGTTCATCTGTATCTCAGAACGTCTCTTTGGTGATTGGTCGCTTTTTTGCCCTCTCGGTTCCATCTTTGTTTTTTTCCTTTTTTTTAAATACAATCAAGCGAAAATTCGTTTTCTCGTGCCACTTACTCAGTTCCAACAAGTACGGTCAATATAGTTAAGAATGTGTTTCTTTTCAGTGATAATGGAGGAGAATTGCAATCTAACCACGCCACTGAATCTTAGCATAGCAGCCTTACTCAACTACACGAGGTCGACTTACAAACCTACACCAGGCTGCCACTACATCATTGAGGCACCAGAGGGCAGGCGTATTTCTCTTGCAATGGCATTTATTGACATCAGAAAAACTCCCCAATGTCAGTCCGACAGACTACTTATCTATGATGGAAAATACCCAAATACATCCCGGATCAATAACAGTAAGCGAATATCAATCGTTATAGTTTTGGAATCAAGTTTGGGGAAACAACAGAGTATAATTTATGGTGAACTTTGGGGGTTCTGATTGCATAGTTATCGTTTGCATCCTTCCAGACCAAACTCCGGGGGGGTTTTTTTGGTTTTTTTGGGGGGGGGGGTTTGGGGGGGGGTTGTTTTGTTTTTTTTTTTGTTTCTTTTTTTGTTTGTTTGTTTGTTTTTTGTTTTTTTTTTGTTTTTTTTTTTTGTTTTTTTATAAATTTTATTTAGTGTGCAGAACACACAGAGCTTGCCTGCGTATTGGGCAAGGCCGATTTTCAGCATATCCAAACACAAACTTTAAATCACAACCACTTTCTTAGTTTTGCTAATGAAAACTTTAAAAAAGTTGCAATTTCACTGTTATAATTCCAATTTAAAAACAAAAGTGTTCAGGGTTTTACTGCTTTAAGTAGATTTTTCAAAAGAGCCATTCAAACAATGGAACTCCTGACATTTGAACGGGATGCCATCGTTACTCAAACACAACGCAAAAAAGTCATTTTTGACAAGCATATTTAAAATTACTCAGTGTTTCTAACATAAGTTTTCAAATCGAATTATAAATGAAACAGTAGATCGGTCTTTGTGCGAAATTGAGAAGACAATGTGCATCATTATATAAACACAAAAACCCCGCCTACAGTTGAAAGTATACAGAATTCACTGCTTGTTCGCTTTTAGAAAATATATGCTTTGTAGCATTTTCCATGACGATTTTTCATGGTTGGGTGATTTGTGAACGTGTCATAACGTATCATATATCCTTAGTGATTGTTTAATATACAACATCAGCTTATCCTGGTATCATAAAAAAAAAGTTCGTGCATTTTATGATGTGGTTGAAAAGAATACACAGCAATGAAATTGTTGAAAATTTATGAGTCATAAATTAACTATTAAGATAATTTCATTTTGAGAGAATCACAATTTTTTACTATACAGGTTGCTCTTGCCTGGAAAAGAATATTTATAAAATATATATGTTGTTATGAAAAGGTCTTATGCATCTTTCATTACACAAACTGTCTGTTAAGACGAGACAATATTTTGGACAGACATATAGTGGTTCAATTATGACAATTAAGATGACTTTATGTATATGTCTATGCATATGAATGTATGTATGTACGTATGTATGTATGTGTGTGTATGTATTTATGTCTACATTATATATACATGTGTGTGTGTGTGTGTGTGTGTGTGTGTGTGTTTAGATCTTGTCTCTCTGTGTAGTGTTTGTCTCTATTTATGTCCATTACTTTTGCCAAAATGTGCATTGGTTATAAATGGATGTGTTTTTTATCTAAATGCTGTACCCTGGTAATGATAAAAGGGGTCTACATGGCCTATCAATATATTATAATATGTTTTGCAACTTAAAATCACTATTTGTACCGTATCAGAATGCTGTGATGACTTGACTTTCTCGTACACTACTCTGTGAGCCTCCAGACGCAATTATTTGACAAAATAGCATTATGGCTGATTGACATCATTTGGAATTTTATGTCTGCTGCAAAGCTTTTTATAAACATCAGTTTGTATATATTCTGCAATACTCACATTATGATTGATGCAATTATTTGACGTCTTGGCTTCCAGCAATTCCACAGTATGGATTGTGTGGAAAACAAAATTTATTCAAGTCTGAAAAGCATCATTACATTTCCAAAGGAAGACACCTAACCCTTGACTTTAAGGCTGATGGATCAACTCATCCAACCCAAGGTTATACAGGATTCCAATTTGCTGCCACTGCCGTCCGAGACCGTAAGTGACATATGTATACACAACTTCGTGCACGGTAATCTCTACAGAAACAAGGAGTAAAATGTGTTTTAAAAGATTACCCGTAGGGATCAGCAAAATGTAGTTTCTCAAAACAGGTTGTTTTTCGGGAGATGTATGAACAATATCAAAAATATATGACGAATACCCTAAAAAGTGGGCTTTTGGTACTGGTCTTGTACTGTTTCATGGGGTCGTCTCTCAACATGGAGACCAATGAAAGTGAACTACAGTGTCCAGTAAAGCACTGGTTTGTTTCCATTTATGCAATATGCCCTTGTCTATTCCAGATTTTGGAAATTGTATATTACTTAAGGTCTATCATTTTGTAATGATTAAATGTATTTGAATTGAAAACTATTTATGATTATTAAAATAATAATTTTAATATTATACAGGTTACACATCAGTAGGAGAAACATAGTCCATGCTATTCAAGGTTTGGTAAATTGTCGTGGAGATGGCCATTTCGAATAAATGAATTCCACAAACAAAAATGAAGCAACATCCCGACACTGCTACATGATAGAAAATGAGTTGTGAAAACAGTAATTAACAAATCAGAATTTTAGTGTGTGTGTGTGTGTGTGTGTGTGTGTGTGTGTGTGTGTGTGTGTGTGTGTGTGTGCTCTAATTCGTTTCCAAAAACATCTACCGTGCTTACCAGTCTATGAAATGTTGAAAGTGGGGCCATAAGAAACGTCGCCAACTGATATACAGACCACATTTGATATTGACTGAAAATAAAGAAGCAGGCCTAAAAACAGTCTACAGATTACTACAGAAGATATACAATGTCACCTTCGTAGTTTATATTAAGCGTTCCCCGTTCAAATTACTCACCACCCCTCTCCATTAAGATTGTCGTCTGCTTCGATGTTTTGAATTTCTAGTAAACAGGAAATATTTCGAAGGAGACATGTAAATAAAACCTAGCACAATTACATAATTGAAATCAGTTTTTTTGGGGGGGGGCCAATTCTGCCTAACCCGCACTTAGGAAAGCTTTTGACTCAGCCTTATTGCAGCCAGGAGAGGCGAAAGTAAATGAAATGGAAAGATAAACAGAATAAAGCTAAAAGTACTAATCAAAGAAACTCACAGTCGCACGGAATACAGGAACAAGTATGTATGGGGTATTAGTCCATGTTTGCTATTCGTGCCGTAGGGACGTACTTTGAAATAAAACAAGGCAGTTTAAGCGAATGCATTTTGACATTTTCCTGCCCAGGTTGTCTGAAAGCACCCGGAAATAAATTTTCATCTCTTTTACTGCTTTTGCTTAACTTTATGTTAATAGAAAACCTTTTTAAAAATTATAGATAAGATTTATCATAATGCCAGGCACTAGGTCAATAACGTTCCTTGGCACGCATCGGTCCGCACCAAGGAAATCTATTGACTCAGTACTAGTACTATTGGTACTAGGAAAGGGTTAAGTCGTAAGACTTTGTAACACATTGATTATACGACAATGTAACCTAGTTCATGGACCAACTCTGGAGTATCATTTAGATATTGAAAACGTGATATATCATCATTTTTTTATTATTATTATCTCGGTTTATGTGTGATGAATGTGATTAATTTGTCACAATAACACATGTATCTAATATATTTTGAGAAAGCCTTGACGTAAGGATGAAAGTGCGTATACGAAAGCGTTTCATGTGAATGCATAATTCAATATCACAATTCGCTCACTATATCGACGGACTTATCGTTTCTTTCGATTTTGCATTTGAACCCTTCAAGCGCTAATCACTGCTATAGTTGCTTTCTCATTAATATTAAACGTTTAATGGTTAAAAGAGTCAAATTCCTCATGAAGATACCATCATTCAAGTACCAGCAAGCCTTGTCTGAAGAAAAAAGTACTCTTATTCAATAGCTTTCCTCGGGACACTTTGCGCACATTGCCAAGGAAAGCTGTTGACTCAATCTTAAATCAGCACTTTAAGGGTTAACTCCCTTGACTGCAGAATGAAATGGATTTTCAAAGCTTTTGAAAAATATCACGGTAATAAATGAGCTATATTTATGGGGTCTGCTTTTGTGCAGACCTTTGTGTGATTTAAGATCTTCGAAAGCTTTCCTTACCCTGATATCATCATCATCATCATCATCATCATCATCATCATCATCATCATCATCATCATCATCATCATCATTAAAAGGCTTGCAATTTTGTCAGAATAAATTAAATTTATTAGTAACGTTTCATTTTTGCACAATAATTCTCATACCTTTATACTCTTATACTGGATTTATTCTGCCTTAAACGAACAGTTCTTAGTTTTGTATTGGATACAACATATGCTTTTAGGTTGGAAAGATATTCATTACATGTAGCCTATCGTAGTACAGTGAGCTTGTTACGCACCTGTAATATATTGGGTAATCGAAACTTGTCAAAGCAATAACAACTGTCTCACACAGAAGCAAATTCTGTGTTTGCCTGATTAAGTTAAGCGGAGAAATTATTTTCAAGACAAGGTGAAGAATAACAGCAGTTGTTCGTTCAATTTCAGATAAGTTCTACATGTGACATTTTTGAGGGGTTTTTTCGTTTGTTCGTTCATCAGTTCATTTCATCGTTTACTCCTTAGAAGGCTAAATGTTCATTGCCAGTATGATTGTACACACAATATAGTAGTACATTAATATCAACCTTTTGCATTGTTTATTTCAGCCCCATGTAATACAGGTGAATTTCGTTGTGATAATTTTGTTTGCATCAAGAAAAGCTTAAAACTGGATTTGGTTAATAACTGCGGAGACTGGTCCGATGAAAAGGAACTGATACCTATAATCCGTGAGTAGACCCTTCCGTGAATTATAATAAATGTACATGCGTTCAGTTCTTTCATACCTCCTTTCATAGCAATTTTAACTTTCCCCGGACATGTCCATAAGCACACAAAGAAACTTCACTCTGTCGATTCAAAATAGGATATCTGGTCATTTGAATGCCACCAACGGTGTTCCCACTATAATTACCAATTTGGGGATACGATTGGGACATGAATGCTATATGTAACGTCCTCAGGATAACCAGAAATGGAAACCCAATACTGGAGGACTACAAATTGCATGAATATACTTTGAAAACTTTGGACAATATCAAGTAAACAGGATTGCACATATGAAAAGACCTTAAATGAAACACTCATATTTCGAAAAATACAGCAAACGCCAATTGTACTCCATGATTTCTGAGACGAAACTTGAAAGTAAATTCCAGAGACTTAAATTAGAAGACATATATATATATAGGCTTGGTGAGACCTCAAGGCGGATACTGTTTCGCTATTTGAGATCCAAGATCTAACATAGTGAACCAAGGAGTCTGTAAAGTCAAGATGGTCCAAAGAAGGGCTGCCCGACTGTCATTATAGCCAGCGGGGCGAGCTCTATACATGTATATAACACATGAAGTTCTTTAAAAAGTAAGGTAATTCATCAATCCAAACCGAGAGTCTATACAACTTGAAAAACGTGGTCACGTCCAAATTATCATCATTATCAACGGTCAGCAGCTCTCCAGCGCAGTGGTTGGGAACCCAATCACGTGGATCATTGATTCACATTCAGTTCTCTTGTTCGCTGTATTTGGCATCTCTAGTTTGCCAGATTTAACATCATTTGGATGAATTTTTGTTCATCCGAGGTCACAATTTTCTCCGATTATCGCCACTTTTTTCGTCCATGGAATTTAAAACTTCCGGTTAGCCTAGAAACAACTGCGCAGAGCAGAAATTTCAGAATGCCAATCACTGTGTGACGTAACTATCTGGGGGTGGCTTTTTGCATGTAGATCATGACGTCGAGGCCCCAATGGCCATGTTGCCAATGAACGGTCAGATTTGGTGTTGTCGCGCGAGATTCCAACAATCACTCTTCGTACCCACTACGTCTCTGATAGGTTACGACAGTATTTCAATGGGGATATAGAGATCTTGGGCACAGTACTTATATTTGTGGAGCAACGTCTATCAAAAAGAAAGGCAATATGACAGACTGGTTCGTTCAGCTGCTCAAAGTACTAAGGTCTCGTTCCTCTTGACGGGCTTAGTCAATACACACTAGCAGGACCTATTGACCAGGTGCTACTGCCGGATTCACCGGTGTTGTATCATTATCGATACTTCTTTAATGCTGACGCTCCCATCTCAAGCTATGCCTACAACATATTTAGTATAAATGCTCTGCTAGTTACTAGGCTGAACCTACTTCCATATTAGTATTAAAGCGAGCGTGTCAGTGAACTCTTACCATTAACACATGTGAATGCAGGACATAAGAGAATGGTAAATCATCCAATCCGAAGACTACTCAGTATCTAGTCTGTGGACTTGGATTTTATTCGTCGCCCCCTTCTGCGCATGCACACATGGTCAGCGCCATTGCCTTTTTTATGCATCCGGGGAAATTTCCACAGTTCAATTTACACCAAAGTCTCAAACTTACCGTATTTTATGGAAATTATATCAATAATTCATGTCTGTTGAGAAAACGTTGTCCATAAAGTGTGATAAATGATAACGATTGATGAACTCACATTGCCAACACCTTGCTGGAACCTGGGCCTGGCAAACACGCTTCTGGGGCTGGAAATGGGCTTTTGCCCAATAGAAAAACTTAACAGCTGTGAGGGTAACTTAAATAAACATTGCAAAAAATAACATTTGTTACACATGCTGTATGTTACCTTAATCAATGTCTCCAGTCACCAGTAACCATGTCGCTTCTGGAAGCCTTCCAGATTGCAACTGACTCCATGGCCCTCAGGGGCCCCGAAGTACCATTTTGTCAATGACCGCTCCGATTTGGTGTTGTCGTGCGAGATTCCAACAGTCACTCTCGGTACCAGCTTTGTTTCTGCCACAGCTTATGACTCTATGTCAATGGGGATATAGAGATCTTGGGCACAGTACTTATATTTGTGGAACAGTGTCCAACAAAAAGAAATGCTATACGACAGATGGGTTCGTACAGCTGCTCAAAGTACTATGGCTTACCCAATGTAGACTTGTCTAGTAAATGGCCATTGGAGGAACCTAGCGACCAGGTGTTACTACTGCCTGATCAACGAATGTCTTTATTGATACTTTGTAATGCTGAGGTTTGCATCTCAGGCTATGCCTACAACATATAACCACTTGCTAAGATTTATTACCCCATGTTTATTGCCCATCATTTTTCAACATTTACTGTGAAATGGAAATGGTCAGTTTCATGCTAATACCAGTTTCCCACTGGCGAGTTTTGGTCTGTGGCAGGGGGCGAATGCAAATATTGTAGACAAATATAGCTCCTCATTACAGTTCTTAGACTGTCGCCTATGTTCACAGTTATTCTCTGTCTCCCAGAACAAATATCAAAATGTTTAAAATTTGCCTACGACAAAATTTTAGTCGAAGGTAATCGAACTTATATCGTATATGGTCACACCCATGTCATGCACAGTCGTACCAATTTGTACAGGATTGTAGGTTTGGGTTATGTGAGAATAACCGAATGCTAAAATATCGCAGCTTGTCAACGTTGTATCACAGATTTCAGATTCGCCCCTTGGTGTTGGCCCAAATTCGCCAGTGGGACACAGGCATAAGTCAACATTATATTGTATATCACGTTACATAATTACATATGTATGTATGTATGTATGTATGTATGTATGTATGTATGTATGTATGTATAAGTGTATAAAAGACCAAGTAAGGGTTTTTTCAGCCTCAGGGACTCAGGAACTACCATTAGTCAATAAACCAAATGCTAATGTTTCATTAGCATTTGGTTTATTGGTTTATTTTACATTCTTTATCAGGCAGCCTTTAACTCAGTTTACATTTTTATTGCTTTGGAATATATATATCCATCTGAAATCCAGTAATACTGGACATTGTAGCGAAAATCAACCTGTGGTCAGTTGCCCGGACAGTGCGACACCTGTTGTGAAAAAGCAGTGTCACTATTTACCGGATGCACAGGCTTGTACCGTATTTCACACAATTTTAATGGACGGCACCGAATTGCAATACTGGATTTCACGGAATTGTACCAGAGTACTGGATAGCACCATAAAATCTACAATCGTGAACCAGGAAAAGACCTTTTAGTTCATGGCTATACTTTAATGTTTTCCATACCTGTATTTGGTTCAGGAAGAAAAAACAGATGTAGGACTTCCCAAAGAACGCATGGACTTGAATTTGAGGGTGATTTTGAGAGGCATTGGAAAGGACAGCATCACATTCAACAGCCCAAAACTACTCGTTTTCGCTCATAAATATTTGTTGTGCAATATCAAACCATTGATTTTACATATTTTTGAACAAAGCAGATCTGCATCTGCCAATATATATATATATATGTGTGTGTGTGTGTGTGTGTGTGTGTGTGTGTTGGGGGGGGTTTCTTTGTTAGATTGTCACATGCATGGAACGTATGATGCAACTATGTATAAATTCAAGCTGCAAATTTAAAGTCGGGTGATTCCGTCACTGAAAACGTTTTAAAGTTTGATTTGATTTGTTTTTTGTTCTACCGTTATATAAAGTGGAAACATCACAGTACAAGAAGTCTTTTTGAGCTTTGAGATAAAGTTTTACTCATGATGGTGGAAATGTGAGTACTAAAATCTCTCCACTATCTATCATACAGAGTGGGAGTCCAGGGTTTCACAACAAGAATGTCATTCATGATCGGATTCATACCATAGCTTTGGCTTTGATGGACTGACTGATTAAAGCGCCACATGGTGAGCGGACACTGGGATGGGGAACCAGGCTAATAGTCGGGCGGCATATTATATTATATATAAACCCCATAAGGATTAAAGCTGGGCTCGCTTTTTATGTGCTAGTCATTTACATACTAGTGAGTGCAAGCAAGCTCTTCTGGTTAAGTATATGAACTGTGTTCCTGCCATGGCGAGTGCACTGTGTTGATAACAAATCACAGTCGACTTCTCATGCCCGAGATTTTCGCTGTGGGAGCACCATTTTGTATAAAGTTCTCACCTTGTAAGGCTTGTTGATAATGCATGGTAATATATTCTCAGTCATGAAAGAGAGTCACACACACACATACTGTTGGTTTGAAGGTTTTACGTTCTGCACAGTTCAAATTCCAGTGTGAATATTGTATCAGTGTGCAGATTAAGGGTGCCGTGGACTGAACTTTGGAGTTCCGAACACTTTAAGGTAGTCACATTTTGACTGGCCTTCAGGTGACACACAATAAAATAACGATGCACAAGACCAGCCAATCAGTGTCGCACAATTGGCCACACCTCCATAATAGCGAGCGTCAGCGAGCTCTTACCATAAACACATGTGAACATAAGATGTAAATTATCCGATCAGAAGAGTACTCAGTATGTATTCAACGAAGTTGATTTTCTTCGTCATCTCTTACTGCGCATGCGCACATGGGCGCAGACGCGTTTTTCAGGCACCACGGGTAATTTTGGCAGTTTTATTTATACCAAAGTTTCACACTTACCGGCCTTTATGGAAATCATGTCAATAATTCATAACTAGGCTTCAGAAAACGTTGTCGGCAGAGTGTAATGAATGATAACGATTCACCGACTTGCATCGTTAACACCTCGATGGAACATGGACCTGGCAAACACGCTTTTGGGGCTGGAAGTGGGTTTCCGCAGAATAGAAAAACTTGAGAGGTGTGAGGGTAACCTAAATAAACAACAAAGTATGTAGTATTTGTTGCGCATGTTGCGTCTCACCTTACTAATATCTGCACACTGTGCAGTCACCAGGTCGCTTCTCGGGGCCTTCCAGATCGCAACTTCCAGTCACACTTATCCCCCCAGGGGCCCCAAACCGCCATGTTACCAAAGCCTGGTCTGAGTGTGGTGTTGACGCGCAACAATCCAACAATCACTCTCGGTACGCACAACATCTTTGCCACAGGATACGGCACTAGTTCAATGGCGATATAAAAATCTTATGAAAAATACTTAAATTTATGGAACAGTGTCTAACAAAAAAAAGGCTATATGGCAGATAATTTCGTCCATTTGTTCAAGGTAGTACGGCCTCGCACCTCTAGACTGGTTTAGTAAATGGCGGCAAGAGGGCCCGATCGACCAGGTGCTATGTACTGCCTGATCCACCGACGTTATTATTGACACTTTGTAATGCTGACGCTCGCATCTTACGCTATGCCTACAACATATTATAAACGCTGCACTACCTTTTAACGGTGCTAGCTGTTTCCTGACAAGCTCTTACGGTTAAGTGTGGGCGTCTAGAAAGAAGATAAGAGTTGTATTTCACAGATATACCTTTCCTGTGGTGTGCCGATGAAAACTCACCATGCGGAGGGGGGGGGGCGGAGGAGGGAGGAGGAAAGAGAGCGGCGCCATCGTGAAATGAGTGCTTCCTTCAGGAGCATGGCGTTCTGGGTAATAAAAAAATATATTTGCACTGAATACAGTTTCGAACATTTTTTTCAGGCAGCCTTCAACTTTGATTCTAGTTTTATTCCTTTGGAATATTTATCACGTTAGTCTGGCTCCCGACCAGTTCGTCATATTTTGTCCCAATAAAGAGGTCATTGGCTTTAAAAAAAGAAGCTGACTTATTCTGCGCAAAAATACGGACCATTCAGTCGCCAGACGAACCAGTCTGGTTCAAATTGCAGGGTTCAAGGTGTTGACTACAAAGGGCGCGCACTGTCCCACCCTTTTCTTGCCGGCTGTGCGACACGGAGAATGTCAAGGTCAAGGACAGGTGCCTACAACATGGACTTGCAACATCAGCGTTGGCAAAGTTTAACAGCAGAAGTACAGCACACTTTAAAAAGTGTGTAAGCATCACATGGAATGCAATATACTAACAGAGGTTGCTGATGTTGCAAGTCTTGGTGGCATTCAGCTTCAGAAAGTGTCATCACCGTCATCGTCAAAGTTAAGTTCCCGGAAAATAAAGGTGAGAAGGTCACTTGCTTTATCGGACAGCCCAACCAAGCCATGTTGCAGCCACCAGTCCTTGACGTTGACATTCTTCGCGTAGCATAGCCGACAAGAAAAGTGGTCGGACAGTGCGCTCAACATCTCGGCAAACTTCAACGTGTAGAGAAGCACAGGGTTTCGAATTTAGCTAGGATTTCCCCAGCACGCCTTGAGTGCATTGTCACTTCCTGGCGCCATATTATCACGATATAAAGTTTTTAAAAAAAACCCACAAAGCTGAAGAAATGAAAAAATACACACAGGGCTACATTTTCCTGGTATTGATCAATCCTGCCATGCTCAAGCTTCAAATGAATGTGCTCTCCCATAGGTAGGCTAAAGGTCATAATTATTGTCAATTACAGAGGCCACTGAAATTGGCTTGTAAACACAAACCATTTTGTAAGGTAAGCTACTTATGTAAGTTATATAAAGAAGACAGGTGAACCAAATGCTGGTGAATAATTTTCAGTACATATAGGGGGTAGGGGTGTTTAATGACTTAACATTTCTGCAAGAGGGGCTTATATAGGGCCTTGCCCTGCTTCCCAATTGTAACCTTACGGGAATAAAAATATGTCTCTTTGTAGATATAGGAAAACTCTGGGGATACTGTATTATACGGGCACAGTGAAAATGTGGCCACACGCATGCCATAGTATAATATTATCAATACATTATCAAACATACTTAAGAGAGCGGTCCAAATTTGTGGCCACAAGTCTGGCCACAAATGTGGCCACTGTGGCCACATTTTAAAAATATAAAAACAATGTGCCATCACTGTAGTTTAACGAAAAATAATCTGGGGTGTTCCCTGCGTGCTATCTTACGATTTGTTCCATATTGAGGCCCGTGTTGACATATTGGGGGTATCCACAAATAAATTTCGCGATTATATCTCCAATATTTATTCCGGTTTAAGCTCATTACCTTCCTTTAAACGGTCAGGGACCACATTTTACTTTGGCAACATTGCTGTCGTGGGCACTATGTTTTCTTCTCCGCCAACTCGCTCACTGGGATTCTCCACCGCGTATGGATATATCAGATTACAGGGAGCACCTTGTTAGCATATATGTATATATATATATATATATATATATATATATATATATATATATATATATATATATATATATATATATATATATATGTACAAAGTAATCGAGTGTTTAATGCCAGACAGAATAAATAATAACAAATATAAAGTTAGTATTAAATTGATATGGTTTCTTAAAATACATCTAATTTATTCCGCCCAATACATTTGAAGCTATCTAGATGCATACAATTCATGATAACTATGTTCTCACAAGTGTACTAATTATTGGTAGCAGCTGTTTTTCGGTTCCGATGCGCATGCATGTCCTGATAGCTTCCGGTGATCTTCCAATCGGCGCTGTTCGCTCTCACAAGTTCGGATTTGATGCATGCAGGCTGTTTTAATAAGGGAAGGTAACGGGGGCCGGTAACGGAATAAATTGAACACATAGGGGGAAAGGATACAGGGGATTTCCATTATGTGCTATAGGGGAATTAAGGGCGACAACACGGCGGTTGTTGGGCGCGAAACACATACAACAGGCACGGACATAGCCAGAGGGGCTTGATTCTTTTGGAAACTCCATTAAAGTACAGTACTGGCGCATTGTGTTTATATTTTTTACTGTGGCCACAATTCAGTTCAACAGAAACTTAGAGTGTGATCTTGAAATAGCTTTATCATAGTTTAACAATAAGAAACTCCATTTAAATGTATCCCAATTTAAGTGGATGTTGTTTAGAACAGAAAGAAAAATTAGAAAAACTGCCAACGTAGACATCGGTATTAACGGTGAGTCATTAGAAAGGGTTGATACATACCAATACCTGGGCCTCATTATGGACTGAACTCTCAGTTGGCAGGCTCACATTGGCACTATAGGTAAAAAGTCTGGACAGCGTATAGGTGTTATTGGACGAATTAGAAAGTATATAACAGATAACAGATTTATTTCAGCTAGGTAGGAAAAATTTAAAAAATTCCACTGTAAGCTGCTCATTAATATACAGAAATCTGAGCTCTGTGTGGATGGTCCAATGCCCTGTAATTATACAGGACAGGATGGTCTTTAAAATAATTGCCAATTCTTACTTTAAAACTGTTTACACTTGGTGCATTTACTACATTACTGGGGATTAAGTTCCACCAGTCCACGACTCTATTGCTGAAAAAATACATCCTTATGTTTGAGTTTGATCGGGTCTTGGTTAATCTTAGGTTATGGCCTCTGGATATAGCATTCACATTGAAAGGAGGTAAACATTTGGCTGTTTCATAATAACCATGAATATATTTGTACACGTTTATAAGGTCTCGTAATCTTCTATACAACAATGATGGCATTTTCAGTCGTTTCAGTCTTTCCACATAAGTCAAATTACTCATATTAGGGACTCTCTTGGTGGCCCTCCTTTGGACAGATTCAATTATGTCAGCCATTTTCCAAAAATGTGGGGACCATATGGGAGCACCATATTCTAAATGTGGCCTGATCATGGATGTATACAATAATTTAAAAACTTCCTTGTCAATATGTTCAAATGATCTCCACGTAAGTCCAGTTATTCTGTTTGCTTTCTTCACCATTTCTGTAATATGTAGCTCAAAGGTCAAGTCCTTATCTATCCAGACTCCTAGGTCTTTTTCCGAAGATTTTATGTTGAGAGGCACTTCTTGACCAGAATCAAACATTTTATATTGAAAGTCTGGATGATTTTTCCCAAGTCTCAACACTGTGCACTTATGTGGATGAAAATTAAGTTGCCAATTGTCTGCCCAATTTTCTAGTTGTCTGACATCTAGTTGCATTTCTTCGCAATCGGTGACTGTTGGAACTGGCTTAAATAATTTTGCATCATTAGCAAATAACGTAATAAATGCATTAACAACTTCAGGCATGTCGTTTATGAATATTAAGAACAAGGTGGGTCCCAGGACACTACCCTGTGGAACTCCACTGATAACATCCTTCCAATTAGACTTGCTTCCGTATATATTTACTCTCTGTTGCCTTCCTGTTAAAAAAGATTCAATCCACTTATGTAGGTTTCCAGTGATGCCATAACTTTTTACTTTCAGCAGTAGACGATGTATGGGTACTGAATCAAACGCCTTTTGAAAATCCAAGTAAATAACATCAATTAGGTTTCCATCTTCAAGCCATGCTGTCCATTTATCTATCGTTTCTAACAGCTGTGTTATTGTAGATCTACCAGGTAAAATCCATGCTGGTGTGTAGAGAACAGACCATTTATTTTTAAATGATCCATGACGTGATCTCTGATAATTCCTTCAAGTAGTTTGCAGACAACCGAGGTAAGACTAACAGGTCTATAGTTGCTAGGTAACTTTTTGATCCCTTTTTGTGTATAGGAGTTATATGACTTTGTTTCCAGTCACTTGGGATAGTTCCAGTCTGTAATGACTTCCTGAAAATTATCTGGAGTGGTAATTTTATTGATTCAGCAGTTTCCTTTAAAACTCTAGGATGGTTTTTGTCTGGGCCCATAGATTTGTTCACGTTAAGTTTTTATTTAGTCTTTTCAAAATATCTTCACAACTAATTTCCAACTCTTCCAGTTCATGTGTAACTTCCCTTTGCCTAGGCTCTGGGACATTGCTTAGGGTTTTTTTGTAAATGTGCTTACAAAATAAATGTTCAATACTGCTGCTTTTTCATTATTATTTACCAGCGTCCTCTGCTCCCATTCAAGGTCAGGAATACAGTCTCTAATTTTTCATTTTGAATTCACGTACTTCCAAAAAAGTTTTGGGGTTTTCTTTATGTGCCCAGCTATTTGCTTTTCATACTCTTTTAAAGCCCGCCTAGTTGCCCACCTTGCCTGGTTACGGGCCTTTGTATATTTTACATAGTCTTCATATGATTTAGTTTCATAGTACTTTTTCCATTATTTATATTTTTTACGTAGCTTACATTTTGTCTTTTTGTTCATCCAAGTCATTTTGTTTTTATTTTCATTTGATACAGTTTTATGAGGAACATTTTTATCTTGTGCCCTCTTGAGCGTTGTACAAAATATGCCCCAACATTCCTCAAGATTCTTGTCTTTAAATAGTGACTCCCAATCAATCGGTAGGTCTTTGCTCATTTGGTTGTAATTCCCCCTTGAATATTGGTAGCAGATTTTTTCTTCAAAAGTTTCTTGCGTATAACAGTTATAATCAAAAGTGATAACAACGTGGTCACTCTTACCTACAGGTGCTTTAGCTTCAAGATTACTTACAATATTTTCCTCATTTGTTAGTATTAGATCCAATATATTTGATTCTTGATTTATTTGGAACCTTGTACTGAAAGTCACATGTTGACACAAATAAGAGTCACATACAGCTTCCAAATATTTTCCTGCTTCAGTAATTACTGATTGAGTTGTACCGCCCTCATTATTCCATTTAATTTCTGGGTAATTAAAGTCTCCTAAAAACAGTAAGTGAGAATACCCTAGCGTCATGCTATTTTTTATCAGTTGATTTAACATGGCATTATTTTCCTTACTTGAATTAGGACTTCTGTAGATACCTAATATGGACAATCAGCTTGTTGCCCAGTTGTATAATGCATTTTACAGCCACTGTTCAACTATTGTGATGTTGTTTATGGAAATTGTACAAAATCTGAATTGCCTAAATTACACAGGCTTCAATATCGAGCTGGAAAGACAATATTACAAGTTCCTTCAGACAAACCAACCTCACAAGTGCCAAATGATCTAACATGGTTCGACATAGAAGAAAGAATACTTTACCATCGATGTATATTTGCTTTTAAATGCCTGAATAGGCTTGTTCCAGAGTATTTAAGTGAAAAAATCGGTCAACAGAGTCATACTCACTATACAAGGTACAGTGTAAACATCTGAAGGGACCAAAATGTGACAAGTTGCAATTGTTGGTCAGCGCACATTTTGTTACAAGGGTGTTACAGAATGGAACAATTTAAGTGACCAAACCAGGATAAGATCAGGTTTCACTACTTTTAAGAGGCCTTTAGTTAGTGGTATTCTTGACAAGCGTGATGGGTGATTTTTTCATCTGTTTTGTACATGGTGCTTTTACATGTACATCATTTGACTTGAATTTGGCCTAAATTATGGTTACACTTGCATGCTGCATATACCGGTACTGAAACTGACAGACAGTGGTCTGCTGGTGGCGCCAATTACATTTTCCTCCCGTGGGATTTTTTTCTTTTTCCTCTATTTTTGTGCGCTTTGTTTGTTTCTAAATAGTTCGAATCGACCACACTTTCGCCCTGGTGGCGCACATCGGGATAATGTTCACTGACGTTAGACCGAAGTTGGACGAACGTGAATTACGTTAATCCAACGTGTGCCAGCAGGGTGGTTCCTATAGGCCTAATTAATAACTGAACTTCGCATTTCTTCCATTACATCCTTCCATGTAAAATTTATTTTTACTTTCAATTTTCAGATAGATTGTGGTTCACTTTACTGATGGCTTTGATTTGTGTCATGGCACTTGCCGTATCAATCATATGCATCGCCGTGTGTTGTTGTGCTGGTGCCACGACTTGTGTGGCTGCTCTGTGCGCCTGTTGCTGCAAAAGGGTAGGTATAGACAAATCTGTATGTCACCATGACAAGGACGTGAAGTCCGTAACCAGCTTGCGATATAGTATGTCGCAGTCATTTTGGGCAACGACTGTGGAACTTTTTGTTTCATTCTGGCTCCAGCAGTCACAGAACTAAGGTCCTCATAATCCCGTAACTGCCATAATGCTGCAACGAGATTTTTTTAAAATTTTTCTTTATGTCTTTCTTTCTTCCTTTCTTTTTTTATTTTTCTTTTTTCATTCTCTTTTCCTTTATTCTCTTTTCCTTTCTTACCCATCCATCTATCCACATATCCATTTATTTATTAAGCTACTTATCTATCTATCTATCTATCTATCTATCTATCTATCTATCTATCTATCTATCTATCTATCTATCTAACACAAGAGCCATATCAAACACGTGGGGTTCTTTTTACGTCTTTGGCAAAACAAGATGAGCTGGTTGATAATAAGAAGATTAAAATTGCACATAAAACACTTCAGAAGATACCTAATGGTTGTCAAAATGTAGCAGCCATGTGAAGGCTTGCACACTGATATTCAACATTTTATCTAAGCCTGGTAAGGCGCTATAGCTTTGCAAATTAATTTCCCGTTAACTTTCTTTTACTCGTATACCCTTGCGTTAAGGCCTTCCCTTCCGATTTGGCTTCTCTACCAGTTGATTTATTTATTTATTTTTTTATTTATTTATTTATTTATTTATTTATTTATTTATTTATTTATTTATTTATTTATTTATTTATTTACTTATTTATTTATTTATTTTGTTTGTATGTTTGTTTGTTTGTTTGTTTTGTTTATTCCAGATCCAGTAAACCGTGTATACAAATACATACTACATGAAAAAAGAACACACAGCAAAATGTGAAAGGCGTCCATGATAAAACCACTTGCAAGGGAAACATATAGTAAAATCTGTTTAAAAAAGTGAAAATGTGAATGGTGTCCATGAAAAGAATCCGGATACTGGTTTCTTAAAACAAGATGTACATCATGAAATGTCCAGGTTTAGAACAGCGTTAAAAGTGTTCAAAGGTCGTGGTTAAAAAAATGTACTTTCTTAAATTGATACGTGCCAGAGGTAGTAAAAACTAAGGTGTATTTCTAAAATGGCTTTTGAAAGCGTAAAAAGGATTTTTTGCAAGGAGATAAGAACCGTTATATTTTGCTGATATCACACCATGTAAAAAGTAAGATCTAGTACCTTTCGCCGCATTTTCAATTTTGGGTAAATTGAACCTCTTCCACGCTGCTTCGTATCAAAATGTCCCGGTAAGAAACTGAACATTTCAAACGTAAATACCTAAGGTAACTTTTCCGGATGTTTTTAATGCGCTCAGACACGTACAGGCAATACGGGGACCAAACAATTTATTGATATGGTTCGCTTTTTGTAGGCATTTTAAATTTGAAATGCATTGATTTGTATGGTTACGTGTAAGTCATAACATTCATTGTTAAAACGTGTATCTAACTCGAATTCAATTTATTTAGAAAAGTGCAAAGGTACGTCAAGACTCTAACAGACAAGCTGTGGTAACGGCACCCCACATACCAATGGATAAAACAGCCTTGTACGAAAGCCCGCCTCCGTACAGTGTGGAATACACTGAGAAGACTGCCCCGCTTCCAGTCACGAAGTACTGATCGCTCCATTGTATTAGACGCAGCACCAACAGACATGAATATTCGGTGAATCGTGTCCATATATGCATCTGCACGTGCCCATGCACACTGATTCCATACATACTGTAACAAAACACATATTTTCGTCCCTAATAAACTACATTGGAAACGCGTCATCCAGTGGAGGCGATTGCTCTTGTTTTTGTGACACATCGAAAGAAGTTAACAAAGAAGGTGATTGAAGTGTGACAACCGTTAAAAGTGACATATGTCAGGCAGTAATCCGGTGAATTATTTCGACTTTTGTAATGACATCTTTCGTCAAAGTTTATGGGAAATCAAACCTATGTTATATGCAATGGTTATTTTGGCATACAAGTGTAACTAGTATGTTCCGGTAATATTTTCAGTTGCCTAACTATTAAATCCTTTTTCATGAGATGTCATGTGTACAATTACGGTATGACGCAGACATATTACACTCTGAGAAGAAGTACTAGGAGGTGTACAACTGACATTTTTAGTGCCTTATTACATGTGAATTATTCTGTATTTTTACCTAATTACTCTCCCATTTTGGACTATCTGCTCTCGTAGACATTTTATTCGTGGTATGTCTTTTTATTTGAGTTTAAATTTTGTGTGAGCTATATGGTTCCTCAATATGTTGTAGTTAATTTTCCTGGTGAACAACGTCTCAATCTCCTTAGCAGGGCATTCAGATAAGACATAAAATATTTTTCATGATGTCGCAAATATTCAGTAAATAATCTTTTCCTTCGTAGCAGATTATGAATGGTGCCTATACGACATAAATAGCCCAATATATGTGTACCAATTTGCTATTACGAGGTATATATTATCTATATTTATTTCCTCTCTCTCTCTCTCTCTCTCTCTCTCTCTCTCTCTCTCTCTCTATATATATATATATATATATATATATATATATATATATATATATATATATATATATATATATATATATATATATATATACATATATACATTCTCTATAGAATATGTAGAACCAATATACCAATATCACATTGTCATATTCTTATATTTTCCCATCATTTTTATTTTACACTTTGTGACGATAGTCTTACATTAGGCTAATAAAGGTATTTGAAATATATTGAATGTTGTCAATTTAAGAAATGGTGTCGTCTTGAAATAAAACAGTCCTGGGGCCGTGTTGATTAGAAGTTTTTCAGGACTAAAAGTTTCCACAACTTTTAAGGTGGATTTTCAGCTGAACTTGTTTGTCAGCAAGCGGAGCTTACAGGATGTTCATTTGTGCATCAACCCTCCACACACGTGTTTGCAATCATTTTCCACTTCCCAAGAAAACGTAGGCTGGATTCTCTACAAAATTTGTGAGGATGTAAGTTAGGTGTGCCTCGTGCAAATTTTAAATGGGTGTCGCTTCATTGTTTTCACAAACTTCCACGATTTGTTCGCCCTTTTAGCATAAGGTTGACCTATAGGACTACCCACTGGTACATTTCTGTGTCCGTTGTTTTCTCAAAAACGTTGTCAGTAGGCAGACCTTCTCCAACCTTGCTGGGGATGTACCCTGGCACAGGTCAGCTGAGCGCAAGCTCTTCTCACACACATCGTTTCATCTTTTTTGTTTTGTTTTGTTTTGTTTGTTTTGTTTTGTTTCGTTTTTTGTTTTAATGAAAATATACAATGGCACACATTAGCGATAACAAATGTAGCAATATGGAGATGATTGCTTATATTTTTGTTCTTCTGCAGGACCGATATCGATGTAGAAAATTAATGATAGAAACGTACAGTTAAAATGCTGGTAAGATTTATTTATCGAAACGCTGCTGGAACCAGAATGCTAGTTTTGCCACATAATCATACCGTATTAAAAATCTGAAAGGTTGTCACAATTGTGACTCGTATATGCGAAGTAATTTTATATGCGTCTCGTTGGGTCCCAACATTCTCAATGAGAATGCGGTGTAATTAAGTTAATAAAGAAAATCAGCACATTGAGAGATCGTTAGGTTTTAGGTCTATGCAAATCATATCCTACAGGATTGAAATGATATATGACTTTGTACTGATATGTTAAGATTCAACATAAAAAAAATATTTGTGTAAGCTTGGGCTTGTTCTCAAATCGTTTTTCTCCAGAAATAAAATATGATTACACCAAATTAAAAAGAGCACGTGCTTTGGCCAGTGATTTAAAAATTCCAGTCATCCAAAGGATACAGGACTCGAAACGTGTAATATGATTCAAGCGCAAAGCAATTTAATTTCTGGCAAACAACATTCTTTCGAGTGATGAACAGTATTGTTTACAAATGTATTCTAAAAACTAAATGCAATTTAGTCGAGGAATTGCGAGGTGACGCGTCCACATCTGACCGCAATACGAACGCCACCTACGTGTGCGCAGGAAAGTTTTTGCATTTCAATTGATCTGCAGCTTTTATTATTATTATTATTATTATTATTATTATTATTATTATTATTATTATTATTATTATTATTATTATTATTATTATTATTATTATTATTATTATTATTGTTGTTGTTGTTGTTGTTGTTGTTGTTGTTGTTATTATTATTATTATTGTATTAGCGGAAAACATGTGATTCGTTCCCTTTCCTCGGATTTGGTACAAACCAAAAATTACCAACATGATAGAGGCGATTTAGAGAAACAAAACTACTTTAGAAGGTCAGAATGGTTTTGTTGTAAGTTTTGACATATTTCCCTTTGGTAAACGCTTCGTGTAGGGGCACGGGCATATAATTATTCACACAAATAAACATAAAAAAATGCATCACATACCCGCAATACCAATTAACAATTCCTTACCATCTCGGTTTCTTCAATACAAACAGAAAATTGTCACACAAGGGCAACCTTTATATATATGTATGCAGGTTGCACCATGAGACATAGCGTTAACCTGATAGGCCAATACCCAGTAACGTAATAACAAAATGCTTGTACAAAACTGGAAGTTTCTAAACTGCCGTCAGAAAAACGTAAGGTGACGTAATGAGCACATGACGTACACACGACATCGGTGCTGTTCGTATTTATTATTATTATTATTATTATTATTATTATTATTATTATTATTATTATTATTATTATTATTATTATTATTATTATTATTATTATTGTTGTTGTTGTTGTTGTTGTTGTTATTATTATCATTATATTTGGTGCAAACCACGTGGTTACAAAAAGATAAAGATTGAGTACATGAGACTTCATCATCATCATCACTTTCTTTTTCTTCTTGGTGGCTTACATTTACAGGGGTTTTTTGTTTGTTTGTTTGTTTTTCTTTTCTTGTTTTTGTTTGTTTTTGAGGGAGGGTTGGGGTTTCTTTTGTTCTTGTTGGGGTTTTCTGTGTTTTTTGTTTTTGTTTTTTGCTTTGTTTTGTTTTGTTTTTGAGAAATAGCAGATGTAGTTCCCATGTTATACATCAAGACTCTATAGAAAACGTTCAGGAGATGTTGCTAAAATGCTTAACGTGCATAATACTAGCATAATTTCAGACTGTTTAGAAATGCAAAAAGAAAAGTGTGTTCTTGTGGTTACATCCGAACACTATTTCCAACGCGTTCAAAATAATTAGATTAACGTGTGCGAGGGAAATGAATTTCATCCCGACAGGACATTTTAAGTATACTTATAACGTAGTGTTTCGATGAATAGGTCATATTGATAATATCAATATATGTAATACCTTAGCATAATGACTGTAAAATTATTGATTTACATAATCTATTCCTGTTGAACAGTCAGAATGTTTTTATAACGTACTTTTTTTTTAAATTTCAGTAACTTTGAAATAATGCTGATCTTATGCGTCAATTTCCGTTGTCTGTGTCTTTTATTATTTAAATCATGTTTTTCTTATGTGTCCGAAGACAAAGGAAAAATAAAGTTTTGATTTAAAAAAATATGCTGAGACAGATTTCTTTATTAGAAAAGACAGGCGGCATGATGATCTTTTTCGTCAGTTTGCGCTTTTTGTGTCGTTCATTACTTAAATCAGATTATTCTTATGAGTACAAAGAGAAAGAAAAAACAAAGTTTTCAATTTAAAAAAATGCTGAGACAGATTTCTTTATTAGAAAACACGGACGGTATGATTGCCAGCTACTTCATTCATATTGACGGTACAAATACTTCTACTCTCCCAATTTATTCACCTTTCAAAATCACGGTTAAGGTGAGAATATTTCCCAACCATCTAACTCTACATCGCACTACTAGGCAATGGTCTGAAACAATGATTTTAACTCATTCCACCCTGATAGAAGACCAAGTCAACATCTTTCCTTGGCGCGCTCTAGGCGCAATGCACCCAGAGCGCGCCAAGGAAAGCTGTTGACCATGGGCATATAATTTGGAATGATCTTCCATGAAGTTTCATCCAAACTTTTGAAAAATAATCCCTAAATTAATAAAATGCAATTAGCAGACGACATTTAGAGTTTAGCGGGAAAAAAGCCATTAGAGTGGATTGAGTTTAACATGATACACCCCCAATTAGTTTGACTGCGTGAAAAAAGTCTGATGACGGTTAGCACAACTTTATGTGCACCTCCTCAACAAAAACGTGGTCCTGTCTGATCTTCCTTTTTACTTTGCTTTTAGTTACGCTCTTTACATACCAATTATAAGGGTGTATTTATTTCAAAATGTGTGTCAAATTTGTGGATCCTGCGGTCATGATATCTTTGCATTTCAATAGAGCTTCGCTGCTCCATTGTTTGAATTTTATGCCATTTTGGAACGGTCACGCTATCCAAGTCCTTTCCGCTGGATGACACTTCTTCACCGGATCCACAGATTGAAATAGCCCGAAGCTTTTGATGTTCGCTGGCCGGTAGTATTTCCAAATCTTCGCCGTCAGTAGGAGTTTCAGTTAATGGGAATCCAGCATCGAGAAATTGTCCTCCGTATGAAATTAATTGAATGGCAGGACACCCTTCCACTTTTGAATTAAATACGGTCTCCTCCTTTAGGGGACTGACGCCGGAGACCACACTTGTCTCTCGACAGGACAAAAGGTTATTATTCGAGCCGGATAATGAACAGCTTGTCTTCGGGTCTGCGTCATTGTCATCTGTACATTTGTTATATCCTTCCAAATTACGTGGTTCCCAGGTGTCTTGCGTTTCTGGCAAATACTCTTGTGTTGACGTACTTCCATCAGGTTCACAATGATCTGCATCTGTTTGATCACCGCAAGCTGTGTCGCTGTCAAGAAAAGTGGCTTCAGCAAATGGAATTCCGTAGCGTGCCTCGGATACCCCTTTACCATTGTTAGATAATCTAAGTATCTGTTGCTCTGAGTAGATGTTTTCTGTTATATCTGATACTGGATCGTGCGAATAAATGACGGAATTGCTTACTACACCTGGCTCTATACTGACAGATGACTGCAACGAATAGTCAGATCCCACACTCATTTGGTCTGGACACACCCTTTCATCCGAATATCTGTACGGAATGTCACAGCGCTCCACACTTTCGATGTCATTTGGTTGCAAGCACTGATGTAGATCTGTCGTTCTCGATCGGTAGATATCTGACCACCCTGGAGGTCTGTAAGGGGGGATAAGTGTGCGCATATCTTCATCCACGTAATAATGTGGCATCGGCTCAAAAACAGTAAAATTGTTTTCTCTCAATGTTCTTGGGATATAGTAAACGTTGACGAGAGATGCATCGGGTCTCATCTGCTTTTGTCGGGAAGACCACATTAGACAGAAGAGAAGCAACGCCAGCAGTATAAGGCAAGCTCCGCAGGCAAATATAATTGAAGTTAGCAGCAATGGATCCAGACCTACAGTAACGAAGTTAAATCATGATTACTGTACATACCGTAGTATGAAAATGTAGTCGTGTTTATTCCACATACATTATATTCTTGCTAATTGCGCGTGGTGGGAAGAGATTATGCTTCTTATATGTAGCACTAAAGAGATGTTCATTCAAGTATGGAAATGATGTTTAGGCTCATTGCACATGGTAGGAAAAAGAAAAAACTCGTAATTGCTTGTAGAATGGAAATACTTTCATAAGAATTGCATGCAGTATGCAAACGGTATTCATGATCAGTTTTTAGACCAATTGCATTCAATGTAAATGAGAAGGAAAAGCGGAGTTTTTTTTTTACAATAACAAGCCTCCAAATGACCCCCTCCCACAATATATATATATACATGTATATATATATATATATATATATATATATATATATATATGTATATATATATATATATTTATATATATATATATATATATATATATATATATATATATATATATATATATATATATATATATATATATATTGTTTATCTTTGACAACCGAATTAGGCAAATTCAATACAGCGCACGACCTTTCATATTCTGGCTAAGCTGCTACTTCATGAATAATTGAAAACATCTGTAGTGGCCAACGTATTATCTGGACAGTGCCAACAGAAGATGCAGATTGTAAGTATCATTATTCCATGAAAATAGTGAGTGAATGTGAATAATTTCTGTGTCCTTTTCATTGTACGCTATAAGACGGGTGTTGACCTTTGTCCATGCCTTTGTCCATTGTATTTGTGTCTTTTTGTCCAGAACCACTTCCTAGTAGTCATTACCCTATTCCACAGTCCAAACTCTTTACTCCCCTTAAGCTAACCTGTCCCTGTCTAACCTATATACATATGCAAGTACTGTTGTCCATATTGCACACGTTCCTCTGTAAAATTTTGACATAGGCTGTATTAGCCCAAATATATTAAAGGGTCCTCAGTGGGTAACTACTCAGAACATGTTTCGGAGCCTATACACGTACATGTCTCTCTGAGTTGCGGTTCCTTGTCTAAGCTAACTATTCAGCAAAGGCAACTCACATAATAATGAATAAATATGAACGTGGCAAATGATGAATTAGCTGCATACGTGAAGTTTTGCTTATAAATGCAGAGCTTCATTATGAAAGAAAAATACCTGTCAAAGAAAAGCATAATTACTAAATTTGTATAGTACAGGTTCATATAAGTTGTGTTATAATATAATGCTGGTACAAGATTTTTTCAAGGTATATGTACATGTTGTTTCACGTGCATGTATTTGGAACACGCTGTAAAATATTTCAATTGAAAATATTACACTCATTGAAAACTTTGATAATCTTTGTTTCTAACAGAAGGTATACACTAAATCGTGATGTGTTTCTTGAAGAATACAATACCCTACAGTAACATGCTACGGTATCCCGCCGATAAATTGAAGTAAACGTAATAAATTGGTAGCAGAGTCAACAGTTGCAGTAAATTCTACAATACTTCACAGTGTAATGAAACATTGTTATGGTCAACGATGGAAGCAGCACAGTAATCATGCTGTATGTCGGATTGCATGACCCCGGTCATATGTGCATTGCCCACGGGAACATGCCCTTTTTATAGCGGTGCTGGGCTTGCCGTAGGCAGACATTCCTAATAGATTGCTCCAGGTGTACATACAAAGTGCGTCAGTTTTATAAGGCACCTGATTGACAGACCGTGTTGTGCGGACTGCAACGTGGCCAAGGCACATAAGCACAGTGACCTCTCTCCAAAAACGTCCCATGTAATATATATATATATATATATAATGTATACTACATAGATGAATCTCAGTATGAATGGTACACAGGAATACTGGTCTTCATACAAAGGTTGTGTCAGTATCACAGAAAAGGAAAGGTAAAAAAAAGTGATCGTAAGAAGAAAGTAGTCCCGTTATGGAGTGGTTCATGTAGATGTACCCTCTGAATACACACAAACACATATACATACACACACACACATATGTGTATATATATATATATATATGTATGTGTGTGTGTGTGTGTGTGTGTGTGTGTGTGTGTGTGTGTGTGTGTGTGTGTGTGTGTGTGTGTGTGTGTGTGTTCATAGAATATGCGCGCTAAGGTGTATCATGGATACTCACGGACCTGTTTCGAGAGACCACAATATCTTTATTTGCAAGGACTGCCTTTCATCTTATTCCAGAAAATATTGTATGTGGATGCAAGTCTGTAGATGCTATGTGCAAATACTGTTTGCTGTCCAAGGAAACCATATCAGTACTATAACCTAACTTCATGCGAAAGTATTTTCAGTGATTTTGCAGAAAGGCGAATAGCCGGAAAAATGCCATCCACCCACCCCGCCTTAAGGGCTGTAAGCGGCAGTGTTCAGCTGAAACGTTCAAATTTTTAAGTTATGGGTACTTAAGTGGATGACGTGTAAAGATCAGTAATTATGTACCTAAAACGGTAAATTGTCATAAATAACAGTTTAGATACGTCTAAAGGTCAAATTGGGGGACACGCGTTTGCTTTATGACATAAAATTACTGCATCCGCACCCATTAGAATTAGTGACGGCTTATGTATTCAATTTATGCCATTGATGGAAATTTTGAAGAGGTGATCTGTTTGGCATATAGTTATAAATAACTGCATTTCAGAGCACGTGGAACATTAATAATTCTCCAGCCCAAGATGAAAAAAAGAGAAATTGTAAAAAAAAAAAAATAATAATAATAGAATTACATACCATATACATTGGCATCCATAACTGAGAAGGTGTGCATGTGTCTTGCTGTATTGGTTAGGTGTCCGAATGGAATGCCTCGAGGTGACTGCTTCCCTTCTACCCTGTGACGTCATAAATAAAAGACGTTGACACAGACTGCACAAAATATCGAGTTGTGTATTATTCTGTTGTGTACACAGTCACGAAATTAATCTGTAGCCTCGTACATGTTGTTGTCGGTGGCCGTTTAAATAAATACATATGGACTATCGGGGATGTGTGTAACTGACAATTGCTACTGACCTCCCCATATAAACCACACCTGCTATAATAAGATATGCTTTAAAGAAATACCACCTGCAGCCTGGTTTATTTTTTATTTTAATTCTGATCTAGTTGAAAATCTTTTCGAATCTACATTCACGTCGCCAGCCGTACATTTCAAATGACGCTGTTTGTTGATAAAGCGAAAAGATATAGTCACGCTCGATACTTAATATCTCTATTGTTTGTTGATAAAGCGAAAAGGTATAGTCACGCTCGATACTTAATATCCCTCGACATGAAGTACTTCCTTTGTTTTATTTCAGTATTTGTTCAACTTCCCTTTGGAATGTGGTTAATCTCGAATGATTACGGTAAGCACAAATTTAGATAACAATTACAAATTCTGTTTCAATAAGTGTTGCCAATAAGTACTGTCATGACCATTCATTAATATCAAATTGAGCACAGTAATTAGACCAGCTTTGCATTCCTTGGTTGGAAGTTAGATATGTACAAAGGAAACGGCGGTATGGTTAAGGCTGGTTATAGTTATAATACTGGTTAAGCGAGCAGCTACATTTCCTTCTGCATTACGTTGTTAAGAGTGTTAAATCCGAACCCCTCATATTCCCAAACTACGACAGGAAACACGTCCACATTTGTATAATTATAGTTATTCATATACATATGTTGTTTTTGGAATTATGTTAAATAGATGGGTCTATACTAAACATGCTAAATGTGTGAAAATTAGAGTAGCTTGCAAGTAATTGCTACCATAAAATTGTTATTGTCTTACCGATACGTTACTTCGGTTTATCAATAAATCACTGTTATGATACAGATACTGGCAAATTACGATAGCTCAGCAGCAACAAAGTATCAGGTAAAGTTACTGCAATTCTTGCATGGAACACTTTACGTTGAAGGTCCCGTTCATACTGTTAGGCTGAAGAGGTCAAGCCTCTCAAACAGAACTTCACTTCCGAATGTTCGGGTGCAACATTAATGTGATGCTGTGTGAATTCCTAAGCAGACCTGCCTTAAGGCACATTGCAACTTTACGGGTTAATCGCCCCTGCTTAGAGCAGTTTGTTCGTTAGGAACATTTGGAATATCCGCAAATCTGTTCTGAAATTCGAAATTGAACAAAAAAACTCGCGGTACCGGCAATTTTCTCTGTTCCGTGTGTGAATATATAAATTTATATACACAGTTTAAAAACAAAACCCCAAAAATGTAATCGATGAAACAAACGCATCTTCAATAAGTTGCTGATGCCTTTGGCCTGAGGATATTGTACCAACGAAACATATTACGGAACGAAGGATTACTGATATTTGCAAATTACTATTCCCCACACATAACTCGTAAGAACTGTGAGCAATCGTACTCACGTCCACGGGATGGCTTGAAACAGAAACAAAAGACCTATACTAACAAATCTGATGCCATGACATAAAAGGTGTCTTAAACCGTTTCTTTTAATTAATTCAATTGCTTTTTACCCTCAGTTCGGATGTCAAAAGCGTGTTCTTCAAGTTGATTATTGGCGTTTACTTCCCATATTTTGGCCAAGGTCCACAAAGAGAACCCACGTAATCGTTTTCATTTTGTCCTCTGCTGCTTGGCACGTTCAACAGGGCCGTTACAACGATTAATAGGACAGCGTGTGTAGTTAACAAGCACAAAAGGTCATTCGTAGGTAGTTGTTTGCCATTTCATAAAGCATGACGATGTTTGATGTCAGGATGCTGTGTTCCGGACTGGGAACCAGATGAACAGTAAAGAATGAAGGTTGTGGACACAGTTCTGCTTGCAACACTGGCGCCCTGGTTTGTTGCCAGTTATATCCGGTGCTGCACGGGATCCAAGAGTTTTCAGATTTGGCCTGCCAGTAGTTATTGTATAAATATATATATATATATATATATATATATATATATATATATATATATATATATATATATATATATATATATATGTATGTATGTATGTATGTATGTGTGTGTGTGTGTGTGTGTGTGTGTGTGTGTGTGTGTGTGTGTGTGTGTTAATATCGAATAGAAGATCTAATGTGATATTACTGTGGACTACAAATGAATAAGTTGCTGAATTAGTCATGCTTTTGTCAATTATCAGATGTGAAAGCCAAGGATTTGTAAACGGGTGGACAGTTCTTTCTATGTTATAAGATATCACGAAAAACACTTTTCGTTGAGAGGTGGTGTCTGGTATCTTTTCAGAAAAATTCCCCCCGCAAGATTAATAATTAAAAAAGAAAAAAAAACATTTTCAGTTACAAGGAAAATAAGACATCTAAATATGGTCATGCCAGAAGAGGTTTACCCCCTTATGTGATATTATTGCCAATTTAACCATGAACGTCGGAGTCCTTCAATTACAAATGATCTAACCGTTTTACAGATTCAATCCATTGGAATGGTACAAGTGGACTCTTCGCTCCAGATATATACAGTTGACCCGGAAGACTACGTACAGCAGCCTTCTTAACTCGACCTCACATTTTGGCTCCTTCCGATCCTTCTAATGCTCTGACGAAGCAGTTGACAATTTATAGCACCCGTCTGTCAGAAGCAGAATAAGTATTAATGCTATCACCAACAATACTTAGTCTGCTTGACAGACATTTGCTACATAAGAACTTTCAGATTGATCCGGTTTCGCCCTGGCTGTGTCTTCTGGAAATAAAATGATGTGCAGTGATCCTCTAGTGACTTTGCAGGTTTATACCTTCATGTTTACGCACACCCTCTATCCTCAACCCATCCACCCGACCAAGAAAACAAACAAAAAAATTTTAAAAAGCGCAATAACCCAAATTTTGGTCCACAGTGCCATTTGCTTTGAAGAAAAGATTGCGCCTGACTAAAAGCATTACAATGAATGTCCCAACACGAGGGTGTAACCCTTTAATTAATTAAGGACGTCGCTGATAATAAAGTGGGATTTCATTTTTTTAGGCTGCAGTAGAGGAACTACACGTCAACACGGCAATCTTTATTCAGAGCAAAAGGATTTAAGACGTGTGTTCACCATGAACATGACTTACATGTTCTGTTTATATATCGTGGCTATTGACACGGCTGTATCGACTCAGTTTGCCATGCAAATAACCACTTTTAATGGAAAAATAAAATATTGTGCGTTACTTTGCTGTAAAATATATCTTATTAATTTTTGATGTAATGTTTTTAGTACACATGAACCTGCATCAAAGGAATTAGAATAAAACACTTTAACAAGCAGGTGTGCCTATGTACAGAGATATTTTTTTCACAATTTGGGGACTCGCTAGAATCAATACAAGCAAAATTTCTTTACTCTGCCAATATCACAACTAAAAATTCAATGTGTGACACGGGGAGTTCAATCAGGTAAGAGACATCTTGCAAGTATGGATGAACTACTAAGAAAATGACATCATTGGAATTACTAGTTTGACACCAGTCACTTGCAACTGAGTCATCTCATGCAATAAATACAATCAACAACGATAAGTCTAAAGCTCATGAAGATTGATGCTGTCCAAGAGATTTCCGTATTTAAATCGTAACATTAGATGCCCCTTCGAGCATATCTATTAACAAACCGTACTATAGGGAAAAACAGCGAAAAAAGTAATCAGTACTATAAAACAATCATAGTTCAAGATTCATTTAACATATTCTACATTAGCTCTTCAATGGTCAAATATTTGGACTGAGTCAACAACTTTTTTCAACGCACCCTGGATGATGGGTGCGCTAAGAGAAGTCATTGGCTATCGGCATGTTATCTTGGTGAGTCTTCTCTGAAATTCTCATTATTTTTTTTAGAACGGACGGTTTTTAATAAAATGCATAAAACAGAAGGCCTTTGAAATTACGGGTCGTTGTAGTGCAGTTTCAACTTTAAAGTATCACAATGTGAAAGCTTATTGTTAGTGCATATATTTCAGTTTTGTATACATTTTCTGGAACAGATGGTACGAGACAAATAGAAATGTCCTCGACATATTTTGGGGCTCTCATATATGTTAAGTTTCCACCGCAACGACAGCTTTTTCAAACTCTTAAAAGTCTGTGTCAATGTTAAAACAATACATGTGGTGCTAATGATATGTTCTGCAAAATAATGTACTCAGTGACTTTCATTTTGAGTTACGTATGTTTAGCTGTAAACGCTAGAAGCTATTCTCATTTTGTATTCTAAGGAGTAAAGTCATTACTGTCCACACAGGATCCAACTGGCAACAGCTGATGGAATATGTAAGTGTCTCTCATAGCCTTCCTGTAGTAAAGACAATGTTAGCGCTCTCTTTTTTTGGTTCTTTTTTTTTTTGTTATTTTTTTTGTTTTTTTGTTTTTTTTTTTTTGTTTTTGTTTTTGATTTTGTTTTTTGTTACTTAGCCACTGTTGAAAGGCCTAATACAACACCTTCACTGATAATTGTATTTTAATAACTTTAAAAAAAAAAGTCTAGCTTAAGTAGCCTACACACAAATATAATGACTTCAGTAATTTTAACTTTGCCTTATGTTACATGCACAAATAAAACGGCTTCACTGACAGCAGGACTATCATTTTGCAAGTAATTTTCAAGTTACGGTGTTGCAATATGTCGAAAAGAAAATGTTACCCCATTTACAACAATGAGACGAATGAATTAAATATGGGCAGCTGGACTAGACTGACCTTTGAAAAAGATTTATATAGTGCATGTACACCTGTAGCCTTCACTAACTTTGCCAGCGGCAATAACTGATTATGCTGTTAAACGTTTGAATTTAATTGCTTGAGATTGTGGATGGCCCATGTCGTTAATTAAACCAAGGTGTACCCTGTGTTTATTACTAATGGTGATAAAATTTTATATTATCAAAAGATAAGCAAATGTTAGCATATCAGTCATGTCTACGTGATAAAGATGATACCAAAGCATAATATAATTTTCTTTCTTGCAATCATAGATTTCAGACAAAACAGGCTTATTCTTGTGTACCGTTTTGGTCGAGAGTCTTATGTGAATGAAGGAAGCAGTGCAAAGAGACTAGATCGTGTCATATCACCGTTAAAATGTTATAATGATAACCATTTGGCACTTTACCTATCGCATGATCCAATAAAAATTGACAGTTATATTTAAAAGAGGACGCACACAAACTACACAAAAAATGCTAAATAATCTTACTTTTAAAAGCAAATCGCCACTTCTACGGAACACATCAAACCGGAGTGATACATCAGGTATATCCTTTTTCTCCACGTGTATCGACATTCTTGAACATTGATGTAGAGTGCAAATATGTTAACATGTTATTTCGCCTAAGTTGCCGATAACCATTTAATAAGCTCTGTTACCACCTGGAGACTCAAAGTGAAAATCGAAAGGCCCACAAAAACATCTCTATTCAAAGGGCATATCTCCATGAACCACTGCAACAGATAATAGCTACATAAAATTGCTGCTAGTTAACACTCACAAACCAACATCCATCTGGAGCCTTGTACGATGAAATCCCAAGAAAGGCAGACTTGGATACTCCTTAAGTCAGGCGGGACTATTGAACAGGTGTCCATGATGCAGTACTAAGTTACTACAGCACCAGTCGTTTCGCCCGCAGAGCAGGATCAGGCCTCATTTGATTCTGCACGCTGAGTAATACTCCGTTGCCAAAAACACCATCCGTCCTTGTCCGTGGACCTACAGTATAATGAGGAGGTAACGTGTTGTGGTGCATCCTATCTACTAAATATCATGTAGTTATTCTCTGTATGGCGCCAATCCCATGCCCCGAGGCGCTCTTCACATAGGGAGGTCGTAAATGTGACATATTTGACATTGTGACGTCAGGTGTGGCTACAAAACTTGGGGTTTAATTTGATTCAATAAACAGAAATATCATAATCATCATATCCATGGGCTTTGCAAAAGGATGTGAAACGATCACAGACTGACAGATGGAAACATATACCTGATGATAAAACAATGCGACCTTTGTTCACTTAGCTTATCATAATAATGCCCCTCGCAATTGTACTTTTGACCGCCTATGATATGTCATTATTTCCATATCAGTGACTTTTCGATTATGGGTGATTTATGTATCCAATACGAGTTAATCAAGGTTTAAGTGCCTGTCCATCGTTATAAAATCAGGAGTTATATTAAATTCTTTGAAATGGTGTGCTTAAGATTTAAGCACCTCTTGCCAATTTTCCATGCGTGCAGGAAGTATTAACATCACCCACACTGCTGTGCATGTACACTTAATCAAGATATCACATATATCACAGTTCTTAAGTTTAAGGTACCATACCCTACTGTAACTATGACCACTATAATCACAGATTTGTTCTTGCAATTTTTCTTAAATAAGGCAAATTATGAATAACTCTAATACACGTACATATAATAAGGATGACTGCTTATTTTTAAAGTGCACGCTGTAATACATATATAGTAATCACGCATGGTGTATGTTACCTAAAATTTGATAATCTCTTTGGAATATTCTGCTCATAAGCAAAAGTTTCAAATATATTACCCACTCTGTGGTACATATTGACAATGATATATTGTAGTTCGTGAGCTCTAATGTACATTCATTGTAACACACCCTATGTTAATAATTATCACATATTGTGTGCGTAAATATTTGATGATATCTAGGGAATCTTCCGCTCGTAAGGGGAAGCTTTAAATATAATGCCTACACTGTAGTACATATTGACAATTACATATTATAGTTCGTGAGTTCTAAGGAACATTCATTGTAATATACAATGGTATACATAACTGTTGCTTCTTGTGACCATCAGTAATAGCCTTTTAATTAATAAAATAATCATAACCACAATTGGTGAGGTCTAAGGTACCCACACATATCCTCATGATGACCACATATTACGGTCAGGTAAGTTCTGAAGTTCCTGCCCCCAGTCGCCATCTATAATTACGTTCATTGTATTGATAATTATGTGGCTTGTTACACAATATAACATGCGTTGTCACGTAGGCATATACAACTTATGAAAAATAAGGAAAAAAAGCATATGCAATTTGAAAACTAGTTTATGGACTAAAGATACAAATGACCAGCTAGAAAATAAGTTGTGTGCACAGGATACATAAAATTACTTTATTACTATCGCTATTACATGTACATGAATTGTCATTATCATCAAAATACTGTAGTAACCATCTTTGTCCGTGTAAGTCGATGTCTTGACTGTTTATACATTTATAGATTAACAGGGTGCGATATATTTTTGAGAGGAGAGGCACATCAAAACACTTACGATGGTACTGTCACTAATCAAAGCAGATAAAAGTAAAAACGTATGAACTTTGAATATATGTAAAACCCGTACAATTGGAAAGAATATAATGTAAACATTTTCTAAGAGCATTTCAAGTGATTCATTTTGAAACCCTTGAATGAGTAAACGTGACAATTCGTCATTACACAATTCATATTTACTTTTTAGTATATCAGCTAACAAAGCCCTTTCCAATTTCTGAGCTTTAACATACCACTTTTCAAATGTAGCCAAAAGAAGTAAAATATCAAGTATGCTGCTGTGTATCTGAACATTAAGCGGGCAAAGTTCGCCACTTATTCAATATGAAGACCGTCAATTCATTAACTAATTACGCCTACATTACTTTTCGTTTAAATTTCATTTTGAATTCAGAATTTATGTATATCGATTACCATTTCCTACTTTAGTTTATCATGTCTGAAAGAGGACAGGCCTGTGTCTATGTATAATTAATTCTTACTTTTTAAAGGAGTCAATGATCTTCCAATACTATAAGGACTAAAACCATGTGTCTCATATTGTTGTATATTTCAACACGGAAACAATTACTTATTGAGTAATAATATTAGTGACTTTTTAATACGTTGAGAACAATCAGAACTTTGGTAATATTGCATGGGGCAAAGCCAAGGGCACCTGCCGGCTATCCATCATAAAATCTCAATGAGCATCATTCATACTGACTGCCCAACATGGCACGTGCTATGTTGGGCTGTAACCGACAGTATTGTTCTTATCACACATGATTGAATGCTCGATGCCTCTGAAGTATTGTGTGAACCAGTTATATAGGCCACGCGTTGCCCAAAGACAACATAATGCTTACTGTAGGCCGAATGGAATACTGTCTGCAAATGTATCGATGTTGACGTCTATAAAAAAAGGTAATGATATCCGAACGGATCATGACAGAAACTGTAAAATGTTTGTGCAGTTCAGGTCAATTTTATTCATTTTAATTACAGTAATAAAATTTTGTTCTCATCTCTCGCTGATTTATTTTTGCTCCAGGGGCCAGGAGTGATGAATTTCAGTTTTATCTGATTAGTTACAAATTCCACATTAAAAAGTGACAGCGATTTATGAAGTAAGCTTAGGCTTACTGTTACTGTCCTCACAACATCTTCCTTGTGGAGGTCCCGCAGCACGTTGCGAGTTCATTTTGACAACGCAATCCAGCTGGACCGTGCGAATGGTCGCAGAACACATATACATATTAGTAAACACGGGGACAAATTTGTACAAAAGAAGACCGCTAATTTATGACAGTCAGAAATGATATGGATCGCGGATATCACATATAGGCTGTAACGAAATGGGAATTTTGCAAAACGAAATTTTTACATGCCATATTTAAACAATACACATGCATAGGCCAGACACAGACCACACAGTGGCCTGTGTAGCTGAGGGTTATGTCTTGTTCAGTTTATAATGATATTTCTTTACCATAATGGTCGCTGTAAAAATCCTCGTGATCAATTGTGATGAATAAACTAGACATTCTGATCCTCCAACAAATACCGGCCATAAAATGTACATAAAATGAAAATATGCACACACACACATACGTATACATGTATGTTTATTCATGTATATTTGTTCTATGCCGTACTGTGCAACAGCCGGCATTAGGAGTTGAAACAAAAAAGAAAAGAAGCCACTATTTTTTCTCTCTCCTTGCAATCCACGCAAACATTCAAGCACGTACAAATTCAGTTTACGTTTCTGATCCCTCTGACAATGCACCTGATGCATAGCTATATTGCCACATAACTGTCTCCAATCCACAATTCAAACAACACGCGACAAGTATACCCATTTATCCCAATTAAGTGTCTATCAGAAGTGTATAAAGGAATGGATTCTAAACATTCTTTCTTGGGCACAATACGAGAGCTGGCTGAAAAGTTCTACACCTAAGTGGGATATCGGATTGATACAAACTTTTGCCACCAACAAGTACAACCATTCAATGAATCATAACCATAGCCCAAATCCAAAAAACAAGCACCAGGCCCTGAAAGCAGAACTATTCAGACAAATCTGACTTCCACTGAGAGCTTTGAAAGACTTGATTTAAGTGAAGAGAAATCATTTAAAGATCAGATGAGAAATTTAAAAACAGAGTTTGAAAAGATGAGAGAAGACATGGAAACAATGAAAGAAGAAATACAGGAACTGAAAAAGAAAAACAAGAATCTGAAAGAACGTGTGAGGAAAATGGAGGACCAGTCTCGTAGAAATAATGTGATTATCCGTGGGATATAAGAAGAAGATAATGCAGAACGTTGGGACATGTGTGAAGAAAAAGTTAGGAATGTCATCAGTGAAAAGTTTGGTGTTAACAAGGATGAAGTGAAAATTGAAAGAGCCCATAGACTGGGGAGAAAACAGTACAGGGATAGGAGTGCTGAAAGTACTTTAAGTCGTGGAGATCAAGTTTCAATGAAACCTAGACCTGTTATTGGAAAATTCTATGACTGGAAGCTTAGGAACAAAATCATCAGTGATGCGGCAAAGAAACTGAGAAACTCAAATGTGTCAGTAAATGAAGACTTCAGTCCCGAAGTTAGAGATATCAGAAAAAGACTGTTCCGACACATACAAGAAATGAGAAGAAGTACCAGAAAAGAAAGTACACCTAAAATATGCTAAACTCGTCTGTGACGGAAAGGAATATACTATCAATGACAAGAACGAACTGGTCGAACTTAATAGGTCTGGATAACGGGGAGGCCAGGGCCAGTGTGAACTGAACCATAACAACAACAATAACAATAACACCAATGACTGTGACTCAAATGATACAAGTAGTGATGTCCCTGACCACACTATCTGGAAAAGTATCAGCTTTATATCATAGAATATACAAGGTCTAAAGAATTTGACTTTCAATGCAGGTTTCAAAAATATGATTACAAAATATGATTTCATAGCTCCGTCTGAGACATGGGCTGAGACTAAATTGGACTTTATGCATATGATCAATACACATGTATGTTTCCCTTCAGTGAGGCAGCGCACACATCATACAGGTCATAATGATGGTGGTATATGTGTTTTTATTCGCGAATCTATTGTCAAATATTTCAAGCGTATTCATGAGAATTCCACATTAGCGATTTTTTGACTGTTGACAAAGCATTTACTGGTACTGATAACGATATATTGATAACGACGCCATATATTCCCACTGAAGGTTCCCATATTGTTCTTCATTACCTGAGAAAAACGGAATAGTAATGTTAGAAAACGAAATCATTGAATTAATTTCTGCAATTAATAATCCCACGTCAGTTGTGATTATGGGTGATCTAAATTAAAGAACAGGGAATTTACCAGACTACATCACAGATGACAATTGCGACCATATGCCTATGGAAGACTGGTATGAACCAGATCCATTTAATATCCCTAGAAATTCAAGCGATGGGAATAATAAAGTAAATGCATTTGGCGCAACACTTCTTTTTGTATGTCAGAATCTAAATATTCATATTTCAAATGGACGATGTGGCAAAGACCAGGAAGGACACTTCACTTGTATAACATCAAGAGGATGTGGTGTTATTGACTATGTGATTTTATCAACAGAACCTTTTGATAAAATAGTTGATTTTGAAGTCCTGCAAACTGATGATTACTCAGACCATTTACCAGTTGCCTGTATTTTGAAATTACTGGTGAATACTTCTGTTTCTACACCGTCTGTTGATTTGGAGAAAAGACACAAGTTTGTATGGGATACAACAGAAGCAAAAATTTTCTTGATAAGCTGACCACATATGTTTGAAAGCTTTGATACATCTATTGAGAATGACAATTTTGATTCTAGTGTCGATATTCTTCAGAACATTTTTGACTATGCTGGTGAAAGTATGAAGCATGTTGGACCTGCTAATGTTAGAACTGACCACAGAAATAACCCAAAGTGGTGGGACAATGAATGCGAAAATGCTAAACTGAAAAAGAACATGTTATTGAATAAGTTTAGAACTACAAGAGAGGAACCAGAGTTACAGAATTATTTAACTGACAAATGCGATTTTAAACATTCTTGTAAGGCAAAAGAATATGGGCAAAAAATGAGTATCAGAAATGAAATAGAAAAAAAGAAAACTGATACTGGAGGGTTGTGGAAGTGCTTTAAAACCTTGCTAGAGGTACTGAAAAAGTGTCATGTTTATCACCTCAAAGCTGGTATGATTATTTTTCACAATTGTTAAACCACAATCCAGATGTAAATAAAGCACATGAAGAATTAGTAAATGAGTTCCTAAATGTACACGAGGAAGATTGCACACTATGCTCTGACGACCTTCCAGAGTATCTAAATAGTAATATTTCAGAGCAGGAGGTATCAGATGCTATTGCAAGCTTACCAAAGAAAAAATCTCCAGGAGTAGATGGAATTGTAAGTGAAATGGTAAAGTCTGCCACCCTTAAATTAAGTCCATACTTAACAAGATTGTTTAATGCAATTTTGAATATGGGGCACTATCCTGTAAAATGGTGCAAAGCAATATTAATACCTCTTTTCGAAAAAGGGTTCCCCAAAGGACCATGGGAACTACAGAGGAATATCACTATTGCCAATTTTGAGCAAAGTTTTTACTATAATTGTCAACAAAAGACTCACAAAATGGGCAAAGGAACAAAATAAAATGTATGAAATTCAAGGTGGGTACCAAAAGGGTCAATCAACAGTTGACCATATTTTTACATAATATGCTTCTGCACAGAAGTATTTGTCACGTCCTAAGGGTCGGTACTATTGCCTTTTATTGATTTTTCTAAGGCATTTGACTCTATTCCTCATAATTTACTCTGGTATAGACTCATAAACGAAGGAGTTCACGGAAAGTTATTAAAAGTGTTAAAGTCCATGTATGAAAAATTAGCACCATGTGTTCAAACAGCAGAGGGACTAACAGATTTTTTCAGTTGTTCGGTTGGAACACGGCAAGGTTGTATGTTAAATCTTTTTTTATTTATAATTTATCCAAACAAGCTTATAAAAGAAGTAGAGAAATGTGGTTTCCAGTGTATCTTTATTAATGAAACATTTCCAAATCTTTGTTTATTGCTGTACGCAGATGATATTGTTGAATGTGAAGATACCATAGGGCGACTGCAAAAACTTATTGATACTGTGAAACTATATTCTAACAAATGGGGTTTAAAGGTTAATTTAGACAAGACTAAGGTAATGGTGTTCAGAAATGGCGGAAGACTTAGGCAAAATGAAACCTGGCATTTTGGTGAACATAAATTAGAAGGGGTCCCGTATTATAAGAATCGGGGTGTTCTGTTTTCCTCACGTCTTGTATGGTCTCCTGCATTGCGTACATTAGCCTCCCAAGGTCAAAAAGCAGTAACTCTTATTAAACAAGTTCCAAGAAAATGTCAAGGTTTGCCTCTACCCGTTGCGATGGAAATGTTTCACAAAATGGTAACTCCAATAATAACATATGGAGCTGAAGTCTGGGGTTACAAATATTATAAAAGTATTGAAACAGTTCAGATAAGTTTTTGTAAATACATGCTAGGGGTATCATCACATGCTAGTAATGCAGCAGTACTTGGGGAGTGTGGTAGGCAGCCACTCTGTGCCATATACTTTAAAAGATGTATAAAATATTGGCTAAAAATCCATCGAATGCCTGATTCAAGATTGCCAAAGGCTTGTTATAAAATGCTCAAACAGTTTGATGAGAATGGCCGTGTTACATTGGCAACACACATCAGAAAGTTATTAGAACGCTATGGTTTTAATAATGTTTGGTTGTCTCAGGAGGTTGGTTCTGAGGACATTTTCCTAAATAGTTTTATACAAAGAGTTAAAGACTGTAATTTCCAATATTGGTGTACCGATATGCTAGAAAGTGATAAATTACAAACTTATTGACAATTCAAATCTTTACTTGAACCAGCGATATATTTGTCATGTTTAACAGTTAGAAAATATGCTGTAGCCCTTACTAAATTCAGGTTATCAGATCACTGCTTAAAAATCGAAACAGGGAGACATAAAAGACTTGATGTAAATAATAGATTATGCCAATTTTGTAACCTCCAGTCAATAGAGGACGAATATCATATTTTTTGTTGGTTTTCCGATGTTTTGATGATTGAAGACAAAACTTGCCTAAATACTACATTAATTATCCTTCTAGAGAGATATTTAATAATCTGTTGGTTTCACAGAATCCTTCCATTATATGGCAGTTAGCTATCTATGTATTCCGGGCATTCAAAAGAAGGGAGACTATTTTGAAAGAAATTTGTGCTTGAAATGTAGAAAAAATGTTCCATCACAATCGAGAAACATAATGGAGAATGTGTCACTCAAACATCATAATTTACTGTATATATATTGTACCATAGGCCTGTGGCCTGATAGTACGGAAATAAAACTTACTAACTTACTTACTTACTTACTTACTTACTTACTTACTTACTCATAACCATAGGAACTGCAACTGTAGTGTGATTAGTATCTTTGTGCCAGACCATCTTGTGAACCTACCAATTGAAATCACAAGAAATGGAGAAAACTGGCGTATGGGGAAGTCATCAAGTACCTGCAACTGAAAGGACTATCTCCAACACAGAAACATGTCGACATGGTGTCCCTTCTTAGGGAATGGTGGCCCTTCCTTTTCCACTGTTAAGAAGTGGGCTGCGGAATTCAAGCGTGGGATAGAAAGCCTTGACGATGACGCGCATCCAGGAAGGCCTTCAACAGCCACCATTCCCAAAAAACATTACCCGGGTGCATGACATGGTGATGGCTGATCGACGTTTAACCATTCCACATACTGCCAGTGTTGTGGGTATCTCTCATGAGAGGGTTGAGCACATTATCACCAAGAAGTTGGGAATGATAAAAGTTTCTGCAAGATGGGTGCCAATTAAACCTCTTTACAGCGGATCATAAACGTGTCAGATTCTTGTCGTCCCGTGAAAATTTATGCCGTTTTGAAGCAGATCCCGATGATTTGTTTGGCCCGATTCGTAACCATGGATGAGACCTGGATTCATCACTTTGAACCAGAAACCAAAATTCATTCTAAGCAATGGAAAGGTATTCCAAAGGTATTCCAAAGGTATTCTGCTGATAGCCTATCTTGAAAAAGGCCAGACTATTAAAGGAAGATATTATGACTACTGAGACAGTTGCGTGACGCTATCAAAGTTAAGCGACGGGGAATGCGCACTTAATGAGTCCTGTTCCACCAAGACAATGCTCCTGTTCACAAATCGGTGGTTGCCATGTCAGCGATTCATAATTGTGGCTTCGAACTCATTGACCACCCCCCCCCCCCAACAAACCCGATTTAGTCCCATCAGACTTCCACCTGTTTCCCAAAATGAAAATCATTTCCGATGTGAATGACTTTATTAGGGTGGCTGAAGAACATTTCTTCTTGACTGGCATCCAGACCTTGCAGCATTGCTGCCAAAGTGCGTAAACATGGAAGGGGGCTATGTAGAGAAATAAATAAAAACCATAGACTTTGTACGGTCTTTCTAGGCTTAGAACTATTCAGCCAGCCCTCGTATTATATTCCAATGGAGTCACAAATGCTGGCCTACCTGTTTCCGCAGAAAGGATAGAACCCTACGGCATGGGTATCAGAATAATTTCAAGTCATGGTCACCGCAACACAAACCAAATACACGGGCCACCACCTTTCCTTATCATACGTGAATTATGAGGACAAATCCTAATCATATAGAAAAACAGGAGCACAAAATTTTGAATTATGCGTAGACGTTTTATATCGAGGGCCTATGTGTGCCCATTTTGAACACATTCAGATGGAATTTCGGACGATTAAATTGTGCTTTTGTTAATTTAATGTCTCAAGTCTTTTTATTATTAAGCAATGAATGATCGGTAAGTAGTATGTGCTAAAACACGAACAACCGGGATGGTGGAAACCGTGTAAAAAGACTGAGTGGGAAAACCATTCAACTTGTGGGATGAGAGGACAGGGAAATAACGACAACAGAATCGACAAGGATATAATCTTATGAAAAAGAAGGGAAAAAAGCTGGGTGGCAAAGACCGAGAAGAGAAAATTCATCAAAAGTTGTTAAAGTAGTACTGCGCATGTCCCATATTGTAGAAATGCCCTGAATTCGTCAATCAAACGTTTGTCTGACAGTAAACACAGTTCATGGTGGTCTGCATGTGTACATGATTTTAATCTTGCCGTGAAAAACTTACAGAACATAATGTGTGTCGCGATTTAGCTTTTCACTGCTTGCTGCGCGTCGCATTTATCATCAAAAGTCATGCGCAGTTTATAATTTTGTTAACGATTTCAGAAAAGGCAGACACGGAATTCGAAAGTGAAACAATTGTTGGAAAGGTATTGGTTTTGCATTTAAACGCACTGAAACTCTTGCGCAACTACAACCGGAATGTGCCAACTCTATACGTATTCCAGTAAAAATTTAATGGATGAAAAAACATGACCAAAAGCAAATAAAGTACAAAGTCTCCACCATATGCTTATGAATTGTGTGCCTTCCACTGGGCACTAAAGCTACACTGCCTGTTACATTCCTTATGGATTGCATGCCTACTGCTGGGCACTAAAGCGGCACTGGCTGTTACAGTCCTTATATGGATTGCATGCCTACTGCTGGGCACTAAAGCTGCACTGGCTGTTACAGTCCTTATATGGATTGCATGCCTGCTGTTGGGCACCAAAGCTGCACTGGCTGTTACAGTCGATGCCTACTGCTGGAGCCTGTCTCGACATTATTTCAATTTGTTCCTGGGTCCAACCAAAAGCAACACCAAAGTTGTTTATCATATTGTTTAACACACATAAAGACCTCACAATCTCACACCTTAATCATGCAAACATCAATACGAAGGCATAAAGGCAGGCGTAAATACCAATTTGATAATTGCATAAGAAAGTCAGAGAGTATGAGGGAGGTGCATATTGAAACTTGTCCATGGCTTGCTCACTCGGTCCAGAACTGAAGCATACAACTTTTAGGTGCCAGTCTTGAACTTAACTGTTGCATTGCGGCTTTTATTGACACTCCCAAAATAGTGCAGCCCTACACTTTCCAGCTTGCCTGGTGCTTTCTGAATGTATTCCAAACGTAATGACATGTTTAGAAGGAACTACGTAACGAAACAGCAATAAACTTACATTAAATCATGACGAACAAATCTATGAGGCGCAAGGAAGTAGCCTGTAGGTGACATTGTGATACTCTGGGATGGACCTGGACTGTTCAATGTTATTCTAGTGATATGATTTGTGATAACAAGTCTTCCCAGTGAACATTTTATGCATACCAACTGTTGTTACGATTGTATATTAAAGTATGCTTTAATGCAATGTGTCGTAGTAACATTGTTTGTGGTTAACGTGCTCCCCGAGTGCTCAGATTCTGTACAAGATGTTTGTAGTGTCTGCTCAGTGTGTAGAGTAAGCTATCTCTGGTAAGAAAAATAGAAATATGTTAGCTTATATGTTATATGTTGACAAGAACATTGATTCTTCCCCTGTATCTACAGGCAAGTGACAAATTTTAATAAGTTTCTGTTGTTTCGTGCGTTTGAGGAGGGGGACAGGGTTCCTCAACATTTTTTTTAAGAAGCCACGAACAGAAAGACTCCCAGGACAGACTTCCAGCAATATTACAAAAATTAATCGGGTCATCTTAAGTTTATCATGGAGGTATGTCGTGTTTTGAAGAGATTATATACCTACATTTGGGGTTACTCCAGGGAAACACTGACGGGTCCTCATGTTACTACTCTTGAAACACATCAACAACTTTGTTCAGCTCCGAAAACCGCATATTACATTTTGTTGGGGTGACTGATTTTTCCCCATCGCGCCAAGGATAATATATTAAGTAAGTCAGTTTCAACTTTAAATACGAGTATAATTGCAAACTTTAGCTACAGTAGATAGGTGTTTACACTTTTGAATCGATGTTTTATAATGTAGAGGCCATTGGTGAGTCAATTCGATAAACCTCTAAAATTCATCAGAGCTGACAAATTTAATGTTCATGACTTACTAGACCAATGTTTCCCATTGATATTTTTATAGGTTATTTTGTAAATGTGTAATTATTTTCGTCAATTAGATAAGCTGTGGGAGTAGAGAGGACGGTATCCCCATCTTAGTATCTTGTGCTTGTGTGTGCAACAAATGCTATGTGCAATTTTGCAAACACACACACTTACACACACACACACACACACACACACACACAAACATATATATATATATATATATACATACATACATACATACATATATACATACATACATACATACAGTGTATATATAATTAAAAGGGGTAACATTCCCATTATTTGACGTTTGGTAATATTTATAGCAGACATGCAGAGCCATCACTGGTGGTCTATCTGATGCCTATTGAGTTGGGATGCATAGTATTACTATATAAAAAGAGAACCACGAATGGACTAATTGCAATTTTTTGCACATGGCACCTCACACGTTCAATAGGATGCTTGATGGCACAAACCTTATGTTAAAGTTTAATTAATGTCACGTGGTATAAACAGACCATGAACGCTTACATTCACTAATTCTAATTTTCATGTGCAACCGGGGTGTCATCCTGACTAATAGTGTGGGAGCATATATCATGATTTTAAGTCCCGTGGGATTTTGATGAAGATTTTATGCCACCTATTCAGAAATGTTATTTATACCCTACAGAACATAAAAAACCATGTTGGCACTTTGCCAACCTGTTAGATTCAAAATGGCCGCCATTTTCCAAAATGGCCGCCAAACTCTAAACATAATGATATTTTATGTTACATAATGTGTCCGAAATGTTCGATTTAATAGATCTAAGAATCAAATTTTGACCTTTTGTCATCCAGGAACATTATTCATGTCTTTTACCTTAAATCTGAATATTATTAGACACCAAAATTTAAAATATCTGAAAAATTTTATCTATATTTTCCATGTTTCTTATAAATGTTTAGCATTAAAATAGTTGATTTGAATTTGGCCTTTATTTTGGTTGTTACTGGCATCAATGAGGGTATGTATAGCACTGTAGTTATCACAATTCAAGATAGCTACATTTTCCTCAAAATGGCTGCCCTACCGCCACTTCCCCCCCCCCCCCAGCCACTATGTCATTTTACATAAAGAACCAATATTCTCCAACTAACATTATCGAATAGTTATTTTTCATACTCCAACCATATAACAACATTGTGTCATGATTTTCAATCTTGAAACTTAACCCCAGTTGTTACCAACCAAATTTCAAGATGGCTGATATGCTAAAAATGCATGCATATAATCTATGCATCAAAACTTGTTGATATTTAACTATATCTCTCATTACCCTTTTAGTCTAGATCAATACTTTCTCCTCATCTGATCCAAGATCATCAGTTCAAATCATTGTTCCCTATTATAACTTACTCGTTGTTTGAATGTATTTTGCAGGTCTGTATGGTAGTATTGGTGTGCTGAAAGAATGATTCCCTGTATAATAGCTAAAGTGGCGGTCCAGGACTAATGCATGGAGCTGGCATGCTGACGGGTGAATCTGGATGAGCTAACTGCTTTTAGAAATAGTGTCCTAAGTGCTTTTAGATTACTTGCTGAGTCTTCATTTATATTGAAAGACTGAACACATTCTTGCCATAATCCTAGCACAGATTGACAAAAAAATAGTTTATAAAAGAACTGCATATTTGTGATCTTTGGAGCGTAAGATCGTCTAAAATATTTCGTGAGAATGTCAACAATTTGAGAAGATTTCTCAATTATGAGAAAAGCTGATTCACAATTTACACTTAACACCTAATAAGTGAACGTTAACGGCAAAGTCATATATCTTACAGAATGATTACTGTAACATAACGTGGCTTCGAATTTTCTCCGATTTATCGTTGCTCTATGGGGATAAATCTGCTAACAGTTTCTTGAGGTGCCGTTGGGTAAGGAGTCCCAGTTCTCTGTTCATAGGTTCGGAGACACATCTTGTGATTTTTTTTCACTTATCAGGTGCAGGAGTATGCAGGAGGATGTTTCCGGATTTAACTGAATTATTTAGACAATTGCTAGCTGTGCTGCTCAACAGGCTTCAGAAATGCATAGAGTGATTCTTGCTTGTGTTGCGTAGATGCATTGTTGTGGGAACCATGCAGTTTCGCCTGATTGCGAAAGGTAAATATGCTACATGTTCATCTCAACTTAAAATACGAATGAGCAAACGATTTTTGCTGCTTCATCCTTACTGTTTTTGGCACCCGAGTGGAGACATTTTTATCATCTATACTGCAGAGATGGAAGATTCTTCGGACAAAAGGTAAATAAAACTCTAGGCTTACAAAAGACTCAACCGAGTTTACCAAATTCCAACTGATGACAAGTTGATGTGCATTTCATATTTGTTTTTGTAATACATTGGTCAATTAGTAAACATCAGGAATAGAGAAGCCAAGATGCACAGATTAGCGTATTCATTTATTTGTCCAAAAGATTCTCACAACAGTGTGTACTGCACTCCAGCTATGGAGTTTGGGACACATCTGGTGGTTATATTTCATGACCGGGTCATGCAAAGCAATCCTTAACCGGTCTCTGCCTGACTATTGTGGAGATCCCCGATCCTGTGCTTTATAGTCAAACTCTCAGGTCGCATGGTCCTGGAGTTGTCATCCTGTAATGAAATTCGCAAAGTAACCGTATGACGTTGGAAATTATATCTTGGTGACCCAAATGTACTCCAAACCAACAAGAAAAAAAATGAGCAGCAGCATGTTGCACTACTCCGGCTGTACAGCGGATGTACGACATTTTTATTTGCAAATGAATAGTGCAGTTATCGACTGCTCAGAGACCCACTGTACAGCGGCTCTACAAGTTGAGACCACAATCAGGTTACAGCATATGGAGCAGCTGTACAGCAACTGTACTGCAACTCACCTCTTTTCAAATTCTTTTTTACTCCTGCTGGGCAGCCACTCGTAGAGCCTCTGTACAGCCATATAGTAGTGCGACTCCATGCTGCTGCGTCAGGTTTTTTTTTTCGGGGGGCGGGGGTGGTGGTGCTGGTGGTGGGTGGTAGTTAAAGCTGTAACTTTATTTATGAGCAGTAATATTCATATATTTTCATATTATAAACAATGTGAACACTCTGGCAAACACAAACATTTAGCTAACATCCCCCGAATTATTACCACAGCTACTTGCATTCTAAGAGCTGATTTGAAATGCTTCATATATCATGCTTTTCGTCCGAATAAGACACGTACAGTAAAATTGTTGCTTATTTGTGAAAGTGGATCAACAGAAAAACCAATCTAGTTACTAACTTGATGTAACATCACCACAATTCAAACTTTGTTGTCCTCCCTGTTCCATGTAACTTCATACACCAATATGTAGCTTTCCTGTCACTTCAAAGGAAGTTTGATCACAAGATTAGCAAATATAGATGCCTACCTTGAAACTTGCTCTTCAGTTCAAAATGGAAGGAGCTGTTAGGAGGGGGCTTGGATTGGATTTATTCATGCCACATCTAATGTCATTTTCTGCAGCTGTACAGTTGCTGTACTGCGACTCCTCACAAGACCGTGATCAGAGTCGCAGCATAGTGGCTCTCTTTGACAGTATCTAACATTATAGGTTATACAATACATATGACCAAGCTTGGAGTTCAGCTGCTCTATTTGGAAGTCGCAGTTCAAAATAGTCGCAGCATGTGGCAGTGTCCAACATTTCTTAGAAAGAGCCGCTGTGCAGCACATGCCTCTGAGGAATGGTGTGGCTGTAAAATATACTGCGACGATAGAGCCGCTGTACCGCAACTCCATCCTCGCAGCATTTCCTTTTCTCATGGGAATCTACCCCTTACAGACGACAGCATCCTGCAGAACTTGAGAGTGCGAAGCTCAAATTAGTATCATAGAAAACCCCAAAGTTGTCACAAAACATTTGTGACTTTCGAAATAAGGTAAGGACGCCCATCTGAACACATGAAGCAACGTGTCCCTCCAAAGCACTGTGTAAAAGTTTAAAAGTGGCGACTTCACAATTTTCTCCAACAATGAACCAAAAAATTCATGTAAATTACAAAAATCCCCAAAGCATGCACTGTTTGAAAAGGTTCTGAGAAACCCACCTGCGCATATTGCTGCCAACTTAAACGAGAGTCTGGGGCACACACACACACACACACACAGTGCGGACAGCCACATACTCAAAAAGGCTTTTATATGAAGCTGGTGTTTGATTCTGTAACTGCTGGTATGTTATATTTAAAAGAAAATGTATGGTTTCTGCAAGACTGGTCTTATTAATGAGGTGTTCTCATTACAGAGGTGGTCTTCCACTATTTATGTATGTATGTATGTATGTATATATAAATATAAATATATATATATATATATATATATATATATATATATATATATATATATATATATATATATATATATATATATATATATATACACACATTTACAGCTGTACAAGACATGCATATTAATTTCCTGTCATAAAGCATGGGACTAACGTCTGTCAATCACACAGGATACGGGGGCATGTCAGTGTCACAGACAGGGCTACATTTACATGCCCCATTCTCACAAAGTTAGTGTTTTTTAAGAGAAATTAAGTTTAAAAATACCAAAGTCATGCATTTAATGCTTCCTACATTGGTTACATGATTAAATTTCCATGTACCTGTACTATAATTCTTTATTTAAAAAATATCAGTAATGTCCCACTTTCCCATACAGGGATCAACCCGTATCTCACCAGTTGTGGCGAGAAATGGATATGCATGCTTTGTATACCATTGTACTAATTATGTGAACACAAAAGGTTTAAGCATGTTTGCAATGGATTTATAGCTGAAGATGCAATTTTGCCATGGTAACCTTGCTGCCTGAGAAATCAAATTAAAACGAAAAAATAACGCAAACCCACTGACCGCATATACTCTCACATGACGGATGTTGATACCAGATAGTCAGATGATGAATATCAGAGGAAGAAATAAATGGGATGAACGAAGACACATTTCATGTTTTAACTGATTTATTTTTGCAAAGATTATGTTAAAGTATAGGAGAGAAGCCTCATACTCATTATGCATGTGTTCAGATGCCCCACGGGGGTTAATACCCTGCTGGAAAGCTGATAGACAATTCAGCAAGCAAAAAGTATTATGCTTGGTTTGAAGTAAATTGTTACATCAATTTTCATCTAGTAGCCGCTCATGAAATGTCTTACCAAATTCAATTGAGATGAATCTAAAGTAACAGTTGTTTTTTTTCAATGTGATGAATGCCCCAGGAATAAGATCAGTTCATATATAGACTCTCAGACAAGAGTGATTAGTCATCAAATATATTGTAAGAAGATTAAAATACCTCGCGTCCTTAGAAAAAGTTGAATTACCAGCTCTGATTATAATGACAAGCAAAGATCAACAAATGAGACAATATGAACGTCAAGTGGATTCTGTGATTAAAATGCATACAGTCACTGTGATTAAAATGCATACAGTCACTCTCAAATGTATATTCATCAGTCTCACATGAAGGTGGACCAGGTGAACATATCAAGTACCTTCTGGTATTTTGAGGGATATAATATATAACCAACAGAAATTGAACAGGAAAATTTTACAAAGAGAATTGTGTATATGTATCATTACAATAAAGTTTTTTTTAACTGTTTGCAGAACAATCTACATAGTAAGTGCAAGTCTTGCAAGAGAATATGATTAACAAGTGTGTAAAACTTCTCAACATTCACGAAACTCACCCTCTCTCAGTTACACCATCCACCCACAATAACTTCATAATCATGGTTGTTCAATAAAGAACATTGCATTTTAAATGCTTTAAATATATACAGTAGAATCTCCAATTAAGACCACCTCGATAACGAGACCAGTCCTATATTATGACCACCAATTTACAGACCCATTTTTGTTTATTCCTAATTAAATTATATCCCCCATTAAGATCACTACCGTATTAAGACCACATTTTTTCAGTCCCCTAGGTGGTCTTAATTGAGAGATTCCACTGCAGTCACATTCTTGCTTTGATGCACAATGTACATATCCTAAACTTCACATTATCAGCAGTTGTCCATTGTCCTACATGTAAATATGACGTTTATTACTTGAGTCACCATGAGGCTCCATCTCGAGACTCAATCATCCGAAATATGACATCACTTGCAGGTTGTCATCTCAAGACTCTATTGCCCTGAATATGACGTCACTTACAAGGACTGCCCCGGAGACTTTGGTCTACTTCAATGCTATATATTAGCAAGACTGTCATACAAGGCACAACACTTTGTCTGTGGACACTATCCAATGTTAGAATTGACAATAAATAGGATTATATTCAAAATTGATACCGATTTCCAAGAATTACAAAATTAAAAAATCCCTCCCCCATCTAATATTTCAAAGCAGACAAGAGTACTTTGATAAAAAAATCTTACTGCATCCATGCACAGCAAGCTTTGGCAGAATGTTTAGTCATGTATCACCATAAAACAATCCCCAGTTGATGTGTACAGCAAGCAGACATTTCAGATCATACAACCCTTTCCTCTCAAACTAAGACTGTCTCAACAACTTTCCTTGCTGTGGTTTTGGGGCTTAGCACCACCTGAAACTGGCAGGTGGTCAAATATGTGCTTCCATGTTTTTGACTAATTTCAACGGTAACAAAAAACAGTCTGAGAATTGTAGTTGAAATGTAGCATGAGAACACGACCTGGATCAACAGCTTTTCTTGTATTTTGAGTGCTTAGCCCCAAACCCACACCAAGGAAAGTTTTTGACACAGTCTTAGTATACCAAAGCCATCAATTGCAAAATTAATATTTCATTTGTCAAAAACAAGCCAGGGTATCAATGCTTTAATATATTAATGCAAAGAGACCCATTCTGTCAACCTTAACCCTACCATTACTAAACTCCTTTCGGTGGCAGACAGTGGCAGCCAGCTGCACATGGCAGCAGGGACGCCGGCCACCACTGGCTGCTGCCGAAATCCCATAGAAGGATGTGGGGTTGACTGGAGGCAGCGGCACATGGCAGTGGCCAGCAGCAGGCCTCATTTAGATGCTGTCTGCCGCTGGCTGCCTCTGGCCACCACCCTCTGCTGCTGGGCTCCACTCTGTATTGCATGCTACATGGTGTATCACGTAAAATATGGATCTAAAGTTGGGGATGGAAGAGGTTCCAGTAAATTTATATCATTTACTACACTTTATAACATTACTTGTGCCTCCATCAAGTTGACACATAATAAACAACTGTATCTCATTCAATCACATAAAAGTAACTAATTTTCCTTGAAAATGAAATCTATGTCAGATTACATGTACTTCTGTTATGTTGAATCCTACACCTGCAATTTAAAACCACCCTTCCACCTGAATCAAGTTAATGGTCATATAATAAGTGGTCCTTTATATTAGGTAAAGTACATTTACATGATTTGTATAGGCTTTAGCAGGAATAGACGGACGGATGGACGCGTAGGTGACGACAATACCCCTCCGGCCTCATGGGCCGAGGGGTGATAATACCATCATGTGCTGCCCTCTGGCACCCTGAAACAGTCTATTGAATTGCCGGTCATGTTGCAACTGCTGTAAGGGCAGTTGGAGTATGAATTGCCCAGTGGTGCAAAGTCCACTAATCAAGACCTGAATTCATCAATTGAGTACCACATTCCTTTGTACAAGGACCTGGGGCCCTTACAACATTACTATATGTATTGTAATAAACCTTCACTTTAGAATCTTACTTTGACCCCAAGCGGTAAACTACTGTGACAAACGTCATTCAATGTGGAATTTGTTTGATTTTTTTTTCCATATCATTCATCAATTTTATCAAGGTAAGGAAGCCCTCATTGGAGTAGGGGTCATTTTGGGAGGACTACGGTATATGGAATGACACAAATGAGGCACATATATTACATGGAAGATGGGCAGAAGATACTGACAAATAACTTGTGATTATGATTCAATTATTTTTCTCTTGTAAATATAGTGAAACCAGTCTGAAGGGCTGTCCATTATGCACATCCAAAAGTGGTCTCCTTAGACAGATGATCAGCAACTGAAGAACTTGGTTACACATGTGCGACGAAATGTGCACAGGAAATGAGATAGATGAGGCACAACTTCCCTCTCACTGCAATATATACCTTACCCAGGCAACTTTCACCAAACTTAAATGGAAGCACTAGAACATCTCGTTATACGACAAGAATCATGTATTCTTTACACAAGAGGCTAAATTTCTTAGTTCCATTGTGCTGAGCACTAGAATGTAACAGTGTCAGCATCTCAAGAATCCAGGCCACTCCCAGTGTCCCTGCATACAGGCGAAGGATGTATACATATATATATAGATGTTCCATCACTTGCCTGCAGAGGCTTGGTCTTCCAACAACAAAAACTTGATGCACATCAGAAAATCTTATTTTGCCAGCAAATATCTCACATCAACATTGGAGTTCCTATATGGTCTGTATACATTCAGATTTTGCTTGTGAAAAAAAAAAGAATGTCGATAATTATTACTAACGATTGTATCAGAACACCGGGTACAAACGCTATGAAAATCACGTAACACAGGGCCCACACGTAAAACATTGCTGAACAGAACTTTGAAATAATACAAAACACATATCGTACCTAAATATGACAGCTCCTGAAACTATAATACAAAATGTATCAGCCCTGGATCATAAATGGAAGGATGAGAAACTAAAAATTCTTACAGAGATGTTAGCATGTGTATTTTTACAATTCAACAGTGAGGAGCATCATGTGAGGATATCACGGGCCATCTGGACTTACAACTGGAAGACAATACATGTATGTACAATGGTGGTTCCCCATCTTATAAGGCACCCCAACTGCAGCAGAAATCTGGCCTTTATGAGAGGGGTGGCCTGCTGTGAGGGGGAAAATAAAAAGGAAAATACAATACTTGATACATGGAGAAGCAGCCTCTCATGGGGGGGGGGGGGCTTACAAGGTGGGGACCACCGTATTTCAATGTCACAAACACATTAAAGAACTTAATATGTTCTGTCAATCTTAGGCTATGTTAATCAATACAAAATTTGACAGTGGTGGCCCTGCCACTACTACACCTGGGTGATAAGAATTCTACCTTTCAACTACAGTTAAACCTGGCATGCAATAGGACCCTTCAACCAAAATAAACAGGGTCTTAGGTGACCAGTTGTCCTGTCTTACATTATTGGCCACCTTTCACAAATTGTCTGTCGGTCCTGGGTTTGTTTCTATTTCCCAGTACCTCAGATGAAGTTTGCATATATAGACTGCCAACATGCCTACATGTAGTCTGAAGTTCGAAGCAGGATCTATAAGTCATGCTGCAACTTCTGCACATATAGCTGTACTACATGTAATGGTAAAAATAGCAGCGCCCTGACTTGGGACAGTCCCACCATGACATGCCAGGGACAGCTACACCATGAGTTTCCAGAGACAACTACTCCATGACTTGACTGGGACAACCACTAGCTACATTGTAGTAACACCATTCTGTGGCATATGGTACTTTTCTCCAGCACACTGCAGTGTTTTGCCGCAATCTGCAGTTAACTGCAGTCCTGCCACACTTCACCACAGATTACTGTTAAAACCACCAAGGACTTTCACCTGCTACCAAGGCTGGGCAGCACAGTGAACCTCCTCAGCAGCATTGAGCTGTGCTCTGTGGTTAAGTGCGACAGGACCACAGTTCTACTGCAGAAAGGTGTTACTAGTGAACAACACCATGAATTTCCAGGGACAGCTACACCATGAGTTGCCATGGATAGACACACCATGACTTGTCAGGGTCAACTACACCATGACTTGTCAGGGTCAGCTACACCATGAGTTTCCAGGAACAACTACAGCTTGAGTTACCAGGGACAGCTACAGCATGAGTTACCAAGGACAGCTACAGCATGAGTTGTTAGGGACAGCTACAGCATGAGTTACCAGGGACAGCTACAGCATGAGTTGTCAGGGAGGGTGAATACCATGATCACTGAGGCCTTTATCACTGTGGCATTGAAACAAATTATATGGGCATCAATAGTGAATGCCCCGTGGTCCCTCCTTTGAGTGACCACTGCTTGTGTCAGGTCCATGTAATTCTCACATTCTGAGACACTTCACCTGACAGCATGTTAATATGAACAGAAAGTGTGGATTTGATGAAGGATGAACCAGTATCTTCCAACCTGATACAAATATTTAACACTCATTCCATACTCATGGATGACAATGAAAAGCTGAATGTTGATGATAGTTTGTGTGTAACAAGCAATCTCACATGTTAATGTTGTGGAGAGGTTACCAGGCACTGTGGCTATCCACAAGGAAAAAAAGGCCCTTTCCCCATAGATAATGCCCGAGTCAGCAGATTTTAAAGGCTGGATTGGATACCAATTAAGCACTCAAGCCACACCAACAAAGTCTGCTGACCTAGACCATCAGCCATCCCAAGGGCTCATCAATAATTTTTTTGTTCAAAAAGCTTTTCATCAAAGCTAACATTTGATAACCAGATGGCATTTGATGTCGGGTTGTTTTGGCCAGTCAAAGGCAGAAAGGTTGACATGGTCTTGTTGGTAAAGTACACCTGCTACAGATGCATATCCCACTCTTAAGATTCCACTGTGCTTTGACACACTTAAAGTCGTCCTATATCTGACCAATGTCTTGGCCGTCTTACTCGCATAGATTTACTCAAAAAGATAACAGAATGACAATTAGAAGTCCTGGTCTTCGATGCTTGCATAGTCATGATGCTGTGCTCTCCCGTTGTTTCCTTCGTCTTTTGTAAGCTTCTTTTTTTCTAGGTCTTTAACTCTGTGTCGTTTGAAGAAACCACACTGAAAGCAGGAACAGGTGACATCCAAATTCAACTCTCTTTTCCAAAAGTGCATTATTTCAACAGAACAGGGCAATTTTACCCTAAACATACTGAAAATTACAACAAATTTTAAAGGATATTTACATTTTCATAGAAAGTTGAAAGCTATAGAAACAGATTTCTAGAAGCAAGCAATTTGATAAAAGCTTCACCAAGTGCACACATATACATTATTTCAAGAGAATTGGGCAATTCCATCCTAAAACCTGCTGGAAATGACATCAGATTTAACTGGGCATTTGTGTTCACAGGAAACTGAAACTGTAGGTACAAATCTCCAGTTCCTAGATTGATATGCAAAGCCTCAAGTACATGTATATTGACAGAATACAGGCCCTGCATATCACATTTACCTAAATACTATATGCTGCATATTGTGAAAATCCAGTTTCAAATACATGTTTAGGAATTATAGCAGAAGTTTTGTCAGCTTCCCCTCCAGCCTACATGTATGACAGACAGTTTTCTACACGACTATCATAAAGCAATAATACATGGACCCTGAACTGGTCTGCTAATTTCATGCAGAACAAAAAATGCACTCCATGAATTTGAGCCATTACAAGATGCAGTGCTCCCTCTGTATATATAACACCCCTAGCTCCCTTGGTATACAAAACACCCCTAACTACAAGGTGGATTCTGATATACAATGTAACATTATAGTCCTTGGTTCCCCCTGACAGAGTTTACCCATGACTTCTAGGTTAGAAATGCCTCTGTTAGGAGGCAGTTTTGTTATAACATGGTCAAATGTGTGCAGCCCACAGACAAAAAAGTCAGCAGCAATGCAAGAAATCCAACATATACTGGTATAGTCAAACATGAAATCCTGTTAAATCATATTCTTTGCATGAAGAAAAGGTAGCAAATTTGACTAAGAAGGATTTTTTCCAACAACACGTTTGTTGCTGAAAGTATGTTACCTCCATGGCTAGCTAGTTAACAAAATTTGAACAGAACTAATGCTACATTGAACAGTTTGTCATAAACTTTTTGACAAAATTCAATCCAAAATCAAAAGAGTTGGTGAAGGGCTTTACAACTGACCTCACAGGCATATTCACTGTTACTTTTTTCATTCCTCAGTGCAATCAATAAGTACATACATATACTAACATGTTCAGAAAAATATGGGGTTTTTTATTTTTATTTATTTGTTAATTTTTTTATTTTTTTTCATTTTTTTTTTTTTTTAAATTCACAGCTAACTTACCCGGCAGAGGGCCAATATAAGTAGAAAGAGCAAGAGGCAGCCTCCTGTTACAGCCAGGGCAATGACCCACAACTCCAGCGGGCGTCTGCCGGGACCCACATACCGAGGTGAGGTGAACGTGGCCACCTGTAAACACGACATTTGTTGTTAGTTACAGTTATCACTTTGACGCAAAATCACAAGGTCACTGGATGGATACAGCAAAAATTAAACAGTGATATGGAAGGAGAAATGAAAGCAATAAAAAGAAATTACTGAACTGAAGGAGACAATCAACATGAAAAGAAATAGTAATAACGAAGTAAAAAAAACTACAGAAATTTTACAGTGTGTCAGGACAGTAAGATAAATACACAAGAAACATAAACATGACAAACGTTTGAAAATAACATGCTAGCTTAATGTTTGTTGGAAATTAATCCAGGCTACAGTTCTATCAAGCTTGTGCAGAATACACCATGTGGATTTACCATAAAGTCAAAAAATTACAACAAAAAAATTCATAAAAATTTGCTGTACCATCCATTGTACAAATTAAGGTCTTGGTGTATGGGAAACTGTTCTCTGGTCAATTTTCAAGCAACTGGCCATGCAATTTGTAAGAAGATTTCTGAAGATTTCCCCACAAATGAGCTCCCTAAAATTATAAAAATCCAAAAATTACTGAAGTGCGACCATTTAAAATAATTTGGTAGAGACTCACCAAATGTAAACTCCCTTTCATTATAAGTTTAAAGAGGATCCAGCCAACCATTTTTTAGGGAAGTTGTAAACATGAGTGATGATGAAGGACCACACGATAAACTTAGCTGACTGACATGTCAGCTGAGCTAAAATGAAGGTATTTTTGCATATTGACCAACCTGGAATGTATCAATGGAGTATTCCTCTGGTTGTATGTCATATGGCACCTGCATTACATGGGCCACTGCATCAGATACAACAATAAGGCCACGGTAGTCGTTCTGAAACAAACATCAAAATTGCTTTGGAATCTACATACAAAGTATCAAGCAACATTTATGCAGTATACCTACCACTAATCTACCCTGCTTTACTCTGGAGTTATTTTAAGAGCTGAACACTCCACGGTATCTCTAATTGATTCCAAGTAGATTACAATGTACTTAATGAGGGTGCTTACAAAATGAGCGAGACAAGTTTCACTTACATGTAAGGACCTGCTTTATTTTTAGTAACATGCCATAGTTACAATGAAACATGTTTATTAGAACTATGATTATGTGAAAAAAAATTTACAGCCCTAAATATTTTGTATGTATGTAACAGGAGAGTAAAGGGTCAGCCAAAATTATCAACATTTTCAAGAGCATACACAAAATACTCTTTATTGTAACCCCCTCCCCTCAAAGAGTACTCTAAAAATGTTGAATTTTGGCTAAATAGTGATCAACATTTTCAACATTAGCTAAAAATGTGCATTGATCTTGACCCCCCCCCCCCCCCACTCTATGTACTAACATAAAAACGTTGATAAAAATGGGTGACCCCCTAAAGTGTTACGACCTGTAACTTGTGAACATATCTCATCTGTCAACACTAACACTAAATTTAGGTCCTAAGAGCATAAATCATAATTTCAAGGAGAGCCAGTCTCACCAAAGAGGTGCAAACTAATGAAAATCCCTTATGTCTTGAGATTTGAACACGTGATTTCGCAGAAAGGTGACAAGATTTATTGCCAAAAAAAAAAAAAAGAAGCAAACCAAAATGCATGCTACTGATTTGATATTTACATTTCAAAAAATTAGCAAACACACATAGCCACTAAGGTGAACAGATTTACAATACATGTTTGTGTTTATTTTGTCTGGTTGACCTAATGGCACAAGCATAAAACCAGAGACTTTCCAAAACAATCTCATTTCAACCAAATTTAAAGTATCAGTTGCTAGTTTTTTTGGAGCTGGTGTAGTGTTACTGAAATTTGAATCTGCATTTGAAAGCAGACAGATCAACACATTAATCTGATCTACATGTACAACAGACTGCCGAAGATGACTACATATGCAGTATTTTATACATGACTGAAAACAATTGCACATGTATGTTGTATTGTACTGGTTTTTGTCTCTCGCATCCAGTGCAAGTCCCCATGCATTTACCGTTTTTATAGATGACCAGAGTTGTGAATAAGTTTCCTATTGTTATAAGTTGTTTCCTATTACAGGTATATGATTATTTACTTAAAGGTGCGTGGACTCCATGTATACTAAAGAAGAATAAGTTCTATGAAAAATTTTGTAAACGAGCCACAAGCTAATACAGTGGTACCTGCTATTTGAGACCACCCTTAATGCCAGACAAAAGTGGTCACATATGACAGGTGGTCTTTCACTGCAGGTCAGCTGGCAAAGAAATTAAAGGCCAGTGTCTTGAAAGGGTGGTTTTAAAAGCTAGTGTGGTCATTCATGAGAGGTGGTCTTTAGAGCAGGTACCACTGTAGTTGTGAGTCTAAAGCATTTCAAGTGCTTTAACCAAGAAACAAATGCATAATTGTCACTGGTTAAAAACTTGTTATTCGTAATCACTTTACTAACTAGAACTAGTTTTCTTGATGTGCACAGATCCAGATAATTCCCCTGTATAACTAAAGGTGTATTCATTGTTTGATTTTCACTCTGCAAGCCTTACAAAAAACAAGGCAAACAACCATCTTGACCTACAAATGTTGTTTTCGATTGCCAGTCAGTGCTCCATTTTCCATTTTTGTACACAGTATAACTTGACATTTGAGTTATTATGATACACCTATAGAAACGTGTGCTCCATTTTTGCCCTTTTTTTTTTTTTTTTTTACCATGCAAATCATTCCATAAGCAAGTTCCCCCCCCCCCCCCCCACCACCACCAATAGCTTGAGTGCTGAGAAGATAGCTAAATGCATTTAGGTTTTGTCACCAAAGTGGTTTGGTTGTTAGAAATCTACATGTACAGACATGCTAATCACATGACTACAATATATATATATATATATATATATATATATATATATATATATATATATATATATATATATAGTGAAACCTGTTATGAGACCACTATGAGGAAAGACCACCTGCCTTTTGAGGCCATGTTTACCATGTCCCTTTTGCCAACTGTTCCATGTTATTGCATCTCTATTGAAAGACCGCCTGCCTCATGTGACCACTTTTTGGCCTGCCCTAGGGGCAGTCTCTCAGACAGGTTTTATTGTACAGATAGATAGATAGGTATATAGATATATATAGAGAGACAGACAGACAGACAGACACAGAGACAGACAGACAGACAGACAGACAGACAGACAGACAGACAGACAGACAGACAGATAGATAGATAGATAGATAGATAGATAGATAGATAGATAGATAGATAGATAGATGAGGAGTGTCCTGGAGTACCATAATATCCGTATCACTCAATACAACTAGATAGTTACAATGTAAACAAACAAAGGTAAACAGACATGAAAGGATAAATTTATGAAACATCTGGATATCACCTTTCAACAATATGTGCATTATGCAAACCAATAAGGTGAGCCTTTACTGCAATAAATGAAGATTTCTGCAGCTATTCTTGCAAAATGGTACCTTTACAGGTACCCAGTGCTTACTTTTATCAGTGTACTGGTCCATAACCTTGAACGGATTTCAATTACTGCATTATCATCTTTGTCCAAAAACTTAGCATCACAGCGAATGACAGCACAGTATTCCTCATCTCGACAACCCTGAAATGAGCTTGTGGTTATGAAAAATGATATACACACAGAAACTCAGATCTTTATAATCTTACAGGATAAAAGGCAGAATATGTGTTTTTTCGTGCATTTTTGCTTATTTTATAGTTACTATAAATGTACATTTGGGATGACAATATTTCATCAAAGAAGTAACGCAGTTTCCAATGGATTGACATTAAAATACCTGTAAAGACCATTGCGCTAGATAAGACCACAGTACGAGCTCTTCACATATAGCAAAGTAAAATTCCAAACTTAAATTAAGATAATTCTCTTGAACTCAAAACACCCTTTTACTTATTTTCCCATGCAGAAATTTTCACAGTTTTCGCATTCTAAACATTTAACTGATTTTTTTAAATTTCATTAGTTGGGACAGAGTTCCCATTAAACTTATATTTAAATACTATTCTGTTGTGTTGTTATTTCCAGTTTTGTGAAATCATTGAAATAAAAATACAACAAAATTAAGTGATGATAATCATAATGTTACCAATTTCCTGTCTAAGCGGTAGTTTGTTTGTCGCTTGGAGACTATCTGTTGCTTGGAGGCTGTCTGTCGCTTGATTCTGAAGCTTCCATGCTGTAATTGGGAAGCTTCTTCTTTGGACAAAATTGAACTCTTCTTGTTTGTATCTATCTGTAATAAAACAACAGAAAAAAATAAATGTATGTGCACTTTTGCACAGCATTATGGTTTATGTACAGGATACTTTGCCTGAATTTTAGCAAATGTTTCACAACCAAACTCATTTTTCACATACCAATAGCCTTTGCAGAGGCTGGTTTCACGCAGTCCAAAGTTTTGAAACAAGAATTTATCATATATATTTGCTGTGTGCATGTCATGGATATGGAACACATCAAGTTTGTCCTCTCACTTGCTTCACTCACACCTCTTCCCTTATTCTGTACAAAAGGAAACTGTAAGTCTTCTAAAATTGAAATCATTTGATATGTACAATGCATCACCCTTGCAAAATGCTTTGCAAAGTTTTCATTTAAACATAGTAGTGTCACACAAGCTCAAAAGGTGGCAGCACGTGAGGAAATAAGTCAAATCCTTGCATGCCCGCAAGACCAGCATGTTACAAGTACAAATGGTCACATGTAATTTTTTTTTTCATTGACATTTTGATTGAGGTGCTTGGAAAACCTTAATTAGCTCTGGGATACTACTCTTCTGCATTTTCCACTTAGCTGTGCACCTTGCAAGACAGGCAGAATCATGAGAACACACTTTCTCAGCCACTTGCTACCTACTGTAAGGTTCCTTGGGTTAACAAATCTTGTGATACAGCTGCCCTCTCCCTCTATAAATCTGGGCACAATGGTGAGATACAACAGGTCCTGTCCCATCTCAAGGTAACTGGGCCATCGGATCTCCACGTTGACTGTCTCTGTGGCACTAGGACCAAGATTACGCACCTACAAAGACACAAATCCCCAGTCCTTTGATTTAAGTTCAACCTCAAGCAAGCAAGCTGTCATACGAAGAAAACTTGAAAGACTTTTCTGAAATAAAAAATGACGAGCTTTATTTAATTTTCTTATGTTAGGCAAGATATCAAAACACTGATGTCTGATAGAAAGCAAAAGCATTTTCACCAGTGGAGCAGAGGTAAAAGATGTGTTCAGCTTTCTGAGAAACACTAAAAATCAATGTTTTTCAAAAATGCATAAAAAAAGAGTTGTCAAGTGCAGAGAGGCCTTGTTCTGTACATGACAATACACATTAGAAATATAATTCAATAAGAAGGGACATACATATATCATGTCTTGCCATGAATGTGATTTGTAAAAGAACAGAGCATTACGGGTGAATGTGGGAATTAAAATTCAGAACTCAACTTTACTTTTTGAGGGGAGGAAAGGGGTCTAGGTAAAAACTATGCTACGTCACTTTTTAGAAACACTGACCTTTTGATGGCTGTCCTGATAAAAATAATTGACTGTCAACATTAAACAACCAATGCAACAATTAAGACTGAGGATTAGATAATGAATATTTGAGGGGTCGTTAAATGAAAATATTTTGGAATAATTTCAAAGCAACTCTCTCTCTCTCTCTCTCCTTCTCTCTCTCTCTCTCATCCTCCATACATATACTTTTTTAAATACAGCAAAATACATGGACACACACACACAAAAACAAAAAATAAAAAAAGAGTCTGAACATTCTATAAGAGTGATTTGAATTATATGCAAGCATGAACCTTGCTTTCATGCTGCACTGGACAATCGTTTAACTCTTTCAGTGCCAATCACATCTTAAGTCGATCTACTTAAATCAAGCTAGTCTGAATGATCAATTAGATCTGAGATTCATATTCCTCGTAACAAAACCTTTCATTCAAGTACCAGCATGCCTACAGTTATTAAGAGAACATTCCAGGTCATCAACCTTTCTTGGTGCACATTGGGCGTATTGCGCCCAATCCACGCTGAGAAAGCTCAGCTGACGGACACTGTGCTTTACCTCATATAAGTGAATAACTTCTGGCCCAACATCTTCTTCGTTTACAATGGTGGTACTTCCCGCTGTTAAGTTATAAAGTATTTGTTCTGGTCTGGAAACTCTGTGACAAGAAACAAAAAATAGCATGCATATATACTGTATTTTTTCCAATAGTAGCACAACCCCTAATAGAAGCACACCCCAAACTTATGATTAAGGTGCCTTTTATTAAAAATCTTCACATTTCCAGTGACATTGCAAAATAACACCATCAAATGTAAAATAAGGGTTCATTCACTCCAAATATTAGCATTTTTCACATCCGGAGTTGTAACAAAGCTTTGAATGCTTTCAATAAAGGAAGTTGTTACTTTCATATTCCCATGAAAAGACTGTCTGACAAACAGAATCCTTACATCAGCATGGCATGCTACTATTAGAATGAATATGGTCATACATACATGTATACATACATGTACATACATACATGCATGCATGCATGCATGCATCCATCCATCCATCCATCCATCCATCCATCCATCCATCCATCCATCCATACATACATATTACATTCCGAAACAAGAATACTGCTGGGTAAGAGTAAAAAAAAATGTCTGGCTTACATGTAACTCACCCTGCCCCAAAAAACTTAAAATCACAACTCAATTTGTGAACTCTTGATTGTTAATTTTCCATGCATGTCTGCAAAGATAGTAATTCAGAGAGCAGTTCATCCCTGAAGGTTTAAAAAATGACACATTCTCAGTTCAAACTGTCATTCTGTGAACTACATGTAGAACCTGGAAAAAACAACTGCTTCCATACATTGTACATATATTGTATCTACACACACATACACATGCACAGACACACAGACAAACAAATAAGAGAATACTAGTACAAGGGGTAACTTACCCAGTGAGTCTGATGTCTGTGATTACTTTCACTGGCACCTTGACTGTGGCAAAATTATTGGCTATTGTGGTGTAATTCTCAGGATTAGAACTGCAGACCAAAAAGTCATAATTAAACATTACTGAAAGCAGCAATCCTTTCTAAGGTCCCCCAAATACTGTATAACCATTTGTAGTCCCAAGCAATTAAATTCTGTATTGACCCATAAAACAAAACTTCCCGAGTTTTATTTTCTGATTTAACATTCACTTAGCTTGGTAATCTACATGTAGACAGAAAGTGCTTGTATCAATTCCAGGTATTCCCAGTGATACTCCACAGGAAAATATTGGGAATTATTATCCCTAGAGAAAATTTCTACCAGATATAAAAAGAAATTGTTTCAAATGACAGCAGGCCTATCATGCAATACACAATACAGAAGGAATATAACTGTGGTATTGTACCTTATGACTGCAAACTGCAGCAACTCTGGCCCCAAGTAGAGAGACGGTGCATCCATAGGCCCATACATGTATAATGCTACATAACAACGTGCTGTACTTTCTCACTTCTCACTTCTCACATTAATATAAACATTTACTAAATGCTTGTGACAATACAATAAAAGAGGAGAGTGAAATGCTATCCGAAATATTAATGCTAGATATAATGGGGGAAAAGCAAACATGGATACCCACTGTTGTTTTCTTTTACTTCACATAATGTTAACTTAAGGTAAATTTGGGATAGCATGGTAGTGCTGAAGAATAGAAAGCATGAATAATTTTGAAAAGTATGTGAGACTATGGTGCTTTTTTCATGATTTTTGCCAGTAACATGAGGTTTCTCCAATTACTGATCCTTACAGTGTATTTTGCTGTTCATATAAATGCTGTTACTGAAGAATCACCAGAATTTATGCTCCATCCACCAGGTATCACTGACTGTACTGGCAGCGATTGGCAGAATTTCGTGACAATCAGCATTGCATACCAAGTCTGGACAAAAAGAGAGTCTTTGGTGGCAAACAGTGGCATTTGCCAGCAGTCAGAGGCTTTTTGTGGTGATCAGCACCAGCGCCACCTTTTGCCACCAAAACCTACTAACTGCTGCCAACACCCACTAATTGCCTCCAGTCCCCACCAAACGTTCTTACAAGCGTATACATTTTATATATATATATATATATATATATATATATATATATATATATATATATATATATATATATATATATATATATATATATACATATATATATATATATATATATACATACATACATATATATATATATATCTACATATATATACATATATATATATATATATATATATATACACACATATGTATATATATAAATAAAAACATGCACCTCAGATTATATATGAGGTATACTCACCTGTTGACATGACAGAAGAAGTGGAGAAATTTAGAGGTGCCATTGACTTGGGCAGGAGACACCCGTAGTGCAAATGCCACCTATTCATAACAGACAACAAGGTGAAAACTAGACAGGGTGGTGCCTGAGGTGCTAGGCAGGTTTCTGGAGAGGTATATGGAGGTGTATAACAATGTACACTTGTGTTCATGAACAGGTTCCCCAAAGCACATCACAAGTTTGTATTTGCTCTGAGGTAATTTTCTCCTTTCGGTTTTACTTTGTTTGCCCATGCGAATCAATGCCAGTGATCGGGATTTGACCACACAATCTAATGGTTTGTATAGAAGAATTCTAATCCAAATGGAAATATATTGTATGTTAATTTATACATAGTATCAAAATATCTAGCATATCAGCAAAATATACCTGAAACATTTTTACATGGTGTAAAAAACACATTAGACAATGGATGTGATGGTTATCAATTATTTTAGGTGCAATGAAACATTAAATTGTAGATGAATATTCCTTTTAGGAACAAGAGTGAATTAAACTGTAAGAAACACAAGTTGCAACATTTGGCCACAGAATGAGTCACTAATTGCTTGCATGTGTTTTGCATGCTGCTCAAAAATAATGTGCTGAATCTATGGAAAACAAAATCAATTGATATTCAAGATTCAAGATGACTTTATTTCAGGCCAGTGATCATATATAAAATGAATATTTGTACATATGTTTCATGTAACACATATCACAGTTAAAAGTACATGTAATCAGGACAAGGAAATCAATTTTTTTTTAAAAAGCCCTGTCCCTATCACAGTTAAAAGTACATAAAATCAGGACAAGGAAGCCAAATTCTTTAAAAAAAATCCCTGTTCCTTTCACAGTTAAAAGTACATAAAATCAGGAAAAGGACATTAAATCAAAAGAAAATATAATAAAATTTTAAAAAAAGCCCTGTCCATAAGTAAAAATGTGTAAATAGAACTGACAAAACAAAATACCCATGTCTGTAGTATAAAGACCCCCCCCCCCCCCCATGCAACCCAGAATGACACATCAGTGAAGACAGCAAGGAAACAGTTGCTGTCTGCATTGGAGCACCAACACATTTATGTATACCATACATGTAGTCCCTGTAAATTATGAAAATCTCAAGCTTCAGCGCACAGATATTCACACCTTTCTTTCTTGTTTTCCTCTGCTATTTTGTACACATGTACAAACAAGAGAAATTAATCAAACAAAAAAATATGGCTGGGCAAGGAAGCCCTTCTGGTGATCTTACCTGAGAACTGGCTGGTAATGGATTCCCAATATCACAGACAACAAAAGAATCAGCTTCTCTTGTGACAGATTGGCATTTCACAGGAAGTTTCTGTGGATTAAGAGAAAAATAACAAGATATGTTTGTAAAACATAGATGCCCCCCTCCCTCATTACCCTTGCCCTCGCTACCCTTGCCCTCGCTACCCTATTGATAGTGGTAGAAGGGGCACTCGTGACCTTACAAAATTAGTGAAGGTTAATCATACATCAATGTCACATATCTTTATACTTTAACCTTTAAAATGAGGTCAAGGTCATCAATCTTCAAACTTCGCCTAGCCCCAAATATGGACTATAATCATGTGCAATATAAAAGTCCTAGCTTAAAAACCTCTTCAGTTAATGTGCGGAAACCAAAGTTAACTCAGGTACCACTGTGACCTTGGAAATTAGGTCAAGGTCACCCATCTTCGAACTTCGCCTAGCTTTTGATTAGAATGTTACACCGGTACAGTGTCAAAGTCCTAGCTCAAAACCTTCTTTGTGCGGAAACCACAGTTTAACTACAATCTCTCTGTGATCCTGAAAACTGGGTCAAGGTCACCCATCTCCAAGATCAACCTAGCCCTTACAGAGAACCATAAACCTGTGCAATATAAAAGTTCTAGCTCCAAGGTATAAGTTATCATGCAGAAAGCATGAAACCATATTCAGTAAAGTGGCTCTGTGACCTTTAAAAAGAGGTCAAGTTCATCCATCTTTGAACTTCGTCTAGCCCCAAACATGGACTATTATCCTGTGCAATATAAAAGTCCTAGCTTAAAAACCTCTTCAGTTATTGTGCGGAAACCAAAGTTAAGTCAGGTACCACTGTGACCTTGGAAATTAGGTCAAGGTCACCCATCTTCAAACTTCGCCTAGCTTTTGATTAGAATGATACACACGTAGAGTATCAAAGTCCTAGCTCAAAAACTTCCTGAGTTATTGTGCGGAAACCACAGTCTAACTACAATCTCTCTGTGACCCTGAAAACTGGGTCAAGGTCACCCATCTCCAAAATCAACCTAGCCCTTACAGAGAACCATAAACCTGTGCAATATAAAAGTTCTAGCTCCAAGGTATAAGTTATCATGCAGAAAGCATGAAACCATATTCAGTAAAGTGGCTCTGTGACCTTTAAAATGAGGTCAAGGTCATCAATCTTCAAACTTCGCCTAGCCCCAAATATGGACTATAATCATGTGCAATATGAAAGTCCTAGCTTAAAAACCTCTTCAGTTATTGTGCAGAAACCAAAGTTAACTCAGGTACCACTGTGACCTTGGAAATTAGGTCAAGGTCACCCATCTTCAAAATTCGCCTAGCCTTTGACTAGAATGATACACTTATACAGTATCAAAGTCCTAGCTCAAAAACTTCTTGAGTTATTGTGCGGAAACCACAGTCTACCGACTTACTGACCGACCGACAGACCGTCCGACATGTGCAACGCTATATGCCCCACCTTCTTCGAAGGGGGGCATAAAAAGTCAAGCATAATTATCAAAATATGACCCATGCAAAGTTATTTATTGTGTGACCTTTCAAAAAGAGAGACAAAACTTGCATCAAGCTGCTGCTGCCACCTAGTGACAGAGACAAAAACTTTGACCAACTGCATGGATTAGTGTTTTGGCAGTTTTGAGACACACTGCACACATTGTGTTTCAAATAAATTTCTTCTGTTGATAAATTTCTGGCATGTGATCCCCATTATTTTTCAGAAGTGTAAATTCAACTGTGGACACTTTTTATTACATGAGACATGTTCAGATTGTATTTTAGACCTAAAACTGTTCCCAATAAGCAGACTTTTCTGCAGTGTCCTTGATGCATGAATGAAATGGCAATTATGGACAAATAATTTAAAATCTACACAATGATCATGATATGCAGGTACCAGCCTTGATTCCTGGGTATTTCTGTGAAAGATATGGAGCAGACTTCAACACACACATTTCGGCCAAAATTTTTCTGATAAAATAACTGATAACAAGAGCATTTTGTAACAGAGAACTAACCGACTCAATCAACACACATGTACTGTAAGAGGGAAGTGTACATAGAGAAGAAGTCAGTGGCTAGAACTATTTTTTCAGGCAAGTATTTAACATAAACTCACTGATTTTGCCCTGTACACATTTATGTAGCTGACACCAGGGGGTAACTGGATTTTGACTTGTGCCTCAAACGCTCCCTCTGCATGGTTCTCCACATGGATGTGTATCTCCACGATGCTGTTGGTGCCGATCACATGGTAGTCTGTGATGCTGCAAGGCACAAATATAAAGTGGCATTACAAACAGAAATCATTACGGCCTGCTACCCGTTTTGTGTCTACCGTGAAACCCGTACTCAAAGAAGATCACCCTGAGGCGTGACCAAATCATGAGGTCTCAAGACAGGTGGTATCTTGAAAAACAGTAGTCCCTCCTTCGAAAGACCACTCCTTTGGGAAACCACCTCCTTTGAGAGACCACCGTTGTCAGGTCTTTCTGTAGTACTTTTCATGTTATTTATACCTCCTTTGAGGGACCACCTGCTTTATGTGACCACCTTTGGGTGGCACTAGGGGCAGTCTCTCAAAGGAGGGACTACTGTAGCTGCAAAGCATTGGGTGTCCTCAAATTTATGGTGGTCAACACTGGCATTGCTATATACCTACTGCCACTAAAGAAAATGAGTGACAAATCTATTTTATTTTACTTCACCTGGAGTTAACTCATTCCAAACCAGTCCCTGATATTTCCCTATATTTACCTAGATCTAAGATGACAATTGTATATTTAAATTCTTCATGAAAAGAGCTTTCCTTCAAGTACCAACATGCCTATAGTCTTAAGTCAGTGGTTCTGGCACTGCCTGACAAGTCATGCTGCAGCTGCCGCAACTGACCAAGACCTGTGACCATGCATGGTATGGAATGTTAAAGTACCAACAACAGAAATCACAAACACAAACTTTGGTCTGCTTGATGGATATTATCATAAATTTGCATTCAAAACTGAAACCCAGGAACTCAGGCTAGTCAGAAAGAGACCATCTAAGCAATGACACTTGAGTGTCATGAAGTAGATGATCTGTAATAACAAGGAAAGAATGGCTCTTCAACATTGGTCTTGCAAGTCAGCTGGTTTGCACTGCACTTTATGGATGGTTCTTTCAATGTAGCACACCCACACATAACACATCAAATTATATTCTTTATTTTCATGTGGGTTACGACCTAGTCCACTGGTAGATCTCATAATGATGTCCAGAAAACAAAAATGTTTAGGGTACATGATTTTCCTGTACATTGTTTATGAGATTTATGTACTACATGTATTATTTAGTTATGGTACCTGCAGCTGCATATGCAGTACACAGTCATTCCACACAGAGTCTGATGAGTTTTGTTTGTAAATAAAACTGTTCAGGCACATCTACAAATTTGTCATTCCATACTACTGATCTGCCTTGGTTTTTCTACTCATACATAAAATTGTTTGTTTGTTTGTTACAAAGGCAGATCATAAAATTTAATATTTGGATGCAAGCCTTTTTATGGTTGGGAGGAGAAAAGTTAATTATCAGTTCAAGGAGTTTAACCGTTTAACCCCTTTCATGCCAAAGGGTCATTGTCTCATGCATCTGCTTCAAAGCAAGGTCAACAGGATACCTTAGCCTGGGTTCAGTGCACAGCACCTAGCCCATGTCAAGAAAACGTACTGACCCACTGCACTAACCCCAGGGTTCTCCACAGGCTAGTTTTAAGCCTTTTCCCCTCAAATTGACACTCGAGTCAACAACTTTCCTTGGCATGAGTTGGGCACTAAGTGCCCAACTCATGCCAAGGAAAGTTGTTGACCTGGGGCATGTGATCTTGATAGGGCTCATCTACAATTCTCAGTCAAAATTGTTTTTCAGTACTGTTGAAATTAGTTGAAAACACTGAAGCAGACGACATTTGACCACCAGCCAGTTTTGGGCAGTTAAAGGGGGAAAGGGTTAATAGAAGGGTGGCCCCATGCTGTTATACTCTACCCTCATCTCTCCCCCCCCCCCCCCCCAAAAAAAATAAAAAACTAAGACATTCGTTCTTCAAAAATTTGACACATTTTTTTCTACATAAAAATAAATAATAGTTTAACAATTTGACTTTAAGACCATTCATGATGGCACACCCTTCGTCAATAGCTTTCTTAGGCATGGGTTTGGTGCAGTGTGCCCAACCCTTGCACAGAAAAGCGATTGTCTCTGTCATACTCTGACCAGGAATGGGTTAAACTTGGTCTTTTAATTCAAGAGGAAAAGGTTTATTGTAACTAGGAAAGGTTGATACTCACCGTTTTGCCCTCACAGTCAGATCAGGAATACAGATGTTGTCTGGCCCACAGTTCTTCTGCACGTGTGCCTGCAACAGTCAGCACTGTTTTTTCAAACAGCAACAAAAGTTGTGCATATTTATTTCCATCTTTTTCCCCTGCCCATGACACAAGGCTTGAGCTTGGGCTCAGAGAAATGTACAATCTAACTAACAGTGGACCGGTATGACCTTCTTTTCTTTGTAATTTCAAACCTCAGCAGAATTTTTTTACAAACGGAAGCAGTATGATAATTAACACAACAAAACTCCCAAGAGAAAAAGGTTTCAGTTGGAAGAACGAAGGCTTTGACATACAAATTTAATGTTAAACAAAACAATCTGCTCATTGCTTCAATATTGTTTACATTTTAACTGCACACTGTTACACCATCTCACCATTATTCGCACTAGTCTGGGTGTATACTGGTCTAGTATAGGAGTCAACTGGTTGGCTGTTACATTCTTCTTGTCTGGCATCGCAAACTGTACATCTGCTGTGATGGGCGTCAGCTTGTCCCGTATTCCATTCTGTAAAAGTTTCAATGTTTCTTAATTTCTAGGCACTTTATCCCAAAATTGGTAAATACACATCATGGTACAGTGCTCCCTCTTTATAACGCTGGTGTTGGGATCCATAGAGCATATCATGTTATAGCAAAACCGCCTTATAACAGAGGGACTTTTAACATAGAAATAATGGGCAAAGTACTTCAGTGGGAGGCAGGGTACCAACCGTGTTGTATCAGAAACCACATTGTAATGAGGGGTGTTGTAAGAGGGAGCACTGTATATGTAAAATGTTAATATGGTACTCGAGTCTGATAAAGCCGAATTTGGAGACATTCTGATATACATGTATGCCACAGAAACCTGCTAAATAATGAATAAAGAAACCATGAAAAGGCATTTAATACTAAATGATCCCAGAATTTTGTCAGTCACTGCACTGGCTGACCTGCTTTTACTCTTGACAAAATCCAAGTCTTATATACATTTCTATTTAAGTTTATACACTTTGAATTCTGAGTTTATTTAACTCATTCCATACCATGGTCACAGGCCTTTGTCAGTGGTTCTGGCAATGCCTGGCAAGTCATGCTGCAGCTGCCTTTTGCGGCAGCTGCAGCATGACTTGCCAGGCAGTGCCAGTACCACTGACTTAAGACTATAGGCATGTTGGTACTTGAAGGAAAGCTCTTTTCATGAAGAATTTAAATATGCAACTGTCATCTTAAATCTAGAAAAATATACGGAAAATCAGGGACTGGTATGGAATGAGTTAACCACACCATGAAAGCTTTTGTGTTCACTGAAATGCAACCAGGTTTAAATGGATTTTATTCTACAAGAAAAGCCCATGCATACAATATATGATCTGCTCTAGCCATGACTGACACAGGTGAAAGCCTTTGTCAATACAACTGTCACATTAGGGGGCTCTGTGGACAGCACATGGTGAGCTGACCTGGATAGAGTAAACCCAAAGTAAGTCCAAACTTGAGCTCATGGCTGAGCTGAGCTGAGCTTCAGCTAAGATGAGCAGAGCAGAGTGTAGCTTAACTTTGAGCTGATAGTATATGAACACGCCTGATACAGATAGTTAACTTAGTGACCTGGCATCATTAAAAGCCTGCAAAGAAACATCTCCACCATGTGTGAAGTCCATCTGGTGCATGGTTTTGGAGGAAATTATATAACTTCATATGTACACTGGTATTTTTTATCATTACATAGTTCTGAAAATTTGTTATCAGGAAATGATATTGGCACCATAAAATGTAGGCCTACACATTAAGTCAAGATAAGTCAAGTTATATTGTTACCAAATTTGAAGAGAATACATATACAGTGTATGGTTTGGGAGAAGAATTGGAAAATTATTTAAATCCAAAAATTCATCAAAATAAAAAAAAAGATTAAAGCACTACCTGTTGAACACATTACAGTCTTGGGGTGTCCAGAAGTGTCTGAGCAATTTCAAAGCAACTGTTTCAGCTATTTTGAAGATTTTAAAGATTTTCTACATAATAAAAAAAGTTCCAGACTGTGACATATTGAAGAAACTTGGGACAGACCTATCCAGGGTATGCCTTACCAAGCTTGATAAGAATGTGGTTGACAGTTTTGGCAAAAAAAAAGTCCAATGTGTGCATTGTGGATGGACAAGAGGTGGATGATGGATACCAGGTGATCAGTTTAACCCTTAAACATCAGCTCACTGACAAGATGCTGAGGCAAAATGCAACTTACCTTGATATATGCCATAGCTATTTTGCAACTGCTTATCCTTTTTCTGACAGTGATTGTTTCATTTCGGGAAACAGACTTGGCATCTCCTGACAAATAGAAGGCCCTTTGTGTCAAGTTGCTGACTGCATCCAACGTCCACTGAAGGTCCAGCTCTGTGCACACAGACAAAATCTACATTTCACATTTTGTTAAACTGTACACTTTAAATGTGTTTTATAATTTTTTTTTTTTTTTTTTTTGCCACTATTACATTTTGGACTCTTCTTACAACATAGAGCAGGCTGTGAGACATTTTCAAGCCTTGACCGTTGGGCAGCCTTTAGCAAAGAAATTAACAAATTTTTCTCTGAACCATGGCACACACACAACTAACCAATCACAATTTCTTCCATTGGCTTGGCATGTCAAGTTGCCACAAGCATTGAGCACTGAATAAGTCTTGATGAGGCTACAGCATTTTAACTCTCTCAGTTACCAGCTGCCACTAAAGTCTAAATGTAAAAGGAATTGCAATGAATTATAAAGCAGGTGTTAGATTCATGTTTCTTGTAAAAAGACCTTTCATTCAAGTACCAGCATGCCTGTTGTTATAACAAAAATATAATTTGCCCAAAGCATGCCGAGGAAAGCTGTTGACTCAGGCCAAAATGCGGCACAGAAAGAGTTAAGCAGAGTCACATGACAAAGTTATTCCCGATGGGAATTCTATCGCACATTTTTTCGAGGCTACCCATCATGTACTTAAGCACACAAAATGATCGAGTTTTCAGGGCCTTAAAGTTTTGGCTGGGGTAGAGAACCTAGAGTAGCATTGTGGATGATCCTTGGCAGAATTATATGTGCATATCAACAAAGCTTTAGTTAATGTGGGCGACAGTGTCATCACTTACCAATTGTGTTTGGAGTTCTCAGGCCAACAAATGAGAAACAGCTTTTCACTGTTAAGCTGAAACAATTGAAAATTTTGTACATTCACAATCAACGGCCTTTGGGAAATACGTGTAGTCGACCAAAACATGTTCCTTTTTAGCGTGTTAATATTAGCAGATCATATGCAGTGGATCCTTGCATTAAGACCCTTGTTAATGAGACCACCTCACAGATAAGACCAGACTTGTGGTAACCATGCCTTTACTGCAAATGTCTGTACCAAGATTCAGAATTAAGACCACCTCTAAATAAAGACCACTTTCAGGTACAACTCTAGGTGGTCTTAAATACTGGGGTTCCACTGTATTGAATCAACCAGGCAAGTACTAGTGATGTCAATATTCATATCATGTAAAACTGAAGCCAAATCCTTGCAGTGTTATTGCATCCGCATCCATTTTAAATGAAATTCCCAAGTGACCTTGACAAAATGGGTTAAGGTCACTAATTTCTAATCCAAAGCAAGGTCTTATATAGGAACATATTCACCAAACATTTCAACTTCCCCAGTTAATTCTTTCTTAAGTTATTGCATTCGTAACAAGGGAGTGCTTGTGACCTTGAAAAACAGATCAAGGTCAAATGTCTGCAATCACAAGCAAGGTCTTATAAAAGTCTTATTTAGAAATATAATCACATAAGATTTCAACTTGTTAATTCAGATTCTTCTCAAGTGCATCTGCAATGATTTTTAAGAAGTGGTCATGTGACCTTGAAAATATGTCAGGGTCACCCATCTACAATCCCAACCTAGTTTGTATTATGGTACTTAATTATGCAAAATTTCAAGCTCCTAAGTCAAATCCTTGTTGAGTCATTGCGTTCGCATTGGTTTTAGATGAAATGCCCATGTGACCTTGAAAAATGAGTCAAGGTCACCAATTTGCAATCCCAAACAAGGTCTTATATAGAAACATATTCACCAAAAAATTCCAACTTCCCAAGTCAAATCTTTCTTGAGTTATCATGTTCGCAACATGTGTTGAAAAAGAGCAAGAAGCAGAAGAAATGGACGCAAAAACAATATGTTCCCCTGTTACACAGGAGACCTAATCAAATTAAATTAAAGAAAGTAGAATTCTTGGACTGAGGGGTATCTTTGGGTCAGGAAAAGTGATACAATATAATATTTGAGTACTTGTCTCAGGTCCATCTCTAAAATCCTTGTCGCAATACATATACATGTTATATCTTGTCAGTTTCTCAGTTATTATGGCCTTTTAAAGCCATGCCAGCGATTCTAAAATGTGATCATACATATTATGGGGTAAGTGGTATTAAATACATGTATTTTTTACATATATTTTCAACTACTCAAAAGTTACATCAGGAGACCTTTATTACTGGCCCACCACACACTATATTATATTTTGTAATTTTGGGCAGTTCTTACCAAACAACTCTTGTGCCATCCTGTAGCTGGCATTTCTTCTCATCGAGGTTGATGACCTGAGGTACGAAAGTTACGTCTGACTTGATGCGAATGACTGGGCGAGATCTGTGCCAGGAACCCAAACAGAAATTGTTGTACATTCATTAATTAACTATCATCAATACGCTGTGAAGAGTAAGTGCATCTTAAGTCTTTTACATTAACCTCAATATTCATTGAAACACATTTGCTTGAAATTCAAACATTTGCCTCTGTAAATTACAATCTGTTACTTCCAATTTGCATTAAGGTCGCAAAGGGCACATTAATATAAGTTATGGTAAAATGAAACAATGTTATCCTATCACATCCTTCACGTATAAAATGTCAGACATGTTTGAGAGGAAGTCTATGCGGATATTGTGGTTCAATTTGACCCTGAGGGAGCAACCATGGATGTAATAGCATTAATCTTCTTGCCATTCAAAATGACTGGGAAATGTCTAGTGTCTTAACCCTTTCCCCCTCAAACCGGCCAAAACCGGCTGGTGGTCAAATGTCGTCTGCTTCAGTGTTTTTAACTAATTTCAACAGTTATGAAAAACAATTTGACTGAGAATTGTACATGAGACTTATCAAGATCACATGCCCCAGGTCAACAGCTTTCCTTGGCATGGGTTGGGCACTTAGTGCCCAACCCATGCGAAGGAAAGCTGTTGACTCAGTCTTAATTCAAGGGGGAAAGGGTTAAAGGTCACAGTGCATGCCTTTTATTTCAACTTTTTTAAAAACCCTTTCAGTGCTAAATTTTGGACTGAGCTAGAGCTCTCCTGGGTGCAGTCTGGGCACAATGCACCCAAAGTGCACCCAGCAAATCTGTTGACCTGGACTATTATAGTAACTCTAGGCATGCTGGTACTTGAATGAAAGGTCCTTTTACAAGCAACATGACTCTAGCAGCCATATTATAATTTCAGAGCAGTTCTCTATTAGTAGTTCGACTTTAGCTGCAGTTGGTACTGAAAGAGTTAAGATGAATTTGTGATAAATAACCAGGTTCCCTCAGCTTGCTCTGAGCATGTGCCCGGAGTATGCTCATGAAAGTGTGGACTCGGCCCAAAGAGGGTTAAACAATTAATTAATCAATCTATGAATGTGTCTCTTCCTATCAAAATAAACATTATGCACATACATATGCCCGCCCATCCAATATCATATCTGTGGCCCACGGAGATCCCTGATTAAAGTGCCACATGCAGACAGGTCCCAAGATAACTGCAGCAGCATAAGCTACCAACATATATACACTGTATGTATACAAAGTCTAAAATAAACTCTGCAATGCCATTACCTGAGATACACAGCTCGGTCTGAGTTGTAAGCACCAACCAAGATATCTACAAAAACAAAATGATCAGATCATAATTATGCATGTTTATGTACCTTTTAAATGGATTTCAGCTCACACACATATGTTGATATGTGTACATGTAATGAAAAGCAGGCATCTAAGCCTGGGGGGGGGGGGGCAGCATGGGTATTTTCTTTTCTTTTTTTCAATTTTTATTGACTCCTTTTAATTTACCATGAATGCTGAAATTAACAAAATATTTTCTTGCAAACTCTGAAATACATGTAACTATCACTTGTGAATCCATGAAACATGAATTATGATAAAAATTGGCTTTACATCTAGAACTACTGGGATACAAAAAATTGTGCTATTTCTTTTGTGAGGGGCAAAACAAATTGTTCTCCATGAAATGAGAACAAGACTTTACAGACCTCCAGTTCTTCTAGGATTACCCACTGACCTGGGTATAAATTGCCATCAAGATCAGAGCCACCAGATAGAGAAAACCCGAATGTTGACAGGGAACTGCTGATGTCTTCCGCATGAATGATCTGAAATACAAGCAAAATGCATTCCATACCAGTCTTTTTTTCCTTTTTATTTAATTTTTATATAATTTAATTTAATCTAATCTAATCTTTTCTATTTTATTAATTTTTATTTTATTTTAATTCTATTTCATTTTATTATATTATTATTTTTTACTTTTTTTTTTGTTTTGTTTTGTTTTTTAACATGTATTTACCTTGAAGAAAGATGAAGATTCCAAACTCAAGTTCTTTATAAAATGAGCTAATCTTTCATTCAAGTACCAGCCTGCCCTGTCAGATAAGTGGGTTTTGAATTGCCTGACAACTCATGCTACAGATGTCTTTGTGGCAGATTCAGCATGACTTTGCAGACAATTGCAAAACCACCTAGGGGGCAGTCATTATTCATCAGAGGGGAGGGGGCCTCGGGATATTGGGACAGGGTATCATCATAGTTTTTGTGACCTGCCCTATAAAAACCGACAAGAATTCCCCCCCCCCCCCCCAGCAAGTCTGCAGAATTTTGTGCCCCCCCCCCCCCCCAGCATTATACTGGTTATGGCTGTATGACTGTTATAAACTGATTCACAATTTGATGACACCCCCCCCCCCCCGCCAGAATGGGGTGGGGGGAGGGCAACTTTATGACCCCCCCATGTCAGTCATTTTGTGACCCCCTATTAGGAGCATGTGCAATTTTGTGCACCCCCCCCCCCCCCCATTATTGGGTAGACAAATTTTGTGACCCACCCCCTCCCCCGGTAAATAATGACTGCCCCCTAAGGAAGATCTTTACAACCGTTGCATGAAAATCATGTGAAACACACAAAAGGCTTTAGATTTGTGTTCTCAAATCAACAGACAAATATTTGACCACTCTGATCACAATACACCCACATTTGCATTTTCTTGATCTACACGTTTTAAACCAAATTTGCATGCAGTTCAGAAGAACTAGATCTCAAATTCTTCATTTCATAGAAAATTTTACAAATGATTAAAAGAATATGGTTCCAGGAAGCTGGTCGAGTATATTACCCAATAAATTCTTCATGGATCTTTCCCTTGATTAATTATCACCAGATACAAATATTAAACTGATGTAACAATGTACAAAACAACTGGATCTGCATGACTGTTGGCTTTTTTCAACATTCTTAGTTCTAAGAAAGTTTCAAGTTTCATGTAACTACATCAAATCACAAAATAAATTACAGCATGGACATGGACATTGAACAGACAGACAGACACAGGCACACATACAGGATAAGGACAAAATGCATTTGGCCCAAAAACCACGGGGTTAACAAGAAACTTGAAATTCTGGATAAAAGCAGTCAATTTTAGTTATATGTTTGGCCTGAAGAGAGCAGCACTGACATGAGCCTATTGACTGCAACAGGCATGCCATGCTGTGAAGGTTATGCTGACACAACAGTAATATTATATTTAATGGAATGCACATTCCTGTTTCTGTCATTTCTTTATCCAAATTGAAGATATGTCCACTGTACTGAGCATACTGATTCATGACATTAATATAAGACTTCTTCAGCCAGCTACGAGCATGAAAGCAACTAAACCAGGATTGCATATTGTTTGAAGCAATACTTGTAAAAAGCCAGTGCACCAATATTTTGTGAGCAAAGATTATTTTCTCTTCCTTTGGCTTAAAAAAAAAATCTATGTACCAGTATTAAATGAAACACTTGTACAAAAAAGTAAACTGAGCAAATGACACCACAAAAATTACAGTACAGCTCTCAACAAATGGACCAAATTGCTAACCCATTGAGCACACTGGCGTGCAAACAGAAAAAGAGCTAGCCTTGTGTAGCATGCTCAAATAATATGCTTACACCATGCAAATGTGTGCTTGTCCTTCATTGCATTTGGCTAGCAATGCAGCTGGCTATGTGCCAATGGACAAGCATCGTACAAATTGCAAGCACCTGCGAGTGGCGACCGCATCATGTGCTAACTTTTGAAGTTGCTGAATCAAGGCCTTCTCAAATTCCCGGTGTTGTTTATTTACATGCAAGCATGCACATTTTATTGTGGAAAAGCACCAGTTCTTGCCAATGGCTATTTCCATTTTGCGTTAAAAATAAATGTTTTCCATCTTCGATGATTTAAGTCAATGATTAGGCCATTGTTTGTGACAATTTGAATGATGTAACTTTGCAAAACTGCGCAAAAAATAGGGTGATTTCCTCGTCACGGTCTTGATCTTTTTCGTCTACCCGACATGTTTTTTATATCATTAGAATGCTTAGAACCTTGTCTGTTTTAACAAGCTCTCCCATTGGCTGAAACAAAAGCATTTTTGGGGAAACCTGCCCAAAACTGCTTCTATTTCAAACAGATCCATCCTTATTTTAGTCAGAAACTACCAAAGAAGATTTTCCGGAATACTGTAGGTCAGTCAGGGGGCCAGAATCAGTCACATGGTGTTCGCTGTCCAATCAAATGCGTCGTTTTTCTACCAATGTTTCATTTGGGAGTACTCACTACCTTATGTTGTGAAGTCTGGCTTGAAAGATGGGCGTAGGTAAGCATGGCCTGGGTCAAAATACAGCAGCCACTTGTGTTGATCATGTTGACAGTTAGTCAGTGACTGTGATCAAGTACGCATCAACTTTTTTCTGCAGTAGCAAACAAACTCTACCACTGAAATTAAATGACAATTATGACACACATGTTTTTATGACTTTTAATTAGGAGAGAACAGCTCGTGACATACAAAAACTTTTATAAGATTTGGTTGGTTTCTCGCTGTCCATATTGCACATAAAACGGCTAAGACGAGGCTTTGGCTGGAGCAGGGAGGAATAGAAACCATTGTTGTGGCCCTGACACCACCAGTTCCCCCGTGTTCCTTCATGATGCTTTTTGTAGGTCGAGGTCAACATGTCAATTATGATTGGTTCAAAGCAACCATGTGTCGTACGGGCTTCCCTCATAACAAGAATGACTGACAGGTAATGCTAGCATTACGTGAACGGTTTGAAAGTTGATTCAACCTTGCCAGACAGGCATTGAGCATTGTGTGATATGCTCAATGCATTTTGTAGCATAACAGTTGCCAGATGGGAGAAAAAATGAGCACTGAAATGCATGCTTAAAAAGGCATGCGCGCACATTTGAGCACGCCGGTAGCAAGCATATCTCGCTAGCCGCATGCGAGATGCGTGGCGCAGTGCTCAAGCATGCGTAAAACTGTGCAAGTTTGGGTGGTGCATGGTGCGAGAGCTGTACTGTAACTATCATTATTATATATTTACCTGAGATACTTTAGGAATGATACCCTTACTGGAACCATGGAATATGTAAACAGCTCCTTTACGATCCTTGCCAGCATATGGTGCTCCTACTGCCAAATCTGCAAAGAAAAAAAAAGCATATGATTGTTTACCTCTTAGTATCTTGCAATATTTTGTTGAACTCTTTCCAGACTCCAATTGTCCAAAAGATCATTGATGTAAATTGCCATCTGCCTTAACATTTTAACTTAAATTTTTCATTACCATAAAAACATTTTGCTGAGCTGTGTATGTAAGACCATTCATGATGGCACACACCAGGCCAACAGCTTTTCTTAGCAGAGGTTGGGGACAATGTGCCCAACCCCTACCAAGGAAAGCTATTGACTCAAGTCATACTTTGAGCAGGAATGGGTTAAAACCTTTTCCCATTGCTTTTCTTATTAAACTACAACTGAGTTAACAGCTTTCTTTGCACTCCCCAGACATGCCATGGAAAGTTGTTGATCTGGGGCACATTGTTCTTATAGGATTCATTGAAGTCTCTGTATTGAAAACAAAATTAATTTATGAAGCATCGGGAAACTCTAGGCAGCTAAAAGGGGCGGGGCATGTGGGTGGGGTGCGAGGGCAGTGAACTCTTACCCTATCATTAAGGTCAAAATGTACAGCTTATTCAATGGTTCTTTCAGCCCTGTCACTGGGTTTAAAAGAAAGTAAACAACTGCAAGTTCTACTGTACTCTGGCTAAAGTGATAAAAATCTTACCATCAAATTTGTCGTTATTGATGTCAGCCAACTTTGCCAGTGCCAGCCCAAAGCGTGCCTGGGGGATCTTGTGGCCGCTCAGAATGGTGCGACCAGTTTTACCAAACTTGTTCTGTGGACAAAAATGGAAACATTTTCAAAAATTTCTGTGACATAAATCCTTTCGTTCCCATCTCTGATAAAGTTCAGAGTGATTTCGAAAGCTCTGTCTCCATTGTTGAACCATATTCTGAAATGTGAAAAGGTACCGTGATAAAGAACTTGTCAGCACTTCATGAAATATATGTACATGCAGAGTCATGCTCCAACTGGCCCTTTTTTAACTCTTTCCAAGCCTAGTTATAACCGAGTCAACAGCTTTCCTTGGCACACTTTAGCCACACTGCAGCTAAAGCATGCCAAGCAGATCTGTTGACCAGGACTGGTTGTATGCTGTTGACCAGGACTGGTTGTATGCTGTTGACCAGGACTGGTTGTATGCTGTTGACCAGGACTGGTTGTATGCTGGTCCCTGCAACTGTAGGCATCATGCTGGCACTGGAATGAAACGTTGGTTTGCAAACAATAAGAATCTGGTATCTTTATGTCCATTCAGCACATCTAAACTTTTGTGGAAATTGACACTGAAAGCGTTAAACAAGCTGAAAAGAACTCCCTGGCTAGCTAGTGTCAAAACTGCCAGACTCCCATACAAGGCATGCTGTCACCTGAATGAATTTTTAATGTGTGAAATTCGAAAACATAATTTCCATTTAAGTACAAACACACATATATGATGAACTGGTTACGATGAGAGTTAAAATTGCCATATTGAAATAAACCATCCACAACAGGATGTCCCAGATCAACTGTTCTTACTTTGGTGCCAGTTGCCTGGACATGTGTCTAGCTCTAAATGTAAGCCAAGGAAACCCAGTGACTCAGTCCTACTCCTAGTTCATGGGAGAAAAATATTTAACCCTTTAAGGCCCTACTCTTCTTATGAGTCAATAACACTTTTTTTTTCTAGAGCATAGTGTCCAGCAAAAGTAACCCACTGACATATATTAACACAATGTCACAGTTTATCTATCTTTTGCAACATGTTTGCATCACAATGGAAACAGAGCCAGGGCAGGCGTTTGAAAGTGCCACACATTGTTGACTGGTTTGCCTGCAAAAGGGTTAAATCCTGCTGATGAGTTTGGTACTCAGAGGGGGTTAAATTCTCCCTCTGTATATTCAATTTACTCTTGTGGTGTGCTGGACTGCAGATGTTACACATAGCACAGATCAATGGGTGACTTCTCTGACAGCCAGCCACACAGGCCTAGCCAGCATTGTTGATGCCTATATACACACATGTGCTCAGCCGCCCCTCCACACAGGGGCCATGCCAGCCACACCTTGCCCACGAGGGGGCACTGCTGATAAACAGCTTCAGTGCTGCATCAGAGGATCAGCATTTTCCAGAGTGAATGTTTACAAGAACACGGGAAGGCAACTTGTGTATAATCCTGTGGACCCCCTGCCTTGCTGCAGCAAATTGTCTTAATTTAACTTCTGTGTTGCACACCGCTTAACGCTTCCCCCCTTGAATTGACACTTGAATCAACAACTTTACTCAGCATGAGTTGGGCACTAAGTGCCCAACTCATGCAAAGGAAAGTTGTTTACCTGGGGCATGTGATCTTGATCGGGCTCGTCTACAATTCTCAGTCAAAACTGCTTTTTATTACTGTTGAAATTAGTTGAAAATACTGAAGCAGATGACATTTGACCAGCAGCCGGTTTTGGACGGTTTAAGAGGAAAAGGGTGCATTCAGAATATATGTAACTTTCAGGCCACATGTGGCATTCTGTATTGTGCTGTACTGTCCACAGATGATTCAACAATGATAAAAAAGTAGCTGTCTCTGAAGATTGGAAAGTTTTCAAATGGAATATACACACAAGCTTCTGAACTGACCACTTTAACCATATAAATCCCCACAGAGGACTCCCATGTGTTTAATACCTTCACTCTTTTATCCCAAAACCTTGATTTAGCATGGCCTGAAAACTGTATTAAATGTTTCAGTGGTGAATGTGAGACTGAGTAAACAGCTTTCCTTGGAGCACTTTGGGCAAAAAAAAAGCTGTTGACCTAGATCAATCTTTGGAAATATGGCACACTGGTACTTGCACGAAATGTCATGTAACAGCAAATTTGGACTTGGAAACACTAGGACTGAAAGGAGCGCCTGCTTTTGTTGCAGTAAACTGTGAAAAGTAGACAGGAAGTTCCTGCTGATGATCACAAGGTGCCAATGGTGTATTCGAGGTTGTCTGTTCAAAACTTTTACAAAGTAGGGATTACAAACCCTGCATACAGCTGTTGACTGTTCAGGTACTGTCCATGGCAAAGAAAGGGTCAATGGACATGACTTATGATGTTAAATTTCTCTACACAAGTGTTGCCCCCGTGTGCCAACTTTGAATCATTTATGTTTTCAGCTAATGTGTTTCCACAATGCCTGTGTTCAATCACTTACATACAGGTACATTGTACCTGTGCATTAGGTCAGCAAACACATGTACTATCCCCACCCCTCATCCCCTTCCTAAGCATGCTTACATGTACACTCAGATGTATACTCTGATAGTACTTGTAGCTCTAGGCATTGCTGTCACTAGGGATGGGTCAATTATGAATTTATTTCTGGTTTCATTTTTTTTGGGGGGGGGGGGGAATCCCTGAATGTCAGATTAAGGTATTCAGTTTCCAATCAATTTACTGTGAAAAAAAAAAAAAGCAGACATACAACAACATGTACATTATGCTCAAACCTATCTCTGCTGGACATGATGAATATGGGCCTGTTTCATGTGTGATATACTTAATGCTTCTGTAACATATTTAACAAAGACTTAGTGAAATGGATGGATAATATGTTGGTCAAAAGCAAAATTTCTCCACTGCACCACCAGTAAGCTCAACAGTCCTGACTGTGTGTTTATTGGCCACTGGAGATTATGGGGGTGCTTTTTTTTGTTTTGTTTTGTTTTGTTTTGTTTTGTTTTGTTTTTTTTGTTTTTTTCTTTTTTGTTCCTTTTTTGATTTTTGCTTTTTTTTTTTTTTTTTTTTTTCTGTTTTGTTTTGTTTGGCAAGTGTTGAATTAAAATGGTCGTATTGAAATAGTTCCCTGTTAATTCCCATGAAAATGCTGCACCATATGAAAAAAGAAAAGAACCAAAGAAAGAAAGAATTTTGAATAAATGTCTCTGTTCACATTCACACACAGACATAAAAATCTGCCTTTGCTAGATCAGTAGCCTCTGGGTCAATGCATTGGGTGTATTGACACAATCAACAATATAAAGGTAAACTGGATATCCAATGGACACTCTTTTTTCCAATTTTACATCTTGCAATTAAAACAAACAGGTCTGATTATGCCAATTCCAATTTTTGAAATATGTGTGACATTTAAATTTACAAATAATGTGGTCAAATCTGACAGTGCCAACAATACAAACAGAAATGAACAGACCTACACATTGGATGAACAGTTTCCCCAGGCAAGTACCACTGAGCACCATGATAACTGGCCAAAGATGACTGGTATTGCTACCAAAACTAATAGTCTCATCTATTTTATATAGTTCACATTTCAAAAACAAAATACCATACCCCGGTATTCATCATACTTTGCAAACATGCTCTTATCACCCCCCCCCCCCACACACACACACACACACAAATACATGTACACACATTCAATCACTCTGAGACATGCTGTAAGAATTAATTCTGTGAACCAGTTGAGTGATTTTATACACAATTCCAATCAATAAGTATATGTACCACCTACGTTTCGCTTGTAATATTTGCCGTAACTGAAATAATGATAGCATAAATTAATTTTCCAAAATACACAGGACATTAGTACGAGAAATATGGCCAAGAGACAACCAGCTAGAGGCAACAACATGCCAGGACTAACTGTGTAAAACAACATGACCAACACTCCTATACTGTCACATTTAGTTATTCAAACTCACATACATACATACATACATACATACATACATACATACATACATAAGAGGAATAGAAGATGGTCCTCAACCTAGTGTGTTGAGACCGTCCGGTTCCAAGGTGTGAAACTTATAGATCCAATGTCGTTCTCTTTTCCGTCGGAAGGTGGTTGAAGATTCTAGGGATGGGTCCCTGTCGATAACTTCCAAGATTTGTGTGAACAGTATGTCGTCGGCCGAATGGCCGGCTTGTACCCAATGGTGAAATAGAGGACTCGGTTTTTTGAGTCGTATGTTTCTTTCGTGCTCGAGATATCGCTCACGGAAGGTCCTTTTGGTTTCTCCAATATATTGGAGTGAGCATTTAAGGCATGTGAGGAGATAAATGACGTTACGGGACTGACAGTCTGTGTCCGTCGGTATTTTGATCTTTTGGCCTGTGTGTGAGATCGTAGCTGTGTTTTGTTTGCAAATCATGGAGCAAACAAAACAGTTCTCGCGCTGGCATGGATCGTGTGGGTTGGCTGGGACATGTCCCTCGCGGCCCTTGTTGGGCCGTGGGTATGTGAGTTTGGCTCTGACCAGAATATTCTTGAGGTTTGCGCATTTTCTGAAACCAAAGAGCGGCTTCTCGGTGAAGACCTCTCTGCAATCTCGGGAGAGTTGTAGAATGTCCCAATAGTGTAGGATCATTTGTTTGGTTTTCGGATTGCGCGGGTTGAACGTATGTATGAGCGGGATTTTATTGAATTGGCCTGTGGCGGGTGTAGGGATCATGATCTCGCTCCGATGTCGGAGGAGAGCTTTTTCTCTACTGGCCTTAAGTAGGTTCATCGGGTAGCCTCTTTTAAGAAAGTGTTGGACCATGCGGTCGAGATGTGAGTCTCTATCGTCGGGGTCGGAACAAATTCTAATTACCCTTAGAAATTGGCTGTAGGGGATAGAGCGTGTCACATGTTTGGGGTGGCAGGATGTGTAATGAAGGTAGCTATGTGTGTCTGTCGGTTTGCAATAGAGTGTGGTCGCAAGCTGACCGTTTGGTTTTCTAATGACAGTTGTATCAAGAAAGTGGACCTGTAAGTAAGAGTAATCGAGCGTGAACTTGATGGTTGGGTGTTGTGTGTTAAGCCATTCTTTCCATTCGAGAAGTGACTTTTCTCCCCGTGTCCAGACGCCGAAACAGTCGTCGATATATCGCCAGAAAACTTCTGGTTTAGTGTCGGACTTGTGGAGGAGTTTTTGTTCAAGGTAGGACATAAAAAGATTGGCAAAGGAGGGGGCCATGGCTGATCCCATTGCTGTGCCGCCTATCTGCAGGAAGTGTTTGCCGTTGAAGTCGAAATTGTTTCTGTGTAGGACTTCTTTCATCATTCTGGCGATTGCGGTGGTTCGTAAATTAGGGTTGGGGTCTTTGTTGAGGGCTAAGACCGTAGCGACAATCCCTTCTTGGTTGGGGATATTTGTATAAAGCGAAACTACATCTAGGGTGAAGATGATATACGGGCCCCGGGGTGGGCTTTTATTGAAATCTTCTATTTTGTGTAGGAAGTCGCTAGTATCCCGAAGGTATGTGGGAATTTTGGGAACCAAAAATCTGATATGTGCATCGACGAATCTGGACAGTTTGTCTGTCGGGCCGTCAATGGCGCTCAGAATAGGTCTTCCTGGGACACCCTTTTTGTGGATTTTTGGTAATAAATAAAACTGTGGTGTTTTATATTCTGTGGAGGTGAGGAAGGTGTGTGCGGTGTCGCTTATATCGCCACCATCGTGTAGTTCGTCTAAAAGCCGATGGATGGCTGAGACGTTCTCTTGTGTTCTGTCATCACTAGTTTCAATGTAAAAATTAGTGTCTCCGAGCTGTCTTTCGGCCTCGGAGATGTAGTCTATTGTGTTCATAACCACAATTGCGGAGCCTTTGTCGGCTTTTTTAATGACTATCTCCGGGTTGTCTTTAAGTGAGGAAAGTGCCTCCTTTTCTTCTAGGGTAATATTAGGTTTAGTTTTCCGTCCGAGGGGGAGTTCTCTGGCCGTTTTTTTGATGATGGAAATAAACATGTCGAGGAATTGGTCTTCTCCCGGGGGTGGGTTAAAATTACTTTTGAGTTTAAATTTCCGTTGTAAAGGGTCCAGAAGGGTGGAGTCAGTGTCTTTGAAAAAGAATTTAATCTTTGCTTTCCTTGTGAACTCATGTATGTCGTCAAGGATGTCTGCCCTGTCTGGTGGGTCAGGGGTGGGACAGAAGGTGAGACCTTTACCGAGAATGTTTACCTGGGTTTCCGTAAGGGGGCGGGATGATAGATTGACAACAGATTGCTCGCTTAGATAGGTTTCATGAATTTTATTCTTATCCATTGGCTCCATGTTGAGTCAACTTGTGAAGTGCACAAGAAAATAAGAAAACGCAAATGCGTGTAAGCTAAGAAGAGAAACTGCCAGAAAGTGCGTTAAAAAGGATAGTCAAAGTAGAAAGTCCGATTATGAACGCCTAGCGCGTCTGTCTGCCTTAAGGGCTTTATAAAGTTTAATGAATGTGGCGAGATCTTCGGAGCTTCTCTTGGTGAGGTCCGACTGCTTGGGTCTGGGCTTGAACCGGCGGCCTTTCTGTGGTTGTTTTTTGTTATTAAAGTTCTTTCTGGTTTGGCCTTCGAATTTCCTTGCTTTCTCGGCTTTCGTCTTGTTGACGAACCTGTCTGTCAAGGTTTGGACCAGCTCTAAAACCGGGCGTCTGTCGGTGTCGTTCGGCAAGATGCTTGAAAGGGTTTCTTGTAGGGTCTGTATGTGGTTTTCTAACTGTTGGATTTCCTGATTGTGTTTCTCGATAAGTAGAATCAGGAAGGTGGTTTGGCACTCTTTCGCTGCTGCCGTCCACTTGTTAAGGAAGTTCTGGTCTCCCTTGCCGATGTTGGGTTGTGACCTTATCTGTAGGCCCCTGGGGATTTTTCCTTCCTGATGGAAACGTTCCAGATATTCCAAATTTAATTGGTATTTGGCGCGTTTTTCCGTGTGATTCCGGAGTTTGCGGAAAGTGGTCTCTGCCGCCACTGGAACTATTTTGATTTTCTTCGGGTCGACCCCTGTGTTGTCGTCTGTTCTCCGGCGTTTTTGTCTTGGTGGAACTTCGTCCCTTTTGGCCGTATCTGCGGCCTGGATAGTGTCGGCCGATGTGGAGGTGGCCAGGGATATGTCCGAGTGGATCGGGCTGGGCGCCGGGGTGTCCCGCTGCCTGCTAGCGTTGACTGTGTCCCTGTAGATATTCAGCTTGTGTTGGATATTGGTGGTCAGGGAGTCAGTGCTGGTGGACGGGCCCGCCTGTTTTCCCGTTAAAGTGGTTCCCGGGTCAGATAAATTCATATCAACTGGAACTAAACGGAGAGCCGAAAACTACTACTGAGATTATGTCCTGAGCGCTTTCGCAAGTAGTGTTGCTTCGTCAGAGGACTAAAACAACTGAATCAGGGGGGCTGGTGAGCCTTTAAATACCCTGGCGTTCGGGACGTGCTTGTCAGTGATTGGTCTTCAAGGTGGTATACTAATGACGTCACTGGCGTGTGAGTCATTACTATTGGTGTAATTTTGTGCAGGGTCTGGTGTGGTGGGCCTGTCTGTGGATTCCATTGGATGAGAGCAGTTTCATTGTTGGGTTCAAAGGTCGGTCCTTTTGCGTGGGCGTTGTTGGATCCGGATGTGTCTGTGTGGGTGCCAAACTTGTATGGCTAGTATGCGTGCGGTTCTGTGTGAGCGCTAAAGATGGTGGCAGTCTAGAGAGTAGGTCGGTTCAAGTGAACCGTGTCTATGGCCAATTACGCGGTTTCGATGTGAGTCGTTTGCATGGTGCATTCTGGAAGTGTCTACAATGGGCCGTTCATTGTGGCAGAGAAATGGTTCGGTGTGAACCGCTTGGGTCCTGGGTGGGTCGGTTCAGTGTGAGCCGATGGGGTCCCAAGTAGGTCGGTTCAATGTGAACCGTCGGGGTTTCCGTGTGGGTTGGTTCAGTGTGAGCCATTGGGGGTCCCGTGGGGGTAGGTCGGTTCAGTGTGAACCGCTGGGGTCTCAGGTAGGTGGGTTCAGTGTGAACCGTTTCGTTTTCCGTGGGTAGGTTCAGTTCGGGCCACTGGTCCTTGTGGAGTCGGTTCGGGGTGAGCTGCGGGGGTCCTAGGTAGGTCGGTTCAATGTGAACCGTCTTGTTTTCCGTAGGTAGGTTCAATTTGGGCCATTGGGGGTCCCGTGGGGGTAGGTCGGTTCAGTGTGAACACCTACCCCCACGGGACCCCCAATGGCTCACACTGAACCAACCCACACGGAAACCCCGACGGTTCACATTGAACCGACCTACTTGGGACCCCATCGGCTCACACTGAACCGACCCACCCAGGACCCAAGCGGTTCACACCGAACCATTTCTCTGCCACAATGAACGGCCCATTGTAGACACTTCCAGAATGCACCATGCAAACGACTCACATCGAAACCGCGTAATTGGCCATAGACACGGTTCACTTGAACCGACCTACTCTCTAGACTGCCACCATCTTTAGCGCTCACACAGAACCGCACGCATACTAGCCATACAAGTTTGGCACCCACACAGACACATCCGGATCCAACAACGCCCACGCAAAAGGACCGACCTTTGAACCCAACAATGAAACTGCTCTCATCCAATGGAATCCACAGACAGGCCCACCACACCAGACCCTGCACAAAATTACACCAATAGTAATGACTCACACGCCAGTGACGTCATTAGTATACCACCTTGAAGACCAATCACTGACAAGCACGTCCCGAACGCCAGGGTATTTAAAGGCTCACCAGCCCCCCTGATTCAGTTGTTTTAGTCCTCTGACGAAGCAACACTACTTGCGAAAGCGCTCAGGACATAATCTCAGTAGTAGTTTTCGGCTCTCCGTTTAGTTCCAGTTGATACATACATACATACATACATACATACATACATACATACATACATACATACATGTACCACTAGCTTGTACTAATAGGCACCACCACCAAATGCAACTATATGATGACTGTACAGTATTAAAAGACCAGCACAATTTCATCCAGCTCATTCACTTCAAATTCAAGCATGTGAGTGACCAGTAACTAATTTGAATATCTGAAAATTCCCCAAATCTATCTGAAATACCCCCAAAACAAGGAAAAGCAGAGGTTTAAAATACTGTGAATGCACTTATTTTCAAGTGGTTTAATTTTAACAGTTTTTGGGATTCAGGCATTACACTGAAATTTTAATTTCACTATTTTGAACAAAGTTCTTATTAAATCTATGTTAAAATAATATTTCACTGTGCTTTCATTTTCACGGTTTTGTGCTATCAGCAAAATAAGCGAAAATGAAAACACAGCGAAATAAAGTGAATTCACGGTAGCTGAATGAATATGAAATATGAAGGCAATGTTTGATCAATTTAGCTGAAATCAGGTGTTAAAGTAGCTGAAATCAGCTAAATATATGAAATCTCACATGCCTGACAAATACATACTGTACATTCAACACCCCATGGCCAGGATACAGTGTACATTCAACACCCCATGGCCAGGATACAGCATACATTCAACACCCATGCATGGCCATGGCCAGGATACAGTGTACATTCAACACACCATGGCCAGGATACAGTGAACATTCAACACCCATGCATGGCCATGGTCAGGATACAGTATACATTCAACACACCATGGCCAGGATACAGTGAACATTCAACACCCATGCATGGCCAGGATCCAGTGTACATTCAACACCCCACGGCCAGGCTAACAACTTTCTGACATTCTGATGCTAATGTTTGCTGGAAAGTGACAACCATCTCTGTATGCTTTGTGTTTGTTTTTTAACCATATGACTTGCAATTTGTACTGTATTTTCTTTCTTGACTTGCTTGATTAGATCTAATCCTGAACTCTTCACGACATGGTTCAGCAAAGCACATTGCTCAACAAATAACATGTTTCATCCAGCAAGAACCCATACCTAATATACATGATGTACATGTATACAGAAACTTAAAAAACTCAAATCTGTAAGCCCAAGTACCGTTAGAACACTATCAGGTCCAACATACCAAGAGCAAAGTCCTATTCCATACCATTCACTGAAAAAATGTGTTGTTCTTAATCATTATAACAAATTATTTTGCGTAAGGAACAAATGATATTTATAAAATTAGAAATTTAGAAGAATGTTTTAGGCTTCATTGGGTCATCAGTGGGGAACCAGCGCAAGACTTATTTCGGTGTCATGAATCCCCAGACAAGTCATTCTGCTAACTGGCAGCACCGTGTTTGTACTTCCAATACAAACATACTGAGCTGATGTATTAGGGAATAAAGCAAATGTGATGTTCCTTTGTTGATAGGCCTACTTAAAAATGTAGCCCACATTACATAAACATAATCAAACTACTTTCATAAAACATAAGTCGACACCGAACTTGCATGATTAGGCCTATCAAAATTGAATCATTGAATCAATTAAGTATAGTAAATGCCACACTTACCTAGAATGCTTGGTCTTTGAACAGGCCCAATAAGGCCTGCCTAATAGAGTAACAAGATGAAATAACAACCAGTACTCCAACTTAAAGTAAAATGCAAATCTAATAATGTGATGTAGAAGAGTCACATCATTAATTGCATCTTACCTGGAAACTGGTCAGATCAACATCGTGTTTCAGTATTAAAAATAGGTTAATTTATTCAACTCCCTGTATTTCACAGTCAATGCAGTCACTATTTATGACTAAATCCTATGACTAAAAATCCATCAATCTCATTACATTTAGTTTAAAAGTTTTGAAAAATCAAGGTTTAAAGAGCCAATGAATTTATGACTGGGTCATCATATACCATAGGGGCATAAAATGAACTTGGGTCTGTGGCCAGACTATAGCACATGGTTAGTTCTTGCTTTTAACCTTCTGACAAACCTGAAACAGTAACTTGTGTTACTTCCACGTCAACATGCAGTTTACAGGTTGTGTATGTTTTGTCTCTATCTAACATCTAAGTGTAAAAACTAGACAGGGTTCACAATGGCAAAGACACCCGTCTGTCGTGCTCTGCCGTGTTTTACTTGAGAACAACAGCAGACTTTGGTATCTAGAGGAGTCGGACCGGTTTCGCCCGTCCTGGGCTCTTCAGAGACTACCAAAGATTGCTGCGTTCATTTTTACCTTGGTATTCATAGGCCCAGGTAATGTACTCCGTAACAGCATGGGTCTGACGTAAAACCTATTGTCTTTACGTTAGGAAGACTACCCGACTTGATTCTGTGTTGGTTCAAGTCAGTTCGCATGTTGCATTTAGCATGTAGCTAATATCATCGTAAACATTTTGTTGATATGCAGGGTAAAATCATGTTTATGCTGGTTATCTAACATCTAAGATTGTGGACTCATAAAAGCTTTTTATCACAACTCTCAACACGAATAAGCATTAGGTTTTTAACTTGCCCCATCAGCTACCGACTCTAATACTAAGACTAGCCAGTATCACAATAATTTACTTCAAGATATATCAATTAAGTGATAGTGTCTTATCCTGTTGTTACTGCATGTGTTTGCTAGCACAAATGGACCACTATTTGCCTGCCTAACAGACCTTTCTCTACAGCACAAGTTCACTTTTGATCATATTTGACTCCATACGTAGATTTATCTCCAGTTATTGCATATTTCTTGTTTCAAGTTACCGAATTTGCACAGCTTGCAGTCAAAGATGGCAATAAAGCATGCACCCAACAGGAGAAATGACTCATCCTATGACAAGGCAGACAATCAACGCATAGATTGTGTATCCGAGCAAATCTTCTGAACCATCCTAAGTCACATTCTTGATTACATTTAAGGTACCACCACGGCAAATCCCCCATTAATCTCATTATTTTTGTCCCAGGAGTTGCCCAGCCATCAAGACATGCAGCGATTCACTACTCTACCACTGGCCTCGCAACATACATCATCATTATTCCCCTGCCTGGCACCCAGTAACATATCACACACACACACTGACATTACATGGCCAATGTCTGTATTTTTTATGATTCTTCCTGTGGAGTTAACCATTTTCTGCTGAATTGAATTCTGTGCAGTGAAGCTCCTCTATGTGTGTATTTATTTCTTTATTTTTCTAGTTTTTTTTGGTTGTTGTCAACAAAATTTGATGACTTGATAACTTGGTTTAAATTGTATGCATGTATAACTACATTGTATGCCCATTACGCCCCCAAATTAAACAAAAAACAAAAACAAAAAAGGGGGTGTTTTGGCATAAAAGGGTAGCAAAACATCCCAGATCTTCTGGGACAGTCCTGCACATGACACTATCCCATGTGTCCTGGATTTATGAAATTTGTCCCTGAATTATAAACAAATAAAAATACTAAAAAACACACACACACAAACACACAAAAACATGACCACACAGTGGATGCTGAGACAGCAAATTATGTGTGTGTGTGTGTGTGTGTGTGCGTGCGTGCGTGCATGTGTGTGTATAATTTGCAGACTCAGCAAATTTGACATATGTGGTAGTAATGATGGATCATTGGCCAAAGGTTACTATTAAATGTTTATAGAAAAGTACTGATCAGGCTCTTTTTGCTCTTCTAAATTTTGACCTTGAGTGATCCTGAAAGGTCAAACTGATATACTGAATTATATCTTGGTAATGGAGGGTCCTGGGCCCATGGTTGCTGTTGAACATTATATTAATAGGACGGTGCAAATCGGGTTTCCTTTGCTGGTCTTAATTTTGACCATGAGGGATCTTGAAGGGTCAAACTGACACATTGGCTTATATCTTAGTAACATCAAACTTTTGATTAACTCTGGTATAAAAGCACAAATACATGTACAGTACATGTATAGAGCGACAAAGACTGCATTTGTAGAAGCAGCAGATTCCAGTCAGCAGAGCACAAGATCATCATAATCCTCTTTCTCTATATTCATGTTCTGGTACAAATGTGTCATAATCTTAACACGAGAATGCTCCAAACTGCACCACTGTACCTGCATTTACATTTTTTCCCTCATGGGAGGGGAGCATGCCAACCCACCCCCACCCCACCCCCCCATCCTCACTACCACTTTGCACTTGACATATCAAATCTGCACTATTGAACCTTTAAGTCATATATATCGAAAATTTAGCATACTTGCCAAGTACTCTGCAATATGTAGTTACAAAAGTAGACCACACACCCCAGTTTTGGGCATACATAATGGTTCCATCACTTAATTGGTGTTCTGGCCACTTAATACAGCCATAATTTGGCAGTTTGGCCATTTTTACAATCATAACTTGGTGTTTTGGCCCTGAAATATGGCCACACTTTGGTGCATTGAACATGAAATATATACATAAACAGGTGTTCTGCTCATGCATTTTATGGCCTTTTTTTTTTGTTTTTTGGTGTTTTGGCCCCTGAAACATAGTCATACCTTCATGTTTCAGCCATGCAGTATTTAGTACCCGGATATAGTAGCCACAAAATACACATGTATACGTGCTACGCCATGCTTTCTTTGAGGTTCTGGATATAAAATACAATAAGAAGATGTTGACTGTCCAGTCTCTTCACACAGTGCAAGGGTTAAAGAGAGTTCAATACTAGGAGCAAAAATCAAACCCAATCCTCTTTTTTCTTTTTTTTCCAGACATAATGAGCCGCCTACCTTTTTAGTCTGGTAATGCACATAGACCCTGCCAATTTCAAAGGCATCCGCTGTGTAGTCAGAATAGAAAGGGGCCCCAACCGCCACATCATCAGAGCTGTATCAACATCAGAAAGAAAATCAATGACATTTCAGCACTGCTTTATACTCCTTTACTCTGTTCCAAAATAAAGTATGCTACAGTTGTATAGTTTATCTTCCTTCACTTTATTCCAAAATTCAGTACATTACAATTATTGTATATTTGATTTTCCCTCACTCTATTCCAAAGAGAAGAACATCCACATTGCATATTTTATTTTATTTCACCGTGTTCCAAAACAGAGTACATTACCGCTGTCTTCATTTTAGTGCCAGCAGTAGCCAAAATGGCCAAATGCTTCTGAAACTTTAAAATGGCTAGTTCAAATGGTAAATGGCTGTTGAATTTTTTTTTTTTTTTTTGTTGCTTTTGTGCAAAAATTTAACTGTTTGTAGGTCTTTCATTGAAAATATGGAAATTTGCCTTCAATTAGTGCTAACCTGGTGTGTATTATGTGTTCTTTCATTCTATTCCAAAAGAGAATACATTACAATTGTACTGTAGGATTTAGTTTCCTTCACTGTATCACAACCCAAAAAAAAAAAAACTTTTTCCAGCATACCCTTCCCCCTCCCATAAAAGAAAACTTTTCAACATTTAAAAATGGTAATTTTCTATAGTAGCTGGTTATGACTGAATACAGTTGATGAAAACACTGGCCTTATTTTTTTTCTTTTCTTTCTCTCTTTTATTTCAAACGGTAACACATCAGGTAAATTACATAAACAAGCCCATACGAGAAATGTGTGTACATGTATGTCCATTTAACTGCATATCCCAACCACTCATCAATACCTAAAATTTGTTTGTGCATGTCAAAATTCTGCAATTATCTAAAAGTTTTGTGTATGTAAGAAATTTCAAAATAATGCTGAGGACATAACAGTAGCATCAACAACTTTCTTCTGCCTGAGGATGCTTGTGCAAAAAGCACACACAGAAAGGTGATGTGCCCCTCCATCTTATTCTGAGAAAGAAAAACTTAAAAGCAGCTTACCCATCCCCATTGAAATCAGCGGCAGCAACGGAGTATCCAAAATACTCCCCCATCTGAAATATGTCCAACATTTGTATTAGAATGTGAAACTGTTCTCCAGTAATGACAAATGCATGCACATGAAGGCTGCTGTCAATTAGCTTGCACTGGCAACAGTGCTGCCACCTTGCAAACAAAGTTGGTGGAGATTGGGTAAAACATTATACAGTGGTGCCTGCTGTCTGCAACCACTGCTGTGACCAGCTGCATTGCTTTTCGTGGTCACAAGGCTTAGACAACGGAGTCAATTTCTTTGTAAAATTTACCTGTGGTGACAGGTCACCTGCTGTATATGGCCACTTTTTCTTGGCAGAACGGGTGGCCACATACAGCAGGTATCACTGTACATTTTATTTTTTTGTTCGGAATGAGCGGGACTCGAACCTGCAACCTTTGGCACCAGTCGCCTAGCTGAAATGGGAAACACACATATCCCTCGACCAAATCAATACAATGTATATATATATATATATATGTCCACCTAGTTTATGCACAATCCAGCACGTCATTCTGGAGAAGATGTCAAAATTATGAAAAAAAAAAAACATCATCAAAAATAGCAAATTTGCAGTGCATCCTGTTGAAAAAATTAGGTGTAGAGTTACTCTGAAGTGTCATCACACAATTTCAAAGCAATTGGTGAAGTGCTTTCAGCGAAGAATATTTTCCAAGATTTTTCCAAAAAATACCCCTCACCCCTGAAAAAAAAAAAAAAACTGGTAACAATTTTAAAATTATTATGGCTAATAATAATGGCTCATTGTGCTTTTTTTTTTCTTCTCCTATTCTAACAGACTGAGATATTTCATTTTGGTTCATCTGTACATATTCCATTGACATATCTTGTGTATCATTGTGTCTTTTAGTAGGCGAATAAAGATTATATATATATTGTAGTGCCATCCAGAGAACAAACTACATGCACATCCACCCAAGGCACATTGCTACTTGGTATGGACAGAATCCAGCGAGTCATTTTGGATAAGGCAAGAGGAAGCGACAATGATGATAATGACAGATGACAGACAATGAACCATTCCATAAGCTCTATAGACTGACAAGTCACTGGAACTGGAAACTGCACAACAAAAGAAAAAATGGTTGTGGCATTTTCATTTTTGGGTCATCTTTGACGCACCAATGTGGTGAAAGAAGTGTTATAGTAAGGCTAAAGAAATACGCCGTCCTACCTACCTGTTCTCCTGTAACATTAGCAATGCTCTTGAGGTTCTGTGAAAATGCAGCTACCTGGTGCAGCAAATAGAAGTGATATTCATGAGACAATCATGTTGATGCATAAATTTCAAGCCTGATAAAATGTCACCGGGCACAAAACCATAAGAGTGATTGAAGTTAAATGTCATTGATGTTTATAAATTACTAAAACAATCTTACTGCCAGGAGTCAGGCTTCATATTTTTCAGCGTACAGTCCTGGACAAAAGTATTTGGGCATTATTGCTGTTTTGTATGGCCATCATGTAATTAAATTGCATGTCTGTCAAGCTTAACAGAGACAATTTATGACTTAGATATGCATCAGTGACAAGTTTGTTTTGCGCACTATGTATGACCTTAAACATCAAATAAAATGACTGGAGAAGTTATCAGTTTTGGCACAATCAACTAGTGCAGAAAAAGCCAGTCTCAAAGGTCTAAATTATGCCACTTCTTCTAAAAAATTTTTTTCTTTATTTCTTCCTCACTGAATACATACATACTCACATGTATAGACAAAATGCTGCATTTGGCACCAAGATTTTAAAGGCTAAATAGAGGTTCAGAAGCAAGAAAATATAACAGTGCAGCTGAGATACGTACCCGCCCCTTGAGATCATCAGCCTTAGGAATGCCCGTCACAACGTCCTGTTGACCGTCATCATTGAAGTCACCCACAGCGACAGAGTAACCTGCGACACAACAATCAACTTAACCATGCAGCAAATAAGGCAATGAGTAACGCAGGACGACTACAATCTGAACTCACTGCATCTGTCTTTTTATTAATAATTTTGCCTCATTTTACGCTACATTAATAATTGTGGGTGGTGTGATTGGTGTGCATCAATGGGAACACATTACTCAGAGCATTCTCAGCAACACATCCAGGCACTTAGAGCAAGGGGTAGGGTAAGCTGGCAAATTAGTGAGTCCTTTTGTTTGAGAGTGCTCCAGGGGTTTGAAAATGTAGGTGCTGAAATGATGTGTTCTGAGTCTCTTTAAGCTAAATATGGAAATAACTTCAAGGTCAGTCAGGCCACAAGAGGCCATGATATACTGTGAATTGCTTTAATTTCACTATACTTATATTTTTGCTTATTTTGCTGATGGCACAAAACCGTGAAAATAAAAACATGGCGAAATAGTATTTCAACATTGTTTGAATAGGAATTTTGTCCAAAACAGTGAAATCAAAACTAAAGTGAGACATCAAAAATATGAAAAATGGGAAAATTTATACACACAAAAATAAAGCAATTTACAGTAAATAGTATAAAATTCATACTCATAAATTTTGTGGTGTGACTTTGTTTGCTGATCAGGGTACTTTAGAAAGGAAATAAGACAAAGCAAAAAAGCAAACAAACTATTTAAATGCTTTAAAATGTTTCAGTCAATCAGAAGCAGATACATGCATAATGAAGGAGAAAACTGGGTGATGATACTACAACTCTCATCAATCAATGAGTTATCAGGTAAAGCTGGGTATTAATACTACAACTCTCATCAATCAATGAGTTATCAGGTAAAGCTGGGTATTAATACTACAACTCTCATCAGTCAATGAGTTAATAGGTAAAGCTGCATATTAATACTACAACTCTCATCAATCAATGAGTTAATAGGTAAAGCTGCATATTAATACTACAACTCTCATCAGTCAATGAGTTAATAGGTAAAGCTGCATATTAATACTACAACTCTCATCAGTCAATGAGTTAATAGGTAAAGCTGCATATTAATACTACAACTCTCATCAATCAATGAGTTATCAGGTAAAGCTGCATATTAATACTACAACTCTCATCAACCAATGAGTTACCAGGTAAAGCTGGGTATTAATACTACAACTCTCATCAACCAATGAGTTACCAGGTAAAGCTGGGTATTAATACTACAACTCTCATCAGTCAATGAGTTATCAGGTAAAGCTGCATATTAATACTACAACTCTCATCAATCAATGAGTTATCAGGTAAAGCTGCATATTAATACTACAACTCTCATCAACCAATGAGTTACCAGGTAAAGCTGGGTATTAATACTACAACTCTCATCAATCAATGAGTTATCAGGTAAAGCTGGGTATTAATACTACAACTCTCATCAACCAATGAGTTACCAGGTAAAGCTGGGTATTAATACTACAACTCTCATCAATCAATGAGTTACCAGGTAAAGCTGGGTATTAATACTACAACTCTCATCAGTCAATGAGTTATCAGGTAAAGCTGCATATTAATACTACAACTCTCATCAATCAATGAGTTATCAGGTAAAGCTGCATATTAATACTACAACTCTCATCAATCAATGAGTTATCAGGTAAAGCTGGGTATTAATACTACAACTCTCATCAATCAATGAGTTATCAGGTAAAGCTGGGTATTAACACTACAACTCTCATCAGTCAATGAGTTAATAGGTAAAGCTGCATATTAATACTACAACTCTCATCAGTCAATGAGTTATCAGGCAAAGCTGGGTATTAATACTACAACTCTCATCAGTCAATGAGTTATCAGGTAAAGCTGCATATTAATACTACAACTCTCATCAATCAATGAGTTATCAGGTAAAGCTGCATATTAATACTACAACTCTCATCAATCAATGAGTTATCAGGTAAAGCTGCATATTAATACTACAACTCTCATCAGTCAATGAGTTATCAGGTAAAGCTGCATATTAATACTACAACTCTCATCAATCAATGAGTTATCAGGTAAAGCTGCATATTAATACTACAACTCTCATCAAACAATGAGTTATCAGGTAAAGCTGCATATTAATACTACAACTCTCATCAATCAATGAGTTATCAGGTAAAGCTGGGTATTAATACTACAACTCTCATCAGTCAATGAGTTATCAGGTAAAGCTGGGTATTAATACTACAACTCTCATCAGTCAATGAGTTATCAGGTAAAGCTGCATATTAATACTACAACTCTCATCAATCAATGAGTTATCAGGTAAAGCTGCATATTAATACTACAACTCTCATCAACCAATGAGTTACCAGGTAAAGCTGGGTATTAATACTACAACTCTCATCAATCAATGAGTTATCAGGTAAAGCTGGGTATTAATACTACAACTCTCATCAACCAATGAGTTACCAGGTAAAGCTGGGTATTAATACTACAACTCTCATCAATCAATGAGTTAATAGGTAAAGCTGGGTATTAATACTACAACTCTCATCAGTCAATGAGTTATCAGGCAAAGCTGGGTATTAATACTACAACTCTCATCAGTCAATGAGTTATCAGGTAAAGCTGCATATTAATACTACAACTCTCATCAATCAATGAGTTATCAGGTAAAGCTGCATATTAATACTACAACTCTCATCAATCAATGAGTTATCAGGTAAAGCTGGGTATTAATACTACAACTCTCATCAATCAATGAGTTATCAGGTAAAGCTGGGTATTAATACTACAACTCTCATCAATCAATGAGTTATCAGGTAAAGCTGGGTATTAATACTACAACTCTCATCAATCAATGAGTTATCAGGTAAAGCTGGGTATTAATACTACAACTCTCATCAATCAATGAGTTATCAGGTAAAGCTGGGTATTAACACTACAACTCTTTCAATCAATGAGTCACTGTAAATTGCTTTAATTTCCCTGTATTCTTAACTGAGCTAATTTCACTGATGGCAGAAAACTGTGAAAAAACCCACTGTGAAATAGTTTTCTAATATTGTATGACTAGGAATTATGTCTAAAATAGTGAAATTAAAACTACACCGAAATGTCAAAAATATAAAAACTGTCAAATTTTAAGCACGCAAAAATAAAGCAATTTACAGTATCAGGTAAAGCTGGATATATTAATACTGCAACGGTCATCAATCAAGGAGTTATCAAATAAAGCTGGATATTAACACTGCAACTCTTACCCATCAATGTGTTATCAAGTGAGGTGGGTCCTTCTCTGGTCTCATAAAAACTTGCTATGTTGTTCAGGTCTTGAGAAAAAACTTGGCCTTCAAAGTAAAGCAGACTCATTATGTAGCATATAATGTTCATGTACATGAAGATACATTTATAATATCAGGGTAACCATATTTTACAAGTAGCTCAAATGCGAAACCACACTTAAGGGCATGGTATACTTTATGATTCTCATGTGTAGATATATAGTTTCTGCCTATGGTTACCATCTAATACCTTCAAAAGCATATGTTTCCTTAAAGAAAACATACCATAAAGTTTGATTCTAGCACTGAATATAAAATTTTAGTATCACTATTGATGTAATTAAATGTTAATTAAAATTCTTAAATTTTGCATAAAGTTTACAACAGCATTTTTAAAAATAAAAATCTGATTTAGTTTATAGTGTCAAATGAAAAAAACAAACCATGTAATACTCTGCAAAACCATATTTTACATTTTTGAAAAAGGCTTAGTTCTATGGCTTTTTTTTTTTAATCAAAATTTTAACCTCAATTTAAACCTCCTGTAAATTTTAAACTTATACCCTTACAACAAATTTCAAAGACAGTTTTTCTACTAGAAGTCCGCTATTTCATTTCCCATGAGAAAATAATGTTTCCCATTTTTGCTGTTTGTGCTATATGCTTTCTGTAGCACTCTTTGAAATGGAAACCCATTGACCTAAATATAACACAGCATGGCGAGGGTTAATATATACCCATATACAATAACCAAGAAGCTAGATATTCCAAGACGACCAAATAAACTTTGTTAAGACAATTCAATATATGTCTAGTGGTGTCTGCTTTAGGCGGCTACATCATGAGCTATAGAACAGTGACACAAGGGGTCAATTGCTGTGTAAATTGCCCAGCAGTTTTCCTACCGAGTGGCATCTTGAGATTGGATATTTTAACGGATGGCATATTGCTGGAGTTATATACCACTGACAGAGTCAGAGGCATGCACCTGTGAGTCCCAGCCATTAGAAACACAAATTGCCTGAACCCCTGTAGACTGCCGGGGATTCTTTCATTGAATGAATATCAAGGACCTGTGGTCTGCCAAACAGGCAAACAGGAAGCCACATATGGCCATTTGTAACTCCCATTACTGTGAAATTTGGCATGGCCCTCAGTCAAGTAGTAGTTGCATTGCCTGTTCAAGGCTTGAAATGCCACTGAGCTTAGACCAGACATGGTGTTTGAATTAATGCTCTTTCTATGAAGAATTTGAAGATCAAATTTTTGTCTTAAATTTTCATAAAAATAAAAAAAGTCAGGAACCGGTATTGAATAAGTTAAATTCAGCTTAACTCTTTCAGTGCCAACTGTGATGAAAGTCCTTAAAACAACCTGCTCTGAATTATGATAAGGGTACTAGATTCATGTTCCTTGTAAAAAGACCTTTCATTCAAGTACAGTGAAACCTCATTATGACGACACTCAAATATCCAACATGTTCAATATAATGACACAAATTTTTGTGGGAAAAAGTTTATTTTCTTTGCGTTATTTGATTCAGTTTTCTGACATATTCAGTTATCTGACACATTTCTCAGAGAACAGATGGCGTCATTATAATGAGTTTTCACTGTATCATCATGCCCGTAGTTACATGGAGTATAGGCCTACATGTAATAGTGCAGGTCAACATGTAGCAGTCACAGAGTTACAGCATGCAGACTGTGGCTGTGTGAAGCCTACCTTGCCAAAACCAGCTGCCCACTCCACCCATGAACAGACGGTTACTGTCCTGCAACAGAAGAGAGACAAGATATGATCAATGTACAGTCCGTACCTGGTGTAGGTGGTCATCCTGTCGCCAGGAATAAAAAAAAATATGGCCACCTGCAGCAGGCAACCTGTCATAGCAGGTAAATTAATGAAGAAACTGTGGCCAACAAATGTGGTCAAAAGGAACAGGTGACCTTAAACCGCTGTGGCTGCATGAAGCAGGTACTGCCCTACCACTGTATGTGGGTACTGCCCTATCACTGTATGTGGTACTGCCGTACCACTGTATGTGGGTACTGCCCTACCACTGTATGTGGGTACTGCCCTACCACTGTATGTGGGTACTGCCCTACCACTGTATGTGGGTACGGCCGTACCACTGTATGTGGGTACTGCCCTACCACTGTATGTGGGTACTGCCCTACCACTGTATGTGGGTACGGCCGTACCACTGTATGTGGGTACTGCCCTACCACTGTATGTGGGTACTGCCCTACCACTGTATGTGGGTACTGCCCTACCACTGTATGTGGGTATTGCCATACCAATGTATGTGGGTACTGCTGTACTACTGTACATGTATGTGGGTACTGCCGTACCACTGTATATGGGTATTGCTGTACCACTGTATGTGGGTACTGCCGTACCACTGTATGTGGGTATTGCCATACCACTGGATATGGGTACTGCTGTACTAGTGTACATGTATGTGGGTACTGCTGTACCACTGTATATGGGTATTGCTGTACCACTGTATGTGGGTACTGCCATAACAATGTATGTGGGTACTGCTGTACTACTGTACATGTATGTGGGTACTGCCGTACCACTGTATATGGGTACTGCTGTACCACTGTATGTGGGTACTGCCGTACCACTGTATGTGGGCAGTCAAACCTGCATGGCCAAACAGCCTGCCCCTGGCTATGACCTAATTGTGGTCTCTGAATACAGGTGGTCTCTCATAGAACATATAAATAACTTGAAAGGTACTAAGGATGAGATAAAAGAGGTGATCTTTCAAAACAGATGGTCTCCCACTGGACTGGTCTCTCAATAGAGGGACCACTGCATATGTACTGTAAATTGGTTTATTTTCACATGTTTAAATTTTCATGGTTTCTGTAGTTTTAATTTCACTATTTTGGACACAATTCCTTTTTAAACAATGTTAAAATCTATTTCACTGTGTTTTTATTTTCAAGGTTTTGTGCCATTAGCAAAATAAGTGAAAATAAAAAAATAAGCATTTCACAGTACACATACATAAACATGACGCACACTTTTTTATGTGGTATATTCTATTTTTGCACTTAACATGTACACGGTCAAACTGCTTGCACAGCATGCATCATGGGCATTTTTTTTAATTTAATCAGTTTATTTTTCTTTATTTAGTTAGTTATTTTGAACAGCCCATTGTCCCCCTCAGAAGTCTGCTATGGAAACAATCAGTCAAAGTAAACCCATAAAATCCAAGGATTGCAAAGCTGAGATTTTTTTTTTTTTTTTTTTTTTTTTTTTTTTTAATTGACTTATTGACCTACTAAAACAAGCAAATGCTTTGTTTACAACTGTGTGCTTACCAAAACATTCAGTGATTTACTTTGTGGACTGTATTTCAGAACAGTATATATTCTTGTTTTGCAACATCACAAATCTAAGACCTCAAAAATTTGTCCATGATTGCGAAACTGTCAGTTCATTTATATGTGTGAAAATAAAACAATTGACAGTGCACACCACGTACTCTGCCATCATGACCGCCATACCTGACAACATGTACATCAATTTTCTTTGCACTTGGGACCATGGATTTGTATTTGGGGACAAGCTCCATGCAAATGCATGCAGCCATGCAGGCTGGACCTGACAAAGAGGACTCAGGGTAACTGACCCATGTCAATGTAACCCTCATGAGGGTTTTTAACACTCTCTTGTCAAAATGCCCAGATAAGCTCAAATCAACACTTTCCCATAAACGTATACTTGTGACACATGAAAGCACAATTTCTAAACCTGGATAATGAAAAATCAAAATAGTTCTATTATTCTAAACCAGGATAATGCATAAATGACCCACTGAAGCTACCATACAGTCATCAGCCAGTCATTTGTACTTTGCAGTATGGTGGGCCAACATGTGTAGTTAGTCTGCTATGGCACCAGATACATGTATCACCTCTGTGTCATAGCACACAACGAGAACTACAAAAGATGATTTGCTGCATAACAAATCAGTGTGCATGCCTTCAAAACATACTGGTATGGCAATGTACAACTGGTCCATAACACAGGAGTAGAAGTTGGAATGGCATCTCTATCTATTATAGCTTTGAAGTTATCTAAGATTTAAAATTTCTAATGGTGCTGCTTAGCATAATTTAAATTGCTACAACTTTTGTTTTTAATTCATCAGGTGCAAAATGGTCGACAACCCCCTAGTAGAAGTTGAAATGATATTTCTATTCATAATAGTTTTGAAGATATAAAGTTTTAAAATTTCAAATGCTGCTAATTAGCATAATTCAAATTGCTACAACTTTTGTTTTAAATTCATTAGATGCGCAATGGTCAATAACCCTCTAGAAGAAGTTGGAATGACATCTCTATCTATTATACTTAAGATATTCAAGGTTTAAAATTTCAAATGCCCCTAATTTGCATAATTTTAAACATCATTCCTCTGCATAAAAAGGTCCAACTCCTTGTATGGAGGTAAAATCATGCCAAGTTTGGAGTTTCTATGTATAATAGTGTCCGAGAAAAGTGCCGGACAAATTCACTGGGAAGGAAGGAAGGAAGGAAGGAAGGAAGGAAGGAAGGAAGGAAGGAAGGAAGGAAGGAAGAAAGAAAAGTGTGTGTTGACACACACACCTTACATATTGATGCAGAGGGGGATGGGGGGGGGGGGGTCACCTACCCAGTAGATCATCATCACATTTCATGGATTAACTCTTTGAGTGACACATTTTACACTAAGACCATAGCTTTCCCTGGCACACTTTGGGCACATTGCACCCAAAGGGCACAAAGGAAGCCTGTTGACCTGCACTATAAAATTCTATATAATACTCAGGCATGCTGGTACTTGAAAGTTTGGGGGGGGGGTGTTGTTTTGGGGGGGGGGGGGGGGCAAGGAACATGAATCTAGCACACTTATGATTCCAAGCAGTCCGTGTTAAGTAGTTTGACTTTAGTTGCTATTGACATTGAAAGAGTAAAATTGAAGTATCATCATAAATTTTACTCAACTCACACACCAAGCCACTTTTTTTTAAACAGAATAGTCTTTCATAGTTCACAATAATTTAACTATAAACATGATGCATGTTCCTTTGTTCTGTTGGTACACATCCATGGAAAATAAGAGCTTCTATGGAATATGGTCTGGATTTTGGAGCTTTGGATTTTACCTTTTTTTTGCCAAAAATGACCCTTTTCTTTAGTGGGGAAGTCCCCTCCACTCCCCTTTTTCTTATGTGGGATGTTGCAGGGTGAAAAAGGCATCCAAAACTACCTTCCATAAAGACAGTTTCTTAAAGGATTCCAATCTTAAAGATCATTTTTCAAGGATCCCATGCCTTCACGCTCAGATGTACATTTCACGCTCTGGGGCGTCAATGTCTTAAAGGCGGCACCAGCCTGTCCAGTGGTCAGGTGGATCTTGCAGGAATACCCATCTCATTTGTTTCAACATGGCAGCCATCACTAAAGGTAACCAACAACCAAATTGTCCCTCTCCTCAGCCATAACAAATCTATAACTACTGACAGTGTTACAATATTTGTTCATGATATGTGCTCCATATGTACTTTGTACAATTTTTACCACAAAATAAACAAATTATGAATTAGAAATTTAAATAATGCTTGACTAGGCTAGAGATGCACGCTTTAACTCTCTTGAACTCTCTATGGCCCCTTCAGAAAATGATAATAACTTTATTCTTAAACTGCCCTCTTGTGGGCTTCATACAAAACATTAGAGGTACTTTTATTGGGATCTTGTGGATGGACACGTTTATCACAGGTCAGAAATGTGTCTCCTTAAAGGAAATCAACAAACTTAAAGGTCTCATATGTTGAAGACTCCTTAAGTACTCAGTCTTCTCTAAGGCGGCCTGAAAGCTTTCAGACTCCTTAAAAAATGCCTTAAAGCATTAGAATCTTTAAAACCATGGATCTTTAAAGACGCCTGTTTATGATTTTTTACTCCTTAAAGGCAGCCTTTAAGTTTCTCAACCATTAATTTCATGCCTAACCAAAGATTTCATGAAGCACCCTCCACACACCCCTTTGGGCTACCTCTTCCACTGCCCTGTGTGGGAGTCGAACCCACACACGATGGATTGGAATCCTTTCCCATAGCCTTCCTCACTTACAATTCCAGTAATTTAATCCTACCTTGACAAAGTGAATAAGACTTTCCAGGCTATCCTCTTGTGTCCACACACATTTCAATTATGTTTATCAGGAATCATGGACCAGCCAGTGCATCAAGTGTGCCATGATCAATTGAGAATAATCATGTAAATTGTGTGAAATTATTTTGGTAAGGACACATGGGTCCACATTGCCATGTTGTTAACTTTTCAAATAATGAGACAATAATTAACTCTTTCCCCCTTGAATTAAGACTGAGTCAACAGCTTTCCTCAGTGCCCAACCCATGCCGAGGAAAGCTGTTGACCTGGGTCATGTTGTCTTGACAGGTCTCATCTTCAATTCTCAGTCAAATTGTTTTTCATTGCTGTTGAAAACAGTTGAAAACGCTGAAGCAGACAACATTAGACCACCAGCCGGTTTCGGCTGGTTTAAGGGGGAAAAGGTTAACAGGATTACTCATACAACAAAATAAGAAAAAAAAAACGCAAAATGTCTCTTTGCAATATAAACATATAATCTAAATGAGAAAATTATTAAAATGATTACATGTACATGTTTTTCAAATAGTCTATTAAAGCAAGTACATTTTTCACGGAAAAGAATTACAATTGTGACACATATTTTGGAACTATTCAATGATTTTTTTTAAAGGATCAGTTACATGCAAGTTTATCTGCATAAATATGTAATCCAGTTGTGGCAAAAAGTATATATGTAATGTACATGTTCTTCAAATAGTCTATTCAAGCGAGTACATTTTCCCACGGAAAAAAATTACTGCCTTCAGTTCAGAATTTATCAAAAAGAAAAATTGCACTTGGGTAAAATGTAAATGCCCCAGTATACATGTACATATATGTGCAGTAACTGGTTTTGCTGATTGAGATCATTTCTGTCTTTTCTTTTAAGCATCAGGAGTAGATGTAGTAACTCAATGTTAACTCATTAATGACAGAATTCCCAAATCTAATTATTTTGTAGTATTCTATTTGATAATGAACATTATTTACCACCTAAATTAAAATTGCAAAATGATATTTCAAGAAGTAAACTCACTGTAAGTATGCATTGAGAATAAATTTTGAAGTTATTGACCATTTTCATTTTCAAAACAGATATAAAATTTGGGCTATACCTGTAGCAGAAAAAAAAAGAAAAAAGAAAATAGATGATAAATAAACTCAGCACTACTACACCTGAAGTATAAGAACTGGGTATGGGTATCAAATCTTAACCAGAAATGTTTGTAATTGTCAGCAACTGCACAAGCTTTTTCTCGAGCAATTTCCTATTCCCTTTTTTTTTTTTTTGCTAGGACCAGCTCTCAATTTCTCATGACATATGAAAACATAACCAAGTCACATGTAAGCTATACCCACATTCTGTCACTGCTGACATCAGTCAAGTGGAATGTATACTTTACAAGAAGGAGACAAAACCATTTCCTTCACCACAACATGTACCCACTCCTCCTCCTCACCATTTCAATATCCTGTGCGTGGCAGGATATTACATGGTTCTTGCAATCAACCGAGCTGGTACATGAGAATTCAGACTCACTGGAACTCATTTGAATGAAGTTTACCTCCTCAGAACTAAATCTCTGGTAACAATCTCCCAAGCCAGATGGCTAATGTGCAATGGGAAAGGATATTACAAGTGTTCCAATCTTTTTTTTCCCCTCCACTAAGGGTTAACGGAGGCATGGTTTTAATAGGTTCATATAAGTAGACTGTTCTGTGGATCTTAATTTTATCTGCAATCAGCACTTGGGTATGATATTTTGCAGACAAAAAAAAAAGCATAAAGGCTTCAATATAGCTTCATGACATTTTTAAAAATTAAATCTTGATATTACTACTGAAACATAATTTACTCACAGAATCACAAAAACCTTAATTTGCACCAACAAAACAGTCTCCAAAAACATGATTGTGCAGCCAAATTTCATCTTCCATAGAATAAATACTGAACGTTGTTGTGTTCTAGCAGCCAACTTCTTGTCATAGATAGAAATGTCTACAGTAAAACCTCCCTATACCGAACACCCTTGGGACCAGAAATAAGTGTTCGGTATAGGGAGGTTTGCTTACATTGGAAGTACATGTACATATTTGGGACCGAGAAATGGTGTTCAGTATATAGAGAGGTGTTTGGTATACGGAGGTGTTCGGTTAGAGAGGTTTTACTGTATTTCTATTTTTAAAAATGGATAAAATTTCTATGTAAACCACATCTCTCATACATTGTAATATGTTCATTATGACAGTCTTATTAGAAAGTATCAGTATGTTGTAAGTATTGACTACTACCCTCCACAAAATCTATGAAATGAGCAAAGGGGTCCAGGGGGTTAATTTCCAAAAATGTATTGACCATTTTGACACCAAAATTATCAAGCTAGTTTATCTTTGTCTGTCCAGTGTAGAATTTCCCCCCTGGCTTATCTCCCAATCTCACACCAGATTATCTCTCACAGCAGACCTCTCTGTAACATTACGCAAGCTCCCAGACTAGCCATCCCCTGAGGAACAACATTTTATAGCTGGGTCCTAATCACTCTCCCAAGAAAATATTGAAAATATGATATATTATCACAGCAATACAAATACCCCCAGAGTCATTTTTACATATATTTCAGTATTGATTAGCTCCTGGGTTTGCCCCAAGGAGAAACGTTTCGCACATGAGGTCTGCATCATTTGAAGTTGAAATTTTGGATAATTCCCTTTTGCACAGTAAGGTAGAAGGATAAGATATCATTGGCAGGCCAGCTGGGAGTTATATATTTACAAATACATGTAGTGTGAACTTTACTCTCTTTTTTTCATAGCACTGGCAAAACTCAGGATCATCTATGATAGATAAACATGTCTGGTTGTGGGATAGCCATATTCTACCTAGGAGAGGAACCAAAATGTGATAATTATTTGGGTCATGAGTTGTATGAATGAACAAAACCATTTTATATTCAGACACGTGAATGAAATTTCACATGTGAAAGAAATCACTCCATTGGATTACTGTGCTGGCATAACTCCAGACTGATAACTGGTGACTCCATTCATGGACATAAAGCCAGTAAACCCAGCATACTTTGACTATTTACACCCACAAATCAAGATTTACAAAATACTCTGCCCAAAGTTATCAATGCAAAAACAATCTGCACTGTTTTCATTAACCCCGATATGGGGATATTTTACCCTTTCATATTGTAAAAACTCCTTGAAAATAATTGAAAGGGTCAAAACTCCTATTCATTTACATGCAGGATCACTGAAAATTTGTCCTCTCTACCCCTGAGTTTACATGATTATGACCCCCAAAAATTTTGTCGAGTAAAAACACTGGCAATGAAATTAAAATTACACACACGTCTTTTCTGTCATTTTATACAATTTAATAAGATTTACTACTGTGAGAGAGATCCTTTCAGTCAGTGCCTGCCAGAGACTATGGTGCTGACAGGTCTCCATCCTACATGTATGTCTTTACTCCTTACAGCTGATAGGCAAAACTAGTGATTACTTCTAACAGACTGCTTGATTGGTGAGGGTGGGCAAGGTCTCTGTAATGAAAAGATAAGACTGATGGATGGGTCAAAGTTAACCCTTTTTGTGTTTATCATGACAATGGTCATATTTTTCTGAATCTTTATTATATGATTCCACTTTCAAATTCCTCATGCAAAGCCGGTCATTTAAATAGCAGTACATGTACGCTCGTTGGTCTGTGTTCGACAGTTCCAGATAAAGTAGGTGGTCTACGTCAACAGTTCCAGCTAAAGTAAGTGGTCTAGGTCAACAGTTCCAGAAAAAGTAAGTGGTCTAGGTCAACAATTCCAGATAAAGTAAGTGGTCTAGGTCAACAGTTCCAGATAAAGTAAGAGGTCTAGGTCAACAGTTCCAGATAAAGTAAGTGGTCTAGGTCAACAGTTCCTGATTAAGTAAGCGGTCTAGGTCAGCAGTTCCAGATAAAGTAACTGGTCTAGGTTAATGGTTCCAGAAAAGGTAAGTGATGATTCAACATTTTCATCATTTTTTAATTAGTACTTACAGTACGCAAGGGGGGAGGGGGTTAAATGGGTCTGTACACTTTCACAGAATACGAAAAATGATGGTCAATTTTGGGGCTGTTTTGTGCAATTTTGCTGATTTTTGGGGAAAATCATTTTTAAAATACTATTTTGGCAGAGGGATGGAAGTCATGAAATATAGTACCCTAAGTACTAATTCAAAAATGATGATACTGTTGAACCATCCCTAAGTGGTATAGGTCAACAGTTCCAAATAAAGTAAGTGGTCTGGGCCAACCGTTCCACATAAAGTAAGTGGTTTAGCTCAACAGTTCCAGATAAAGTGGTCTAGGTCAACAGTTCCACATAAAGTAAGTGGTCTAGGTCAACAGTTCCACATAAAGTAAGTGGTCTAGGTCAACAGTTCCAGATAAAGTGGTCTAGGTCAACAGTTCCAAATAAAGTAAGTGGTCTAGGCCAACCGTTCCACATAAAGTAAGTGGTTTAGGTCAACAGTTCCAGATAAAGTGGTCTAGGTCAACAGTTCCACATAAAGTAAGTGGTCTACGTCAACAGTTCCACATAAAGTAACTGGTCTAGGTCAACAGTTCCAGATAAAGTAACTGGTCTAGGCCAACAGTTCCAGATAAAGTAAGTGGTCTAGGTCAACAGTTCCAGATAAAGTAAGTGGTCGAAGTCAACAGTTCCAGATAAGGTGAGTGGCCTAGGTCAACAGTTCCACATAAAGTAAATGGTCTAGGTCAACAGTTCCAGATAAAGTAAGTGGTCTAGGCCAACAGTTCCAGATAAAGTAAGTGGTCTAGGTCAGCAGTTTTCATCTGTGCACTTTGAGAGCATTGACCCAAAGGCTGCCAAGGAAAGTTGTGGATTAAAGTCTAGAAATTAGGACTTATAGAGTTAACTAACTGTTCTGATTTCAACCATTTCATACCAACCCAAAAACTGACACTTTGTCACCCAGGCAATAGATTCTCCTCTACTAGAAATACTCTGATTATTTTCCTTACAAAAGCTACTGTGATTCTGTAACTACACATTTCTGTGCAATTTGCCATCAAGCAATCCCCCAATGAATGCAGTACACAATACACAAAGCATGGCCTGGTCAGCAGGCAACACTGCAAACTACTTGGAAAGACAATTAAAAACCAAGGGGAATCACTGTCCTGACAGGGGGTAAGACGATCCTGCCTCCCAGGGGCTAATCAGACCAAAATAACAGACTGGCCAGTAATAGTACACAAAGATATAGCATATGCTGCATAACATATACACAGGCAAGGCACCAGAGAAAACATATTATCCCCAGTCACGTTTGCTGCCCAAACAGCCACCAGCTACCTAAGGTGTTTATGAGGAAGGTCTGCCTGAACACATGGCCAGATGGCCAGAAGCACAGTTGGGGTTTTTTTCCTAACTACCTGTGCAGTTTTGTTACCAGGTTCTGTGATGGGCTGGACCTGTGGCGATGTCTGGTAATTCTCTATTGGTATCTCTAAAATAATAAAAAAGGATCCTGTATTCTCACATTACAGATGGTGAAATAACTATGTAAATGTAAAATATCCAGTGAAATCACTGTACAAATATACGATTCGAACAGTGCATTTTTGTTTGTGTTTTGATTGCTAGTGGAGTAATTACAATGTGGTAAAGCCAAAGAACAAAGACATTTCAGCACAAAAAATAATACTTAAGAATGGATGTACATGTAGACAAAAGGGAAGGAAGGAAGGAAGGTAGGGAGGGAGGGAGGGAGGGAGGGAGGGAGGGAGGAAGGAAGGAAGGAAGGAAGGAAGGAAGGAAGGAAGGAAGGAAGGAAGGAAGGAAGGAAGGAAGGAAGGAAGGAAGGAAGGAAGGAAGTTTGCCAGCATGAGATGGTACCGTATAACAAGCCTTTGGTTTTTTATGTGGTACCACAAAATGCTGGCTGACAACCCTCAAGTTGCCCTTGATCCCAGAGCCATCTACACAGAATCCACACTATCCAAGGCAGCATGGGTATATTAACCCTTTCAGCCCTGATGCAGGACATAGATACAATGTGCACAAATATAAACACACCAATGCAATAGCTATGTATTGCTTCATTCAGTCTCAATATCTGTCCCACAAAAATAATTATCTTGCCTTTTCCTCGACTTTTTCAAACTTTTGTTGCTAGTTATAAATGTATATACAATACATATATATGATATGTATATATATATATATATATATATATTGTTGCTAGTTAGCCAGCACATTCTCATTTTTGCAAAGAAGACATCCAGGCAGGTGGGAAAAGACAGCAAGCAAAACACTGGGGACTCGCGTGGATTCTATGTGGATACACTGATGTGGATATTCACACCAGGACTTCATCCCTATTTTATATTTTATTTATTTTTATTTTATTTTTTAGATTAAACACTGGACAAAGTAGGCATGATAGGAAAGTAAATGACACAGACAAAATTTTACATAACAAGCATATAAATGGAGATCAACTGTTTGCATTTTATGAATCTACTTTCAGACACTGGAATTATTAATCTGAGATCAAGCACATTAATCTCAATTCTGCTCCTTGCATGGTTCCTGCTAAAAGGGGGGGGGAGGGGTGCACCTGGATGTTCAGATGTCCTTACAAGTCTGCAATAAGAAAATGAGTTTCACCTGACTTTAAGCAAAGAAACAGGAGAGGGGTTTTTATTGCCAATCTGTACATGCACATGTACCACTATATAACATTCTGCCTTTCTTGCGTTCTCCTTTTACATTCAGCCAACAATTTTCGCCTGTGAAGATTCACACAGGGACCGGTCTGTGCTACCTGCCCAGTATACCCCTACATCGTGTCTCAACACTGCTAAACATTTGTTGACTGGCACGCTGCAATGCCAAGGTTGACTCAGAACCAGAACAGCCAAATATCTAAGATAACAGGAGGTCTGTAAACATGGCATGCCCTCAAATTATGCCAGTTCAAAGTGCTCACCTGTGAGGTCAGCCAGATTGTAGAAATCAAGTTTAAAGGTCATAGACAGGCTGTAAGATAGAGATGTTCTGTACAGAGCAACATGATGATGAAAATGTATTAAAACATGCAGGTGTAAGTAAGCGTTCCACTGGATGCTGCCATTGGATAACCCACCTGTAATGGGAATGCTACCTCAATATAAATAAACTGTCAATAATCAATAGTATACCTGTAACACAGCACATACCTGAGTAGCTACAAGAATTTTGGGTGGGTCAAAACAGATGACACGGGAGGAGTGAAGGGATAAATCAAGATTTGTACATGGCTTTCCCTGGCACCAAAAAGGTACAAATGATTATTGGGGAGGGGGGCAGGGGGGTGCCATTCCCAAATCATGGTTAAACAAGAGTGCCATGCAGTATGCTCAGCTGACCCAGAGATTCATTACACTTGATGTTCTGTGAACTTGGGATAGGACAAAATAGGTAGACACTTGTCAAAGGTACATCCCTACCAAGTTTGACACAAATCTGGCCAAAATCATTGAAGTTATAACCATTACAAGAAATTCCTGTGTTAAACTTTCCTATTAAAACTTTTTTAATGATTTTCAAAAGAAAAAATCATGAAAAATAAAAAAATCACTGGAGCATGACATTTGAACAAAGTTGGTAGAGACTCACCCAAGGTACATTGCCACCAAGTTTGAAGTTAATCTGAAGTACAGTTTCTTCTGAGAAGTCCAAAATATGAATTAGTATTAGAATGTGCATTGACTTGCATAGTAATTAATTAGAAAGGTCCATTTACCACTAAGTTTTGGAGAAAAAGATTTCATAAGATTTGTCAAAAAAAAAACCCAAAAAATAATAAAAAATAAAAAAATTACTGGAGCATGACCATTTAAACAAATCTGGTAGAGACCCACCCAAGGTACATTGTCACCAAGTTTACAATCAATTTCATTGATGGTTTTGGAGAAGTCGAAAATGTGAATTAGCATTAGAATAGCCATTGACTACATCTACATATAATCAATAGGAAAGGTGCATTTACTGATAAGTACCCAAATTGAAAAAATGGTTAAAAATCAGGAATCCAAAGCAATGCCACCTAGTGAACAACTCTGTCCCTTCCACAAGGAACATATCCACCAAGTTTCAGCTTAATCTGAGTGACGGTTCTGGTGAAGAAGTCGAAAAAAGCAAAAACACACAAAAAAATTAGAAAAAATTCGAAAAAAAATTGCAGTGCCACCTGGTGAACAAATTAAGAACTAAGAGTTGCTGGGCATGGTCCTATGTGATATCAAAGCAATTGGGTGAGCAGTTTCAGAGAAGAAGATTTTTTAAGGTTTGCCTAAAAAAGAACAAACAATTCATAAAAATTCCAAAAATCACTGGAGCAAGACTATTTGAACAAATCTGGTAAAGACCCACCCAAGGCACACCCCCACCGAGTTTGAAGTGAATCTAGCAGACCATTTCTGACAAGAAGTCAAAAATGTGAATTGTGGATGGACGACAGATGACAGATCCTCACAAAAGCTCATCTGACTGACTAGTCTTTCTTAAGACCCTTTCTCAGTTAATCCGTTATAAAGCAAAACAGCCAGTGAACATTATAAAAATAAATGAAGGGGCAGTCATAGCGTCGAGCTAGAACAAGCTAGGCCGCAAAGCGGTCCTGGACAGGGGCGAAGAAAGGGTCTTTTAATGTTCGCAGCGCTCCGGTCGCATCTGTTTAACGGCGCTACGGTGCCAGTCTAAAAACACACTGGCCAGGCAACAGCCACATAAAACACACAGGTACACTTTGATGACACATGTCGCAGCAGGTCTGTGGCCGGGCAACAGTGTCGGAGGACCATGAAATGCGCTGGCAAAGAATTTTTGGCAAAATACTGGCCCTTTGTTAGGATAATTTCCCTGAAAAGAAAGGGTGTCAGAGCGGCACATATCCAGTATCGTCACTTATGGGAGTAACCCCCCCCCCCCCCCGAGAAACTCTTACCTGGAATAGGTTAAGGGGAAAGAGTTAACTACAAATTGATTGTACATGTAACCTCTTTTTACCAGATGCTTGAGTCAAAAAGTTTTCTATGCATGCTACACTGTGGGCCCATACTTACACAAGCTGCTCGTGTCTTATCCTGACAGATATCCTCCAAAATTTAGATGCCATATTTCTTACTTTCACCTATGAGGTCTGTCAAACATCATAGCCCGCAAATCATGAGCAACTTTTATCATGTAATATTTGGCCTGTTACTACAGTGACAGCAAAACTCTGTCGTCAAAAATCTTGACTGGAAGTAAAAAGCCATAGCCTGACTCCTCCTCTCACTTTTTTTATTAGTAGTAGTATTTATTGGTAGTATTTTTTACTTGTTTTGCAGGGCAGAGAGGGAAAGGTGAATGACATTGAGAAAAAGAGAAATGGCATGGCATTTTGTCTTTGTCAGCATGCAACAAAAATCTGAATGTAAAAGGAAATGTTGAAATGGCATTTCCATCTAAGTGGTTTATCCCTCTTCATTGAATTATTTCCCCCTGAACATGTTGGCCTACTTTTCCTAAAAGGGAGGGGGGGGGCAGGGGCACTCTCACAGCAGTGTAAATTCACAAAATTTTGTTGTATTTATTTATTTCACTGATGGCACAAAGCTGTGAAAATAAACACACAATGAAATAGTGCTTTAACATAGGTTTGATAGGGACTGTGTTCAAAAAAGTGAAATCAAGATTTCAGCTAAAATTGCCTGAAATGTAATAACTGATAATTTGTGCACATGAAAAAGTTCATCTTCAGCATTATGTTTCAATGCACATTCTGTGCTGCCCTGCTACATGACATCACGTGTATTGCAGATCCAAGACACATACGATCCCGCCTGTACATGAACTTTGGAACTACTGAACATACCTCCGCATTAGCTGTCAAGGCAGCAATGTAATATCATCTTGAGATACAACAAAAGATCAGATTTAAGATCCACCCATGATGTATCTATCCTTTATTGGCAACAACTATACTCAGATGACCTGAACTACAAATCTGTGTCAACCCCTGTTCCGCATTGAAAACTTGGGTCAGGGAACTATTACAGTGTCCCTGCCTCACAAATACCACAGAATGACGGTCTGCTACCCAGGGGAAGGAAGATTTAGTTTACCCATTGAAACAAAGTACAAGTTGACACCACATTATGATACAGACACTGTCTGCAGGGCATAACATTACAGGAATATGAAAAGACCACAATCAGCTGTTTCCAATCTGTCCCTGATGACCTTCAAAATAAAGCCCAGGCCATAATGGAGCCAAAGTGTGCTGAATTCCACTTCCTTTGTCTGCCTGTGTGTCCTTTTGCACAGAGTGATGGCACTGATGTCAAAGTGAGGCTTTACCCATGTGCACAAATTTTACGTGTAGGTTATAAGGCAAGGTGGGACGTTAAAACATTTTAATGTCAGCGAAGGGTGGAGCCCGTAGCTGACATTAAAATGTTTTGACGTCTCACCTTGCCTTATAGCCAGCTTACAATGCAACTCTGATTGGTCAGTTTAAATAGGTGTTAAAGATCACACCGCCCATGCACGCATCTAGATGTAAAAGAGTGATCAACATGCATGTCTTAATTCCCTGCTCCAAATGCTGGCCACTCTAATTTTAACCATCATAAGCCCCCACGCGTACGAGTTTTGTCATTCGACTGAAAGAAACACTTGTCATGTCAGACGTTTCTCATTTGGGTGAGGGAAATGTATTTCCCCTGGATGCAGGTATTCCAGAAGACCTGCAAGACCTGTTTACTCTGGAATTATTATTTCACGTTGAGTCAGTAGAAAAAAGGGACTTAACAGAGCCGTCCATGATACAACCCATGTGCACAGCAACCCGCATTGAAAAGCCGGACCGGGTGAGTGAAACAGCATCCTCCACGATACAGCCAATGAGTAAAAAAGCCTTTAAAATTAGACGAAAAATTCCGACAAGCAGTACCCCAAAACACACAAAATAGTAATAAATGGGGCGTTGGTGCCTATACTGAGTGGGCTAAATGGAGAAATCCTTTACCTGAAACAAAAAGGTCTCAGTACTTCCCCATTTATGAAGACATTACCAAGATGTCCATTGAACAGCTTGCCCATTGGCTGTGTTTCTTTGTGCAAGAAGCGAAGCGAAAGGACGGAAAGCCACATCCCCCGGGCTCACTGTATCAAATAACCTGCACATTACAACGCCACCTGCAGGCCAATGGCCAGCCAGAAGTTAACTTTTTCAATTCAAATGACCCCCGTTTTTTTAACTTTCGCTGTTCCTTAAATGAAAGTATGAAGACGCTAGCTTCACAGGGAATTGGCGTACATATTAATCACGCAGAAGCAGTCACTACAGAAGAGGAAAATATATTCTGGGAAACTGGTGTATTCAGTTTAGACGCTTCCTCTGGTTTGTTAAATGCTGTTTTCTATTATAATTGTAAAGCTTTTGCTTTTCGCAGAGGCATGGATGAACATTATGACTTAGGAGTCGAACAGTTCCAATGCGGAATGGACCATGCTCAAGGAAAACAGTGTATAGCTTTTGTGGATGCTTATGCAAAAATTACCAGGGTGGAATTTCACAAAAGAAAGTTGTTCCAAAATTCATTAAGCATTATGAAGATGTCAGTAATCCTTGCTGTCTTGTCAAGCAATACTATACTTACATGGATCTCATTCCATCCAAAGGGTTTTTTTTACAGGAAACCTCTACTTCCATCAGAAAAATAAAAACTTCCTCGATTTAGCGCCACAAGAGTGTCGCAAAAAGATCTGAGCACAATGTTCAAACGGTTTTATAAGGAAGCTGGTATTCATGTTGATAAGCGAATTTCAAATCATAGCTGTAGAGTTACCTGCGTGACAAACCTGTACAACGCTGGTTTCGATGAAAGAGCCATCAAAAGTCGGTCTTTCCATCGTAGCAACAGTTTAGACCATTATAAACGCTTTGGTACCCACATGTTGCAGGATATCAGTAACACACTTGTGCCACCCAGGCCTCAAGGTTCAGAAGAAAAACCAAACATCTCAACGGAAAATATCAAGCCTAAGCAATCAACAATAATGTCTGGTGCAATGGAAAGAGCTGTTTCTGAGAAAACGCAACAGAAATGTGCCTTGTGTGACCATTCAAGCCCAAGGGAAAACACATTAGTACTAGAAGTTCCCGATGGCTTACAACAAGTTATTTTGTTGAAGAATGGCAAGCGATTTGTCCTGACACTTCCAAATGTGTAGCGTAATTACTTAACTGTTACAAAGAAATGGAAAATTCTCATATACTATATATTAACAATTTGTTCCCGGAACCAAAGTGTTTATCATTTTGATCAGAAACCAGGATGTGTATACGTGCATGGTTATACATTTCCTTTAATAAAACTGCTCATGATATTGTTATTATTATAGTGCTTTATTTTATTTTATTTTATTTTATTTATTTTTAATGTCCATTTGTGTGTATATGAATTTACGCTTCAAATCATGATATGTTTCCTTTACCAATGCCCAGGTGACCCGAAGTCTACAGGTACAGGCTGAACCGACCTTCCCTGTTCACCTTGTCCTTCATAGCCTACATTTCACCGTTCTTTTTTCAGGATATTTATGCATTCACTTCAGTGGTTTTCCATTGTTTAGCTAGGGGCGTTACTTTTGACAGCCAATGAGCATGCAGTTAAAACTGACTGCGTCTTCATCATTAAAACATTTTGATGCTACCCAAAACAATAGAAAAGAGGGCCTTGTGCATTGTAAGTGAGAGTTATAACATGAAAGGAGACGATTATGGCTTATATCTGTCGAGTGGCAAAGTTTTTATCATGGAAATTCAGGTAAATCATTTCAAATTTTATTGTTAGACATTGAAAGGGTTAATTCGGAAAGAGTGAGTTATAGGTTTTACTTAATTCACTCTTTTTGCAGGCCCTTTTTGCGATTATTGAGGGTGAAGGTCATCCCAAAAAAGATGCATTATCAAGTTTCATGATACATTCTTTTTCATAATCAATGGTTATGGGATATCATCAACACTTTTTGAGCCTTAGGATTGGCTAATTCCTACCAGCCATATGACAACTGCACTTAATAAACATTTTTGAGTCACACACCTGCAGGGGATACATAAGGCTTGCCTTGCATTGTGATGGATTTGCTGGGTTGTCCAATGGCAAGCCAGGGAAATTGCACAATAAAAGCCTTGCTTTGGCGTTAATATTACAATGACCATTCCTTGCAAGGACTGAATGAGTGTCTTCCAATGACAGTGATACTGGTATTACATGTTCTGTTTGTCAGGCTAATCAATCCATCAATACACTTGGGTACCATGTAATTCCATTAATGGCTGCATCCAGCAAGTATCCATCCAAGGTCATCCATCTTTTTCTTTTAATGGTCATTTATAACTCACTTTTAACACCTGATTCTAAAAGCTAACGTGCAGGACCCAGTGGGTTAAAAAGATGCACTTGTCTAGCAAAGTGGTCTGGGGTCTATCCAAAGTTATCCTTGCAGCCGATTTCACATACATGCCTTTGTCACCAGGACTGACAGCACAGTCAAAAGTACAGTGGAACCTCGTTACTCGGAACACCTTTGTACCCCAGTGAACTTTTCAGATTAATGAAGTATCTGGATTACTGAATCACTATTACTTAAAAGGAACACTTCTGTTCCAGGAGAAGTGTTCATATTAATGAGACATACGGATTAAAGAGGTCCATTATTAATGAGGTTCCACTGTATTAGCAGAGGTCTTGTGGGTGCAGGGGATGGCCCAGAATACACATAAAAAAGATATGTTTATTATGCTTGGGTTGCATTGGGTTCCCATTTACCTTCATCCAAATGTTAACTGTTTTTACATTATTGTTGGTCAAAGTCTGTGGATTCTTTTGAGAAGTCATGCCCTAGCTGTCTTTGCAGCATATGAAGTATGGCTTGCTCAGCAATGTGAAAAAAAAAACACACAACAACAAAAAACACTGACCGTGAACTTTATATGTTGCATATATGTATTTAACTGAAAGAAGGATTTAACCATTTATACTGTAGTTAGCTGTTGTCACTGGTGTGGAAGCAGTTAAACATCACATCTTTGGTCCCTGATGGAAGTCTTCCTCAAGGCACAGGAATTAAGAACTAAGATCTCCCTGATAAACCCTCAGTATTCCTTTTTGCCCTTTGCAGAAGCATACTTTCGAGCCCAAAACAAACCTAAGCAGACCAAAGAGCCAATGTTCAACATTACCCTCAGCCAGATTAAATCAAACTTTGCAGTTTTCTTGCAGCTAATTGAGAGCAGCTTTTGACAAGACAGTGCCGGAAGGAGAGGGATAGGAAAATGAGCAGCACCCATAGGCCTGCAAGCTGCCTCAACTCCCTGATTTGCAGGCAATGAAGCTGTTTCAAGTCCACCAATACAGAGACAGGAGCATCTTGGGAATGCAAACACTGATTGTAAACTACACTGCCTCTGCTGGGTACCAACAAGAGCAGGAATCAAACAACTGCCCACCCTCTGTCTTTCCTCAATAGATACATATCTGATAGTGGTATTTGAGAAGAAGCTTCTGCTGACTACTAAGGATTCCTCACTCGTACCTGGCTGCTACCAATGACTGTGTTATCCCCATTTTAAACAACACCCTTTTTTTACACAGACACCAGATGCATACAAACTTCCCTTTGCATATCAATTTTGAAAATGAATTAACTTGTCAATGGCTAATTTGACTGGCAGACAAACAAGCAAGTTGGGCCACACCTTTATTTTATATTTTGATGTAAATTAATGCAAATAACTTGTAAATCAAATTCTGTAACTCCTCCACATCAGAGTAAGATTCAATGATTTTTTCTTGCAGGTGGGATGAGCACTCCACTGTCATCTTTACCTGAAATCATTCTAACATCCCACCAAAGTTTCTTTGTTCGTATAAGATGTGTGTTAGATTGTTACCAGATGACTACCAAATCAAGGTGCCTGGTCTGAAAAGGGTTAAAAAGTCCTGTCAAGTCCTATATTCTGTATTCAGACAGCATGCATCACAAGTGATCTCTCAGATGGAAACCCACGAGAGCCGCTTTGAACTTGGGAGTTTTTACTGCATGGTGCAGCCTGGCCACCGGTGAGGTATACATTTAGTGTGTGAATAATGACCAAATGACCGTGGTACACTGTCAGAAAGAACGCTGTCTCCCTATCATCATAATTAAGACCAGTTCATGGAATAGAGACTGAGAGGATACTGAACTGACTTAAATGTATCTAGTGTAATTTGAAGACTAAACTTGATGCAGTGCAGCAAATATATTTTAACTTCTACTTTGCATTTTGTCAAAAACCACAAGAGAGATACTTTAAAGGATGGCATATTTTTTTGTCTCTATTGTCTGATAGCTATATATGGGGCATGGGTTACTTTACTTGATGTGGTAGACTTAAGTGCAAATTTAGTCAGTTGTTAATCAGGGTATATACATTTTTTAATCCCTTGCAGGTTTATAGAATAACCCAGGCTCAATCTTCATGATGGTCTCTCAGGCACCTGCTGAGTGTGTGCGTGTGTGTGTGTGTGTGTGTGTGTGTGTGTGTGTGTGTGTGCATGTGTGCATGTGTGCGTGTGTGCGTGCGTGTGTGCATGTGTGTGTGCGTGCGTGTGTTGCCCAAGTTCACAACACAAAAATGAAAATTTTTTGCAGTATGTCTGGATGAAATTGATCAAGGGCAGATCTAATTCTTATCAGAAACGGGTCTTGGAATTTTTTGTAAAGGACAGGATTAAGTGGCCAGAAATACTGAGCATTCTGCTTAGAGGAGGCTCTGTGAGTCCTATACCCATCTTATTTTTTAAAGTGTCTGTGTACATTTGTGGAACATGAGTCAATTTAAGTTCAACATTCACAAACTGCATCAAAGATTCTAAGAAAAGTAAAACAATTACACCCCCCCCCCAAAAAAAATAATAATAAGGAACAAATCTGTTGTAGCATACTGATGGGGGTGGGGCCATTCCCCCATATGCCCCTCCTTATACACCCAAACCCAAATGGCCCGTATCCTGTAAATGACTTTCATCAATAATAGGTAAGCTATGTTTTGGGTCTGCCCGCATTACTTATACTTTCAAAATTACATGCTGAAAGTTGACACACAATGAAACTTCCTGACCAATGTTTGGAGATCCATGGTCAGTACCAGCAGATGACTGAAATAACTTGATTGGTTTTAGAGGACAAGAATTAATGAAAAATCAAAAGTTTTCTCTAGATAGGGAAAAAGTGAGTCTTAATATTATAGGCGGGTGGGTTTATGTGATTTTATGTGTTATTTGGCAATGTTAGTACATGTATAGTTATATGATGCTGGTTTTTCTTTCCTTCTTTTTTTTCTGTTTGTAAATGGTGTACCTTGTTTTTTGTGTATGTGATATATAATTCATGTGTACATATGTATATATATATATGTGAGTGTGTATGCATGTGTGTGTGTGTATAAGTGCCTGGTTGACCTATTCAATTTTGAGTCAGGCTGGTCCATGTTAACAAGACTTATCCTCTAATTTTCTACCTCTGGTGGAAAGCAACAATTTAAAATAGCCAACCTGGGATAATCTATCATTTGTCTGCTACGTTTCACGAACAACTGTCAGTTGTGAAATATGATGAATATTAGAGCACAATAATCAAACCCAAAAGGTCTCTGATGAAATATTCTGGAGTTAATGTTCACCAAAAGTGTCCATGTTTTATTGATCATTTCTTGTTTAAAAATATACAAATAAAAATTGTATGACAGTGATATAATGATTCCTATGGGAAGCTTCATCCCTTCCAATGTTAACGCTTGTCCATAAAGAGAAACAACTACCCGGTAATAAAACAGTAATGATCCACATATTGGTAACCAACAAATTTCCTGCCACATTTTCATATATACCTCCCCCCGCCCCCAAAAAATGGACTTGTCCCTCACAGCATAAATATTGACTCTTTCCATTCCAACAAGTGCATGATATGTCAAAGGTTCTATGTCTCCCCCCCTCCCCCTCCCCCCCCCCCCCCACAATATTTTTTAACTGCCACATACAGGATGTAAACAATAAAATATGAAAAGAGGCAAAAAGTTACAAATATTTTTTGTTGTTGAAAGGATACACCAGCCAGACATGATAAAAATGTCCAGGTCAAAAACAATGCACACTCCAAATGCCCTTGGTACAGTATGATGCATCTCTGACATAAATTTCATTATTCTGTCTTGAGATATGCTGCCGCAGGGACATGTGCATGGATCGAAGGACGGACAGACAAACAGACCAACTGCCCCTATCCTCAAAAACTCTATGCCCCCTATTCCACCTTTGGTGGTGGCCGGGGAGGAGGGAAGGGACAAATACTATTTTCTCAAAGATATATGATACTTAGCACTGATACAATAAATCAGTAGTCTTACACTGTGGAATGAGAGAATGAGTGATGCTTATCTAGGCATAGGTGAAATATGAACATCCAGACCATGGAATAAACGTCTGATTGGACTTTATGGCTGGACAGCAGTGAGGCTGTGCTTTCTGTAAAACTTGGCACGTGAATCATATCAAGAATTTCAATTAAAATTTTTTTTAACCTTCAGGTTACTGAATATTTTTCTTCAAGCTTTCAATATGTAGTTGTTGGGTTGCTTTTTTGCTTGTTCTTTGCTTGGGACCTTCTCAAAAAGGAAAAGTTCACTAAACAGGAAGTGAAAGGATGTGGGATGACCAGAGTTAATTTTTAAAGAAGGTTCAGCTTTTCAGTTGCATTTCTTTTTTTTTTTTTTTTTTTTACACTTGAGACTGTTATTGAACTTGGCTTGGAAGCATTCCCATAGTTATTGGTATAAAAATGAAGTTGTGTACTAAGCACTGGCACCCAAACCTTCTTTGGCATGAAATATGACTGATGAAAAAAGGGTAATGAAACCTCATTACTCTAGAATAAACTCAATCCACTATTTTTCTTAGATATTTTCAGTCAAAAGAAATGACCAGAACGCAAAAAAAGGCTATAGCCTATGACCTCTGCCGCTAAAAAGGTAGTCTGAAATCCAGCCAGTGGGATGCCCTGCTGTTTTTCATTAAGAAGTAACTGGGAGCAGAAACACCCACGTTATACACCTGAACTCTATTTCCACATCCAGTAATTCAATTATATAGTACCTACAAAAGTAGGTGTTATATCTCAGACTGACAGGTACCTTGAGACCCAAGGTTGCCAACAGACAAAGACACTGGGCAGCGTATGACTGGGAGCTCATGCAAAGTTTGGTGCACAAGTAACAATATACATGAGCGTGCATATGTCTTGACTTAGACAGTAAGAGAGCAGATTATTTCTGGCAGCCATTAAAGCAAATGAGCACTGTATAGGCACACCGTGCTATATTGCCATGAAATGAATTTTAATTTGTCAGGTGCAGATTTCAGGGGAGGTAAACCCAGCACATGCCCACTCCCCCCCCCCCCCCAAAAAAAAAAAACTTCCATTGCCCACATTTTCAAAGCTACGTTGAGTTTCGTTGTTTAATTTTGGATTCACTTTTTTCATATCAACAGAAATGCAAAATGGGCCTAATTTGGCTAAGATTGCACCACTTTATGTCATAAATGCAAAATTTGGGGAGCAATGCTCCAGACTCCCCTGGCCAGGGCTTCATATTCTTGTAATGAATATGCAATGATATACATCCCCCCTCCCTCCCTCCCTCCCCCCTCCCCCACTACAAAGCCTGCATCCTTCCCAGAATGGATTTTATTTTATTCAAACGTATCTGATTTAAGCAGCCTCTTGCAGAAGCTAAATCACAAACCAAGGCTTATTTGAAGTATAGTTTCATCTTAAAATTAATAAACCAAGCGGAAAACAATCTCAAACAACAGTTTTATGAATACATCTGATAGGGAATTATGTGTGTACATCAAAAATATATCAGTGAATGATAGTATCAACAGGAGGATCTTTTATGAATCCTTTTTTAATCTAAATTTTTAATTTAATTTAATCTAATTTTGTATAATTTGTATGCAACAAAAAAATATAAAAACAAAAGAGCTGGTATGAGGAAGGCAATCATAGCATCAAAAGCCAGAAAGAGGCCTGGCCTGGGCAAGTCCTTGACTGCAACTGTTCACAATGGCAATCCTCACAGTGCCACTGGCAGGCAAAGCATTTTGCAAGACAAATCGCTTTGCAGATTATCGGCTCAAGAAAAGTGCCAAGCAGTGTTGGTCTATGCCATGTCATGCTTTTTTTTCCATGGAAGCTGGAACTGCATATACACACGCTATGGCTTGAATGAAGGATGTTTTTGTGACGAATTTGAATCTGGAATTACGAAAGTAATTCAGATAAGCACACTTTCTGTCACCATTAGCAGTGACACAGGTAAATCCAAGGACTAGGACACCGGTTTCTGCAAAGTGGTCAACCAAAAGAGGGTGGTCTCCCATTGTAGGGGTCTATCAAGATGTTAACCACCAATTCACTCTGCTGAATTACTCTTTTAATTCACTCTAGGCCAAAACTGTCAATTTCATTCACCAGATCTGAAGAGGAATCTAGATGTATACCCCTCAGTACACACTGTCATTGCTAAGTACATACCCAGCAACTTGAGATGTTGCACCTGTTTGGTGATGTGCAGGCTTGTACCCAGTTTGCATAAGTTAACCATGTATTCTGTGTACCTGTGTTGGCCTGCTTATATATCAATCTACATGAAAGACATATCTCATACATCAGCAGGTAGCTTTCTTTCCTTTGGGGAAATATATATATATTTTGAAGGGGGGGGGGGGAGGGCATCACAGTGGAGCAAATCAAAATTGCTGGATCATTTTAAGAATGTTGATGGACTTTAAGAAACACAAATGTTAATCATTACATTATAAGAGTTAAAATAATCTGTCCGTGCAGCCAGCTTGTAATTGATAAGCACACAGTGACATTTCTCTGTCTGGATCAGGATAAAGTGCCTGCCGCACATCGCAACAAACCAAAATGCCATAAGATGAATTTTTCACACCTGAAAACTGCAAGGCTCATCACAACAGCTGCCCAAAAGTTAAACCTGCATGGAAACTTTAAATTCAAGGAAAGAAAGTTTTGCACATCAAAATGAGCACAAAAAAAAAAAAAAAAATGCATTGATAAAGAGTACACAGTATCATTTTATCCCCTCAGCTTATGCCTTAAATTCACAGCATGAAAGCTCTCTACTTTCATTTTGAATATACATACTCAGATACAGGGGGTTAATGAACTTGAGCCATGAGAATGAAGCATGATTATTCAGGTGAAAGAGCTACAAAATTTAGGCAGCACAGAAGGGGCCAGTGTTACAGGTGTAGATCGAGGAATCGGGGCGGGGGGGGGGGGGGATTGAAAAAAAGAAGGCTATTGGCTTGGGGGCTGGTAAGGCCTCCAAGGGTATCCAGGGCAGTACACAGGTCCAGGGGCAGAGCCCCATTAACTCATTCGATACTATGGTGACAGGCCTTGGTCAGTGGTTCAGGCATTGCCTGACAAGTCATGCTGTAGCAGCCCTTGCAGCAGCTGCAGCATGACTTGCCAAACAGTGCCAGAACCACTGACTTAAGACTATAGGCATGTTGGTACTTGAACGAAAGCTCTTTTCATGAAGAATTCAAATATGCAATTGTCGTCTTAAATCTAGGCAAATATACGGAATAATCAGGGACTGGTATGGAATGAGTTAAACTCATGTTTTTTACATTTTTGGAGGCTCAGAACAGTGTTGCCAAGTAACTTTTCTTTTCAAAGGTTGGAGGGGGGAGGGGGAGGAAGAAGCGTGTGCTTTCTGTGCTTCCTCCTCCCCCCAACAATCCACAAGGAGTCAGTTTGACAGGTTTCAGTTCAAGTGGATCTGATGCTGGCAACCTGCATAGTCACTCCTATGCTGATACATACAAGCTCAGGCTCAGTCAGAATGGTTAGATCATCATGTGCAGAATGAGATAGACAAAGGCAAGAAAAGACAGTGTACTGACTTGTGTGAGAACAGCACTGAAGCCGGTCTGGCACCACAACGGTTGCCGCTCGTATACTCTCCAGCCTCCTGAAAACAGCCACAAAGAGTTAAGTAAGCAACAGCCAGCACGCAAGACAAGCATCAAGCAAGCAACAGAAAGACGTCTACAGCAACTTAAAATGGAAAGTAGAAAGTAGCCTGACTGAAAAGGGCATCTACCGGTATGTTAAAATACAGACCTCTTTTTGAGAGAATTTGATGCCCTGCATTTGAGCTGAGCAGTAATTACTATTTTGCTGTAACCATCTCAGCTTCAACACTCAGTGAATGGTCACCATCCAGATTTACACCCCAGCCCCATGCAGCTGAGCTTGTAGTTGTATGCTGCCAATGGTGATGATAAGGCCCAGTAATGTGCTGATGATTATGTCATTTTCACAGTTAAATCAAATATCCAAATTTAAAACTACTGTGAAATTCTGTGACAGAGCCCTATTGTTATGTCGCTGTGAAAACAAGTAATTTTTGCTGAACTCATTCCATACTATGGTCACAGGCCTTGGTCAGTGGTTCTGGCACTGCCTGGCAAGTCATGCTGCAGTTGCCCTTGCGGCAGCTGCAGCATGACTTGCCAGGCATTGCCAGAACCACTGACTTAAGACTATGGCATCTTGGTACTTGAATGAAAGCTCTTTTCACAAACAATTTAAATATGCAATTGTCATCAAATCAGGGACTGGTATGGAATGAGTTAAAAGCGCATACATGTCAACATGTTGGGACCAGAGGTATTCACTAAACATGTGATTTCCTTGGCAAATAGCATGTGGGCATTAGGAACTTCATGCACACCAAACAGGTTAACCCTTTCCCCCAAGACAGAGTTTAAGACTGGGTCAACAGCGTTCGTAGCAGTGCATTGGGTGCTGAGTGCCCAACCCATGCCAAGGAAAGCTGTTGACCTGGGCCCAAGCTACATCTACCTTGATAGATCTCATCTGCAATTCTCATCATTCAAATTGTTTAATTGTCATCACTGTTGAAATTAATCAAAAACATTGAAGCATACAACATTTGACCAGCAGCCGGTTTTGGCTGGTTTAAGGGAGAAAGGTACAATACTGCCAAGTTTTTAGAATTTTAAATTAACCCCTCTCGAAATATTTGGTGACAGCATCAGCAACATATACAAAAGATGACATTTAAAATTAATAGCTGTAAAATGACCAATCACTATTGACCATTTTGTCATGAAAAGTGTTAAAAATGTCCGTGTACTACAGACTACATGTGCAGCCCGTGACCTACAGACCTGCATCGTTCTCTGCAAAACATTTCCGTTGTTCCACATAATACGGGTGTAATAAGTCAGAAATTTTAAAATAAGTATTTGCAAAGGTGCATGGTGGCCAATTTTGTCATCTCATCTCATCTCAGATAGACTCTGTATCTGGCAGTCTATGAAAAAGTGTAACATGACTAGCATGCACAATTTGCCAAAATAACGTAGCTCAGGAAATCAGGGAAATTAGCGTGTATTATGTTTTACACATTCAGATGAGGATGCATGCACAAAACAAAACAAAAAAAAATCAAATTTGCACAAAGAGAGTCATGTCAATGTTAGTATACACCCGATCATATTTGTTAGATACACATTATATATATCAATACATCTAAAATAAATAGCCCACATAAAAAGTCACTACTTTACAGGAGATAGGGTTGCAAATGCTTCCCAAAACTATGATTGAGTCCCACCTCCTGACACAAGGATTCGACATGTTTCTGAATGGATATGAAGTCTTGTATTGACCTTGAGCCAATGTGGCCATGTTCAGTGCAGCCAGGCTTATGTGGATCATGGCAGAACATGAAGGGAGTTCTGAATTATGGCAAGAAAATGTGTAATTTTGAGCATTGGCTGAGACAGACCATGCAAGGGCTTTTCCAGTAATTTCTGAGGAGTGGAACCCTCCTAATATTCAGGATAATGACTAGGCCAGAAAAAAAAGTCATGTATATCATATTTGCCAAATGGGAAAATCACCACCTACATAACAAACAAGAAGACCATTATGATCCTGTGCTCAGCTGACCTAGCAAGCACAGACTGGTAATTGCAGCATAATTATTGTACTCCTGTATGTCCAACTATGTAGGGTGAAATAACACGTATCTTGCTTGATGACATGGCATTGAAATATATGGCAATGCAAAGTACTCTGACAGGCAGGGTACATAGTGAGATGTGTAAAACCTGGCAAGACCAGTGACGGGGAACTTGGAGAGGGAGCCAGACCGGTTTCGTATCGAGTGATACTCGATCATAAGTGGCAGTTAGGATCACCATGTCGCGCTGCTTATATAGGCAGGGGTAACATTGCTAGTTGACATTAGCTCAACGTCATAGTGGTCGTACGTCACGATGCAGACTGAGACTACCATTCAACTGTTGGATTTAAAGAGTTGGGGTGACGTCGCGGAAAGTGAGGACATCACGAGAGTAAGAACTGAATGCTGGTTGCTACGCACAGAGTAAGCTCTGTGTACAAGGCCTGTTTTTGAGCCTTTAAAAGGAAATGGCTTTCCATATTTTAGTGGGGATGAAGGACGTATCAGACTGATAGCGCTTAGAGCTTTACGGCGTTCCTAAGGTCAACTTTGAGGAAAGGTTGACAATGAAGTTATGTGGTGGTAGATAGACTCAGAACTAAAACTTTATCATGATACTTGGCAAGTAAGTCTATCTACCCATAACATTGAGGCCTAACAATTCTGTAGTGTTCAACTTGTGTATCCAATGTTGTTATCTTTTGAGTTTGAGAGACAGTGTCTGTGACAGCTCAGGAGGGATACGGGCATGTTCCAGAATCTGGATAACTAGCGAGAGATCTGTCGCTGAGTGGTTTGGGAGGCAAAAGTGTCTGCCCAGTGGTTGGTTTACATCTTTATGCATGATGTAAAGGAAATGCAATGAAAAAAAAATACATAATGAGATGGCAGCTTGTTGATTTAAATTCACTCAGCTTGTCCTGTGACCTTGAGAATCAGGTCAAGGTCACTTAAATACAACATCCTCAAGTACAACATACAAGTCCTAGCTGAAATAGCTTTGGGGTAAAATCCAGATAGGAAATTCAATATCTGCTCCCATGACCTTCAGAATTAGGTAATAGTCATGTAAATTGAATGACAACTTATCCCTTATAGATGACCCATCATCATATGTAGTAACAAAGTCCTAGTTCAAAGAGTTGTTAAATTATCAAACTGACATTAAAACTCACTAACATGTAATGTCACAATCTTGACTCAAATAATTCAGGAATTATCATCCTGAAACAAATTTCACTAAAGCAAACATGTGACCTTGAAAATTAGTTCAAGATCACTCGCATGTGATCTCATCTCAGTCTTTATAGAGGACAATCATCATGTCCAATCTCAAAGGCCTAGATCAAACAGTTTTTGAACTATCATCCAAAAATAACTAGCATTGAACTTGCCTTGTCACTATGGGAAACTATGGCAAGGTCAGGCATGAGAGGAAATTAAGACCTGGGATCAAATACACATCCTGTGTCATTTCAACATTTTTAGAATTTCCCAAAACTAAAGGAAAAACAGTGACATCACCAAGTAAACAAACAAAATACAAACACCCCCCCCCCCCCAAGCAAAAACATAATAAATTTCCCAAAATACAATGTAAATGAGAAAAATTACAGCATCCTTTGATGAACAAATCAAAGTTTTGCAGTACCCAGAAGCATTCCTGTAAAATTTCTGAGCTTTATAATTTCAGAGTAGAACCATTTGCATGATTTTCTCATAATATCAACAAAAATGTCACCCCCCCCACCCCCCACCCCCCAATTGTGCAACTTAGTAGAGACTCATAAAAGATGTATCCTCTATTGAGTCTTAAATGGTCCAGATGATTTTAGAGGAAGACCTAGATATTGGAATTGTGGACTGGTGACAGAAGCAAGATGACATCTAGCTAACGAACAAGTCAGCTGAGCTAAAAATTAAGGTGTGATCCATCCTCCATGGTAGACTGCACTGGAAAAGCCCTTAACATAGGATCAATATACTGTGCATTCGTTTAATTTCACTGTGTTCTTATTTTCGTGTATTTGGCTGATGCTTCAAAAGTGTGAAAATAAAAACCCAGTGAAATATGTTTTTAACACTGCATTGATAGGAACTATAACAAAAATAGTGAATTTAAAGTTTCAGTGAAAGGTCCAAAATGCAAAAACTGTCAAAAATTAATGCCCGTCAAAATACACTGTAACTGTATTCACAGTGTCAAACCACACATTTACACTGCCAAGCACAGTAAAAAAGACATATTACAGTATCAGCACGTTATTTTTACCATTGGCACAACCACATTTTGCCGGTTGGTTATTTAACTTTTGCACATTTCATGAATAACTTCAACAAAAGTTCCTGATTGTGTGTCCCACCACATCATTAAGTACAGTGAAACCTTGCTATAATGGCACCAACAGGTCCTTGCAAAATGTGTCGGATATCTGAATTTGTCACATAAATGAGGCAAATGGAAAGGAATTTGACTTTAAGTCCCTCAAAATGTACAAAATGCATATATATGAAATCTGAGTGTTGTTATAATGAAGTTTCACTGTTAATATATATATATATATATATATATATATAAGTGTGTGGTTAAAATGGAGTGCACATGTACCAGACAACATATCAAACATATTGTAACTTGCCTGCAAAGCAGCCTTGTGACAGGTGTATGCTTCACAGACAAAGATGATCGAGATTTACCAGGAAGTAAAACAAAAGCATGCATACCTGGTTGATGGCGGCTGCCCAGCCCAGCTGGCTGTAGCCTTGGTCATTGATCTGGTCTTGTTCCCTACGCCAGTTGACAGCTACAAACAGGCCATGCACATCTACAGACACACCCTACACAAAACAGCTAAAAAAACTACCGCACAAAACATGAAAAACATCACCACAAGTGCTGTGTTTGAACTTGCCAGCTGGTTCCATTTGTTCTTTTTGTAAAATGTCCAAGTTGATTCAGCATACATAATGTGTATGTTTTCGCACAAATCTCGCCCATGTTTCTTTTTAAAGAAACCCAGAAGTAAACTGAAAACAAACACCATACATATGTACCTTGCTAGGGCCAATGATTTTCCATTTTTTTCCGAAACCGAAGCGGAATTGTGCATTTTTTTCATGCTTGAAACGGAATTTCATATTTTTTCTTATATGAATTTTATATAAATATATAGCAGTGAAACGGAATTTGAAAAATTTTTGTTGATGAAGTGGAATTCCTCTTTTTTTGAAACGGAAAATCATTGGCCCTACCTTGTTGAGTAATACATGTACATAAGTACTAAGTTCTGAATGACTTCGCATCTTTTTTGAATTTCAAATGATATAGTGTGGTTTACTCATAAATTCTGCCTTGAAATCAACCGGACCAGAGTGTTTGCACAAAAGTAATAAAACTCATCAAAGTGATACACATCTATTGCAGCTGATTATTTTGGCATACGTGAAGATGTGAATCACATGTGGAGCTTGACCAAACCACACAACCTGACCTGGCAAGTTCATTATAACTCAGGGTCAGTCATTATTTTCTTCATGTTCAAGTCATACAAACAGTCTGAATTAATGCTACAAGAGGAGACTGTATGCATACATTTCTATAAATTAAATAAACAAACAAAAACCATCATCACAGATTTGAAAATGGCATAATAATTTACATGCTCATCCATCCCTAAAAAGAAGTATGTGTATATTTAGGGTGGATTTGGCAACACATCAAATCATGTTACATTGAATTTAAGATGATGGAAAAAATGACTGGCCCCCAAATTAATGTAAACTCATAAAGGTTACAATCATATCACATCAACTAAAACAAAACACATCTATCATGGAACAGTCGTCACTGACAGACTGGATACCCCCTGCTCTGTACACACATCCATGGGTCCTTTGACCTTGAAAATGAGGTCAAGGTCATCAAAATGTATTCAGGTCAAGAAACAGTGTCTAGGTACAACTGATCTCACATTCAGTTTGATGTGGCATGTGAATCATGAGATATTTTGCTTGCAAGGATTCTGCTACAGACAGACAGTTGGACAAAACCAACAGGCAATCTGGAAACAGTATACCCCCTAAACTTTGTTTGCAGGGGGCATAATAAACATTTAGGTACCACTGTTAAACAATCCAGTTCCACAAAACACCATGCACACACAGACAAGCACGAAACAGCACCAAGTAAAGGAAAATACCATCCCCATTGTGGACTAACCTTGACATTTCACCCAAAGAGTGGTAAATGATCTGCACCGGAATTATGAAGTACCCACAAGGACGAATAAATCAAGCACATACCTGTAACCCAGGCACAAAGTTCATCTAGATTAACCCACCCTTCCCCTTATATCAGTAAGGCAACAGCTTTCCTTGGCATAGCTTGGCCATTTAGCATTTAACCCATTCTGAGAAAAACTGTCAACTGAACGCTTGCATTGTTTTTCACTTCAACAAAATCTAAGAAAAATAATGAAGCAGACAGAATGTGTCCATTCAGTCTGAAGAGGAAAAAGTAACATTCTGAAAGTAAAAGGGTTAAACAGGAATATTATAAATAACAGTTTTACATGTACATGTCTTACTTTCATGAAATGAAGTTTGCAGTGTCTGTCCTTTAAATGTTACATGTTATGTCACAAGAATTATTCTTTTACAGTGAAACCTCATTGTAATGACACCATCCGTTCCCTGAAATTGTGTCAAATAACTGAATATGTCAGATAAAAGAATCCCATAACATAAAAAATATACTTTTTGTTCCTTAAAATGTGTGTCGTTAAGTGAATATGTCAGATGTCTGAGTGTCGTTGTAATGAGGTTTGACTGTACTTATCATCATTAGTGTTGAAACATGTCCTTTATTTTCAAAACCAATATTTATGTACAGTTCCTTCCCCTTTCTCCTGGAAGAGTACTTTTAGACTGATAATGTACACCAGATATGTATTTTTGGCATTTAGAGCAAAGATTATTTTATTTTAATACATGACTTTCTTCCCTATCCTCCCCACATGTACTCACTATATCTACAAAAGTGTGCAATGAAAAAAAAAACAACAACAACAACAACTGACTTCTGGTTGTTATTATTGATATAGTAGTGATACCTGCTTTAAAAGCCATCCACTTGTCATAAGGAACCCACATCTCTCTCAGACCACCTTACCAGGACACCTACCCGAATTTACCTGTTATGAAAAACCGCCCACTATATCTGACCACCTTTGGTTGTCAGCACAAGGGGTCTTAAAAAGCAGGTACTACTGTACCAGGTTGAAAAACTGGCAATTATAAATGTCTGTAAGACTGCATGGTACTCATATATGAACATTAAATCTTCAAACGGTTCCACTTCTGTTCATTTGACATGTACCAACTGGCCTCTTGATCTTGGAACAGAAGCTCCTATCAGACTTTCAAAAGCTGATACAACTGAGCATTCTGGAGTAGGTTCAGTGGTGGTGGTGCCAGTTCTCTGACAGGTTACATGTGTGATCTAACCTGTTGATCTGACCTTCCCAGGCAAAACTATGCCACAAAATAAAAGCCAGTCCTGAATATGGAGGCTTTCTTCACAGTTAAAAGTGCAAGTCATGTGTCCTCACAAATCATGTTCCTAACTGCTTAGAAATTAGAACAGCTGTGTATGTCAGTAAGTTTGACATCACAGGTGTATTGGGGGTCAATATCTTGCTGGCGGGGGGTCCATAAGGCACAACTATTATCTACTGCAGCCCCAGTGGGTGGGTGGGGGGTTGCCCACCTGTTGGCTGAGTCTTATGGCATAATTTCATCTCCTCTGTACTGCTGGCTGTGTTAACAATGTGGACTGAATTAGAATGGGTCTTTTTTATGATAATGGACAGGTCTGTATTATTAAATAATTAGTTTACCTATACAGGGGTGTGGCATACACGAATGTCCATCCACCTTAGTCACTGTCATCCCCACCCTATCAGCAAACAAATGCAAAGAGATATGAATCAAAACTCTCATACAGAAAACAGGAAACTGGGTGTCATCAGATACACAAATGTCAATGTGCAACCAGATGAAGTCGTCAAAACAACTCCACATCTTGTCTCCATATACTTGTTAAAGTTACCTTGGTTACCAGAATCACATTTCTCTTTTTTATCACCTTCCTTGCAAGTTACATAAAAGCAAAAAAAAGGAATAAAAAAAACATGAACACAAAAACAAACGAGAGGACCGTGGCAGTCCTGTGCTCAACTGACATGTACATATACCATTGCGATTTTTTAAAGATTTGCCCCAAAAAGAACAAAGAAATTCATAAAACATCCAAAAAGCTATGGAGCCTGTCCATTTGAACAAATCTGGTAGAGACCCACCCAAGGTACATTGCCACAAAGTTTGAAGACAATCTGGATGAAGGTTTTCGAGAAGAATTAAAAAATGTGAATTAGCATTAAAATGCCCTTTGACTTACATAGTAATCAATAGGAAAGCGGCCTTTACCGATAAGTACCCAAATTGAAAAAAATTGTTACAAGTCAGAAATCCACAGCAGTTCCACCTAGTGCACAACTGTGTTTGACCCTTCCACAAAACATATCCACCATGTTTCAGCTTAATCTGAGTGACGGTTTGGAGTAGAAGTCAAAATAGCAAAAACAGACCAAAAAAAATAAAAAGGATAGAATAAAATTGCAGCGCTACCTGGTGAACAAATTCAGAACTAAGGGTCTCTAGGAGTGTCTCTGTGTGATATCAAAGCAAGCGGGTGAGCGGTTTCGGAGAAGAAGATTTTTTAAGATTTGCCCCAAAAAAGAACCAAAAAAAAATAATCATAAAAAATCCAAAATCACTGGAGCAAGTCCCTTTGAACAAATCTCCTAGAGACCCACCCAAGGTACATTACCACAAAGTTTGAAGTCAATCTGGATGACAGTTTAGGAGAAAAAGTCAAAAATGTAAATTGACATTAGAATGCCCATTGACTTACATAGTAATCAATAGGAAAGCTCCATTTACCGGTAAGTACCCAAATTAGAAAAAAAAATCGTTAAAAATCAGGAATCCATAGCATTGCCACTTAGTGAATATCTTTGTTTGACCCTTCTACAAGGAACATATCCACCAAGTTTCAGCTTAGTCTGAGAGAGGGCTTTGGAGAAGAAGTCGAAAACTGCAATAACACACAAAAAATTATAAAAAGTTGGTGAACTCCTTAGGATCTAGGAGTCCCTAGGAGTGTACTTCTGTGATATCAAAGCAATCACGTGAGTGGTTTCACGGAAGATTTTTTAAGATTTGCCAAAAAAATAAAAATATCATAAAATTCCACAAATCACTAGAGCCTGACCATTTTTACAAACTCGGTAGAAACCCACCCAAGGTACATTGCCACCAAGTTTGAAGTCAATCTGGCTGACAGTTTTGGAGAAGTTGATTGTTGATGACAGATGACAGACGATGACGAAGGAAGAACCACAAGATAAGCTCAGCTACTGACAAGTCAGCAGAGCTAAAAAGCACAAGAAAACTAAAAACAAACAAAAATAAAAAAAAAAATAATCCACCCACACCCCCAAAAAGTGCACTGCAAAGCCTAGGGATTATAATGAACACAAAAAGTCTTCATCGGCCAAGCTCTCACCCCAGCTATTTCTTCACATATGGTTTTAAATTTGACCACTGTACATTTCTATGCTATGTGGAAGAAAGTTGTGTCTGATAACCTGTGGTCTAAACAGATGACAAAGCACACTGAACTTGCTCAACTGAGGTGGTGGCTTGTATTGTACAAGAGATTTTGTTTTAGTTTTATCACAAGTATATGTACCTTTAATATTTTATAAACAAGTAAGATTAAACTTTTTTTTTTTGGTTGGGCACTTTGCCTAACCCTTTGGTAACCACACACACTGCTACTGTGTAGTCACACAGATTCAAGCTCCTGTCTTCGGGGCTTTGTGGAACTGTTTTGCTGCTAATTCCAGCCTGAAATACACTCATTGACCCTGCAGTGTATTCACAGTAACGTTAACATTTTTAAGTCTACTGCGCTTCAAATACGCTTTGAGTCATCTCTTACCGTGACAACACTGGTCTCAGTCAGACCGAACCTCTGTGTTATGTAATCACGATCGCGTGTTTTGCATAACAACAGAAGTTACCCCTCGGTTTATAAACAAGCTACATGTAGGTTAACCAACAGTTCCTGACATGTCGCGGAAAGCGATGAAACCGGTCAAACTAAGTTTGCCATTGTGACCTTTGCTCGGTAGTTTGCTAATAAGTTTAAAATATGTGTCAGTTTTCACATAGCATTTGTGCAAGAGCTGGATGCACTTCTTCCTTTGACCTTTTTGAGGTCAGCCAGTTGATATAAGTGGAAGTCAGTTATCTATTTGGCATGGAAGACATCCACGTGGTAACCAAGCAAGCACTTGGCACATTAGCCAAAACAAACGTCTACCTGCAGTGAAGGCTTACCAGTCATGACAGGCAGCCAAATTCACTGAGAAGAAAGACATAACTGGCTGAGAGTAATCTGGCTTTGATTGTTCTGTATACACTTGTAGCCTCCACTCTCTTTCCCTCTCACAAACACTTGATCCATTCAACCATTGTTATCAATAATGTTCGCACATGTTTTGGAGTTTTTTTCCTTTTATTTTCCAGTAAAACAGTTTATTTTTAAGGAACCTCATGTGAAATATAATTCACAACTTACAACCGTCGAATTTAATTATCCTCCTCATGAGAACAAAATTTTAAAATTGCTATTTGATCTGTAAAACAAGAATTTTTCCAGGATCCCCTTTTGGATGAACTTGTATCCAAACTAAATCCCTCCCATTTGCTCACACCACAGAACTGTCCCCTGTGGTAAAATAAACATGAATTACATGTCTCATGTTTTCATTTCCCCTATTTTTAGAACAAAACCACATTCCAACAAAAACATTCTCATGATACTCCCCCAAAATAAAATGCTCTTCAATGACCTTGCCCTTGCTGTCATACTGGGTGCTTGTTTTGAAAGTTAAGACCAACTGACAAGTATAATAATGAGCACACCAGTCCACTCTTTTTTTACTTTAGGGATGGTTCAACATTTTCATCATTTTTGAATTAGTATTTACAGTACGCAAGGGAGGAGGGGTTAAATGGGTCTGTACACTTTCACAGAATATGGAAAATGATGGTTGATTTTTTTGGCTGTTTTTGTGCAATTTTGCTATGACTTTGGGAGAAAATCATCATTTTTAAAGTACTAATTTGGGGGGATGGTGGGGGTCATGAAATTTAGTACCCTAAGTACTAATTCAAAAATGATGATAATGTTGAACCATCCCTTACACAAGACATGGCCGATGATGCTGATGCTGATGTGTGAGTGGCCACAGTGTCTGTGGCATGGATTTCCCTCTTTCTTTTCATAATTTAAAAAAAACAAGTTCAATATAGAAAGATGAGCCTGTCAGCCAATTGCTTTTCTGAATAAATTAGGTTTAAATAAAAAACAATAGAAAGATCGACTAAACAGAGACAGACAGACAGACAGACATACAGACAGACAGACAGACAGACAGACAGACAGACAGACAGACAGACAGACAGACAGATAGATAGAAAAAATTTAAAACCTAGGGAGTCATCCTTTGTAAGCCTACAGCTAGGAATGCAGTGTAAGTTCACAGAATGCCAAACAAAACCATCACCTCTCTATGGCTCTTATTATCATTTTCAATGTAAGGAGCAAAAATTTGAAAATATGGATAATGTAAACATATGACATGAAGAAGAGAATGTATCTGTTGGCATAACAAACACCATGTACACAGAGTTAACATTTGTTGTACATGTATACTCATTTTTGCACATATCATGACCAATGTTCCAAAACAAAAGTCACCCAAAAAACAATTAAAATGACAATATAAGAGCGAAAACTAGGTTAAGTAAGATTCTGATCAGCAGAAAAATGAAAATTTGGTGCCTGAATTGCCACAAATATGAAAACCTTTTTTACTATTTCAAACATGTAAAGATAAAGACATAACCTGACTAACAGTTTTACAACAATCTGAAACAGATGTCCGAGTTTGCTGGTTTAAAACAAAAAAAACAAAAAAAAAACAAGAGGGAGGGGGTTAAAAGTACACTAATATAAACCAGGCAAGCTGACTTTCTAAACATTCAAAAAAAAAAGGGGGGGGGGGGGAAACTGATGAGGACTATGTGACTCAGCGTGTGATATCAATGTTTGCAGTACAGTTCCCTGTGAACTCAACTAGCAAACACAACTCCTTTCAATGTCTGCCAGGAATTTGCCACTCACTGATTAAAGCAGTAAGATTCCAGTTACGGACAGTTGCACGCTGTTACAGAAACCTTAACCAACCTCAAGGCCAGCAAAAAATGCTGACAATGCAGAAATGGGCTTATAATAGGGTACACGTTGTATGCATGGAGTGACTGGCCTGGGGGCCCCAGTGGGGTAAGCCAGGCAGGACACTACCCAAGAGGTTCAAGACTCCCAGAGCATGAAATTACATGAGCGTACTTGGCAGCCTGCTGTCTACTGACTAGGAGGCCCTCAAAGACCAGCCAGCAGCCACATCCCAGTGAAGTACTATGCCTTGCTGACTTCATAGGGTTTTGATCGAAAAAAATTTTGCCCTTGTGTCATGGGATAAATTGGGTAATTAGGAAATAGATAGACCTCTGAGGATCCGCCAGGCTAAAGGCCATTCAAGTCAGACAGAAGAGATCATTTTGCCACAGACTTTCATTTCGTAAAATATTCCTAACAAAAGATGTGCAGTGTTTCATGTGTCGGGTATGAAATATTTTGTAAGACTGTTTTCTTTGTCCTGGCAACACAGCTTTCTTTTCTTTTTCTTTTTTTTTTTTTTGGGGGGGGGGCGGATTTTCATTTCCAACACACATATCCTTTGACCACAGTGTTTATACAATAGTGCTTTGTTCTAACAGTGAGAACACTGTACAATTATTTCCTGGTGCATGTGCACTGTTGGGGTGGGTGGGGGTGAGGGGTTAAGGCTGGGTTCCAGGACACTGGTACAGGTAATATTTTTGCCCTAGTACAATACACCAAAAACAAGAAATTTTAGAAATCATGGCTGGTGGGAAGAACAGAAAACAAAGGGACTTCCACCACAAAGGACAGAAAATAAAAACACTTAATATATCAGAACAGAAAACTCCTTTCACCCCTCACTGTGTTTTTTTTTTAGCCATGTCATCCCAAACTGCACAGTAAACATCATGACATTTCCTTCATCAACATCCCCACATTTATCCATTAAAGTCCTGATGGTTTGCAAAACAACAGAACAATATGAAGGAGAACAATCAATAATGCATAATGACATTGTAGCTAACTTTTCAAATATGTTTTGCACTTTTCAGCTATTTCACTAAAGCTACACAAGTTTCAAATGAAGGCCTACTTCTCTGAACTCACTGTATATATACTGTCCTGGTCTGTATTATATCCCCACCCCTTCTCAAACCAGACAAAATCAACCAAATGCCATCAAAATTTTTCATTTCAACAAACCTCTTCTGAACAAGAGAGGCAGATGATACCTGCCCTAGGTCAACAACTTTCCTTGATAAATGAGCTGTGCCACCTGTTGGTGGTCATATAACTGTACACTGTCACCTCACAATCTTTTCTGTTAACAAAAGAATATATTATACCACTGTCCAGTCTTTTATTTTATATGTTAACCCTTTCCCACTCAAAATTACCCCAAATTTCCCACATATAAATTAACTGTTTCATTTTTTTTACTTATGTTTCACTTCTCAGTTATATATTTTTTGTGTGTGTATGTGAGAATTGTAGTTATGACCTATCTCAATATCATGCCCAAGGTCAACAGCTTTCCTTGGCACAGGTTGGGTGCACCCAACCAACACCAATGAAAGCTATTGACTGAGCCTTAGTCTGACCAGGAATTGCTGTAAAAGCATCCCAGCTGAGCGGCCAGTGCAGCCACAAAGAGGCCTCCATGGAAGCATTAATAGCCACACATTTCAAGATACCCTGTGAAGTTGTGCCCCCCAAGGGGTTAAGTTGGCAGCTGGCACATAAGTACATCTTTTATCTCTGTAAATACAAACATCCATTAGCTATCAAGGCTTAACTGGCATTCCCTCCATTTGCCCACATGGTAAGGTTCTCTATGTATATATGGAGTTCATTATTTCAGATGATGCAGACAGGGAGCCCAGAAGGCAGGAAAAGTTAATATACATTGACAGATATGAGAACTGGAAGTGAATGCACTCCTTTCAGTCTTGTCTTCCAACTTTTTAATTTTTCTTATTATTTCTTTTCTGGTCTGCATTCACACACACATGTTCAGTATTGTGGAATTAACTTCCCTTCATTATTGGTATTGCTTGATCATGTAGTCTCAGGCTTGCTACATTTTTACTTTGTTTGCCTGTGCCTAATTCTCTTCAACAAAAACTTCATGGTGCTTAATAAACACAACATAACGTAAACAACTAGAAGAACATGGCAAGTCTCAGGATCCCTTCTAAAGCCACTTCTCTTTCCAAGCCTGCACTTGCGTATTTTCACCGATTACCATTAAATTTGCAACCTATAAACACTTGAGAACTGTTTTATTCAGCAACACTCAACTCATCATGGTAAATATTGCCTTAGCCAAAAACAATCCGCACAGAACCGTTTGCACCTAAAGATCTGCCCGGGAAGGTACTACATGCCAAGATAACGCTTGAGAATACACACCACTTCAGCTGATTAGAAAATTTGTGTTTTGCAGGAATAGAATCCTTGATGGACACAATGGCTGCATACATTTTCACGTGTGAGTGAAATACGAGAGTGACTGCCGTAAATTGCTTAAATTTCACTGTATTCTTATTTCCGCTTATTTCACTGATTGCACAGAACCAGGAAAATAAAAACACAGTGAAATAATGTTTCAATATTGTTTGAACAGGTATTATGTCCAAAATAGTGAAATTAAAACCAGTGAAATGTCAAAAAAACACAAAACTGTGAAAATTTAAATATGTGAAAATAAAGCAATTTACAGTAGCTTTAGCTGAAAATGCAACTCAACACACAACATTCTTTCAGGCCAGAGATACATGTATACATCCCCACTGAATATATTCAACACCCTGATTACTGGTAGAATTACTGAAAATTACATGAGGACCTCAACTATACACCTGGGCTTACCATGAGAAATGGGCGTTTCAAAGTTTTCTGTATTATTAAGTGGAAAATTACAGAAGAAGGTGAGGGTAATACATTAATACAAAAACTTGAGAACAGCGACAAGCAAACCTCCATCTTTGCACGTAAGTGGTGAGCCATCCTCACCGGAGGCTGATCCTACCATCCTTTATACTATTTTACCAACTTGTATATATTTTTATGTATGTGATGTGTATATATGGACTTTTAGTCTGAAATAAAGCTGGGGGGGGGGGGTTTCTGTCTTTTTTTTTTTTTTTTTTATTACTGTAACCCTGCCATAAAATGACATCTACTGAAGGGCATAAGGACATTGTTTTCTTACCCCTCATTATTTTGGCCCTCCCAACCCCTGGACTACATTTTGTTAACTTTTCCAAGCTATGTTTCCATGTGACCATTCCGTGTAATGTGTATTCTGTAATGTATTGTAGCAAAACAATTTATATTGCTGGGTATAGACAGACTTGCATGACATCATGTACCCATACTGAGTACAGTACAGTACTTGTGGCATGTCCATTTCACTTACTAAAAGCAGGGGTGTGTATGCTCCATGCCAGATAGGTGATGACTATGACCCATTGCGATGGGGGGGGGGGGGGGGGGGGGAGGGTCCAGGCTGACATTGGGATGCCACATTAATTCCAAAGGCAGTGAAGCCTGCAGTTTTCCTTGGAATCCCCAATATTTGGTACAAAGTGTCTTTATCTTTTCCTGACAAAAATGTAGTTCAAATAAATCATGTGAAGAGGGTGCCAGCAATGTCAGCTAATGAGCTGGAGACTGAACAGTGATCTCCATACAACCCTCATGTATGGACAGATACAAGGACAAAATCAAGACCACAAATAAATGGCAAAGCACAGCTGAGAAACCAGAATAAGGAAGAGAAGGGTAAAGAGTGTGCACATACAGATAGAGTGATACCTGCTCTGAAGACCACCTCTCCTGACAGACCGCATGTTATGTTTCTAGGACCCACCCTGTGTAGGGCAAATGATTTTCTGTTTTTCCCAAAACCAAAGCACAATTGCGTATTTTTTTTCATCCTTGAAATCGAATTTGATATTTTTTCTTGTATGAATTATATATAAATATATAGCTGTGAAACAGAATTTGAAAAATTTTGGCTGATTCAGCGGAATTCCTCTTTTTTTGAAACAGAAAATCATTGGCCCTACCTGTGATGACACCAGAGTAAGTTTCTCAGATAAATTTACCTTTTAGACCTCCTGTAACATGACTTTTTGAAACCACTTTTTTGCTGACAGTATAGTGGTCTTAAATAGCAGGTACATGTACTGGTCCACATGGAAAACTGTACATGCATTAGTAGGTTCTAAGCTTGCACAATACATGTACACATCATATATGTTCTCAATACAGAAATAAGCAGAACACAATGTGTATACATGTTAACCTCACTTCCAAGACTTTCAAACCAAAGACCTGCAAGAAGAGCAACATTTGACTGAATGTTGCAAAACAGCATGGAGTTCTGATCCTTGGCCTGATTTACTCAGCTGAGTACACACACCACTGCTAATTACCACCTCTTCTATATCAGCAAAAGCCCTATTAACCATCCCCCTTCCTGCCCCAAATCCTGTTGTTGCTAATGCTTTCTGGTTCCTCTTTGAGCTTCCTGTGTGATTAGTTAAAATGCCAGAATGACTCCAACATGTACAAAAGACAATTCTGCCAGTTGCCCTGTATGTTTTTAAAGTAATTAGTCTTATATAACAAATTTATTCTACAAACTGAGTTTCACATCATCTGCTACTAATGTGCTATGTCCAATGAGTCAGGCATGTGTTAATTAGTTAATTAACACCTTGGATCTGGTTACCTAATTGGGGAATCTCATCCCACATAAGTGGTAGCTATTTCTAGCCATATATTATCTGCCCCTGCATAGCTTTATCCACATATATTCCCAAGTCATCAGCTCAGCTGTATTAACTCATTCCATACTATGGTCACAGGCCTTGGTCAGTGGTTCTGGCACTGCCTGGCAAGTCATGCTGCAGCTGCCCTTGCGGCAGCTGCAGCATGACTTGCCAGGCAGCGCCAGAACCACTGACTTAAGACTATAGGCATGTTGGTACTTGAACGAAAGCTCTTTTCATAAAGAATTCAAATATCATATTGTCGTCTTAAATCTAGGTAAATATACGAAAAAATCAGGGACTGCTATGGAATGAGTTAACTCTTCAGGTTTCTGATGCATTTGCAGCTTCAAGAAATAAAGTCTATACTTCCAGCACAGATCTTTCAGTGAGGATCTGTATTCTACAGCAACCTGAGATTGGGATAATAAAAAAAAAATGCACATAAGTGTGGACTATATGAGATCATGTTTAATAATATCAGCCCTGTAGGCTGTACATTTAGCTCTGGGTAGGGTTTTTTTTTTTTTTTTGTTTTTTGTTGGTTTTTTTTTTTTTTTTCTGTTTTTGTTTTTGCTTTTTGGGTTTTGTTTCTTCTTTTTTGTTATTTTGTTTTTTGTTTTTTTTGTTTTTGTTTTTTAATATATTTTTTATCTATTTTTTTATCTGAACCCAATGACTGACACATCATAAATTAAATAACCACAAAGAAGGAAAAAACATACTACAATATGTAAGTGCAAGAAAAGAAGAAGAAATAAAAAATAAATATGCAATGAAGGTATACCTGCCATAGTATCTTTTTTCTTCTTGTTTTTTGTTTTTATTCTTTTTTTAACAGTTTTTATAACTGTAAGCTTGTAAACACTTGACATGTCATTAAACATCTGTTTCCTTTGCTGTCTTCAAACTACAAGATAAACATTCTCACCCCTATCAGTCACAAATACACTCTCAACCAGCAGCCACAAAAACCTTTCTCCACTCCACTGTTTCAGCAATTCAAATATGTACTTGTAAGTTAATGGGGTGATCAACTAATTTACTTTACAGTTGTCTTTCTACTGACTAGAAAACATTTTTGCTGAGATTTGTATGTAAAAATCATTTGTGATGGTACGCCCTATATCAATAGCTTTCCCTGGCCATGGGTTGGGCACAATGTGTTGAACTCATGCCGAGGAAAGTTCTTGACTCAGTCGTATTCTGACCAGGAATGGGTTAATCAGGTTAGTCAAGTTATGGCAAATGCTAAACAGAGTGATGTTGGATGCTGATAAATATGAACTTCTTAACCCTGGTTATGCCACAACTTTTTTCAGAAACACTGTCCAAGTGCCACATTCTGATTTGTTGGTATGTTATGTAATAGGGTCTTGGCAGTTGACCAGGTCATGCCAAAATACAGGTATATGGCACTACCAGAGTTAAAACCTGGAATAAATGAATCTGAATTTTTGGGGGCGTTTACACCGAGTATTCAAAATCTCTGTCAACCCATTCTTAAACTGGCCAAGAACAGTGTGTGCAAAAACAAGTCCTTTGGGTAAGCTAGACATGGCTGGGCACTGTTCCGTGTATAAAAAGGTTCAGATAGCCACCTATCACACAGACTGCCAAAGCGCCTGCCTTGATCCTGGTCAACAGATTTCCTCGACACATGTTGGGTCCTCAGTGCAGAACATATACCAACAAAGGAAAGCTGTGGACACAATCATTTTTTCAAATAGTGGGTCATCAATACTGACCTACTATTTCCTAACACCACATCATACTGTGAATTCATTCAAGTTTGCTGTGTTCTTATTTTCGCTTATTTCACTGATGCTTCAAAACTGTGAAATTAAGAACACAGAGAAAAAAGATTTTAACATGGCATTGCTTGGAAATAAAACTAAAAATTGTGAATCTGAAGTCTCAGTGAAAGGTTGAACATGCAAAAACCGTGAAAATGAATGCCCTTGAAAAAATAATGTATTCACAGTATACTGCTTTCAGACTATCCCTGGGCATATTCTACATGAGCTGGATTGTTTCTGTTCTGATATGCATTTATTTAATTTTGCGTAGGACAGTACACAGTGTACCTTAACAAACAAATGCCAGGGATTTGCCTTGTTCCATGTTTCTGTTGACAATCCACAAGGAACATGGTCTGTTCAGCAGGTAAGGCAGGGAACACCAGTATCTTTCTGTCGACATGTCCCACACTGACTGTCCAAACTGGGTCTATCCCTGACACAGCATCCTCCCTGTGGGTGGGTGGGGGGGGGGGGGCATTGGGTGCTAATTGTGTCCTGGAAGCCTTTTTAATTTCCATACTTCGTACCAACCATTATTTGTACATTTTCTTGTTTTCCGTACCTTGTACAAGGGCAAAATTATAACTTGTACCAGTGTACTAGGGGCCTCCCTTCCCCACCCCACCCACCACCCATCACTGCTCCCTCTCCTTCAGCCTGCATTGGGTGCTAAGTGTCCAACCCAGGCCAAGGAAAACTGTTGATCTAGGTCATGTTTTCTTTGCATTTTCATACTCCCCGTAAAGACAACTTCAGTTTGAGCATGGATACCATGTAAGATATTTTACAGCCATAACTGAACTCCAACATGTCCAACTTTAATTTTGTAATTTTTCAAATCGGTACTCAATGCCAACACCACTGCGGCATGGAATGACTCCATGAGCTGGACCTTGTGTCAGCACAAGTGGTAAGAAAGCGATGCATCCAGTCCCATGAATGAACAAATATACATACACGTACATGTACATGTATGATGCAAACTAGGTGTGCTGGCAGCTAACCAAAGTACCATGTTCTAATTACCAGATCTGCTCAATCTTATCTACACATGTTCATGTGCTCTCCTTTTTCATATTTGTATATAATTTCAGATTGGGTTTCAGTTTTGACAGCACTTTCTTTAGTTTGTCTTTAGGGTATTGCAATTGACAATGAAAATACATGCCAAACTAGGAAAGATGATTTGCTGCATACCAAATCAGTGTGTGTGTCTTCAAAGCATATTGGTATGGCAATGTACAACTATTCCATAACACAGGAGTAGAAGTTGGAATGGCATCTCTATCTATTATAGCTTTGAAGTTATTCAAGATTTAAAATTTATTATGGTGCTCTTGAGCATAATTTAAATTGCTATAACTTTTATTTTTAATTCATTAGGTGTACAATGGTCAAAACCCCCCTAGTCAAGGTTGGAATGACATCGCTATCTATCATACTTTTGAAGATATTCAAGATTTAAAATTTCAAATGCCCCTAATTTGCATAATTGTAAACATAGATCTTCATTCCTCTGTACAAAAAGGTCCAACTCCTTGTAATATGTATGGAGGTACAATCATGCCAAGTTTGGAGTTTTTATGTATAATAGTGTCCAAGAAAAGTGTCAGATAAATTCAAAGGTGAAAAAAGAAAGAAAGAAAGAAAGAAAGAAAGAAAGAAAGAAAAAGAGAGAGAGAGAAAGAAAGAAGGAAAGAAAGAAAGAAAGAAAGAAAGAAAGAAAGAAAGAAAGAAAGAAAGAAAGAAAGAAAGAAAGAAAGAAAGAAAGAAAGAAAGAAAGAAAGAAAGAAAGAAAGAAAGAAAGAAAGAAAGTGTGTGTTGACACACACACTTTGACAAGGTGGGTGGGAAACAGAGGATAACACATAGCAGTCTTTACCTTTCTAGGAATCTTATTTGAATTTAATTTGAAAATTATAAAATTCTGAAGTCTCATCCTTCCAATTGAAGGATAATGTGTCACAGGCATGGAAAAATAACTAAATTCAATTCTGCTACATTCCACTTCAGGTCTTGGCAAATTCAAATACATGTTTTGCTGCTCATCAGGTATGAAATTTCTATGTAGAGTTTCTTTCAGGTGCTTTTTGCAAGCAATAATTTGCTTCATCATGTAGTTTCATGAATTGGAACTGTACATCAGTCTCTTTATAAAATATGAAAGAAAGATTTAAAAGAAACACAAATTTCTCCAAATTATTATCCTGGCCATCTACAAGTATGAAATTAAAAACCAACCTCCTAGAGTTGGGTTCCATAAATAGATAAGACAAGGCCTGTGTATTAGAATATGACCTACTGTTCCCCAAGAAAATGGAAACAACTTGCTCTTGAAAATCCCACTAAGTGCTGCTTACCACATCATTATGATAACATCATTCAACATGCGGTACTTTTGAACACATCATTGGCACAAACAGTAAACAGTGTATGTTTCATACACGTACATTTGACAGCAAATAGATAGGCCTGTACAAGTTACAAAACATAAATCAGTTGATTTGGGCAGGTTCTCAGTCTTGCTCCCCAGTGTGTGTCCCTGCCCCCCCCCCCCCCATCCTTAATCATACAGTGCTGTAGCCAGGCCCTTATCACTGACACCCCCCCCCCCCTTGGGGGTTAAGTATTGCCTGTAAGTGCTCCATATGCATTGTTTGTTTTGAGATCTCCTAAGTATTAGATGCTTCTGTTTGTCTTCCCCAGGATTACGCAATGATGCCATAAATACAGACAACCCAGGAAACACAAACATGCTTACTGTGCTAAGACCGACCCTCACGCTGCACCCTACCGCCCGCCACATGTCTCTTTGTCCCTCCTCCAACTTTCCACCAACATCTGCAAAACCCATTCGTGATTCTACATTCTGCAAGGCACGTCCCCCAAGTTACTCTCCATTTAAACAACTGTGAAGATATTTTCAGAGCGTATTTGATGAGATGGGAATATACCTGGCCTGTTTTCAGTAATTACCCTCACAGCTGTGCGCACTTACCAGTGTGTTGTGTCATGTGAGGAAACAGTTCAAAGGCAGTGATTATGTCGTCTTTGAGGCCAATCAGGTAATCAGGAGCATCATCTGCCTTGAATGAGGGCATCTGATGTTTTCATGGAGTTGTTTACTTTTCTGCTGGAGAAGCCCACACACAGTCACAGCAATGAATATTATTTATGACAGCTTTCATACTTTTTTGGGGGGGAGAGGGAGAGGAGATTTGCCACAAATGAAGAACATTCAGCGTATTTACACACACCAGCAGGAGAGGAGTAGCAGAGACCTGCTGTATTAGCATCACAGGAGTTCGTAGGCCTAGGCATAGGTGTTGTTATAAAATGTTTGTTGCACACTTACAAGTATTATACACATTTTTTTTTTTTTTGTATCTGACATTTCAACAATTGCACTTCATATTAGCTACATTCAACACAGTTTTTCCTGCAGTCAAGTACATTTTCTTTTAAATTTCATCAACTGTATAATGTTGTTACATGATAATCAAACATTCCTTAAAAGTCTGCATCTACCCAAATAAACACAGCCTGAGGCCCATTCAACAGGAATGCTACAGACTATCAAACATGAGGCTCATGGGTTTAATGCTCTGCTGGTACCAATGGCTATATTGCACCTAGCTACTTCTTCATTTCAAAGTTGTGAGTCCTGAACTGGTAATAATGATAAAGATGGGTACATATAAAGCTTATGTGATTTTAGTATCTGACTTATCCACCAGATGACACTTTGCTCCACTTGTAATCATAGCTTATTGGTGCAATACCTGTGATGGATACTGTTGCATGTGCCAAGACAACAATGAGTGAGTCCTTAACTTTGCATCCTAAGTGACCTTGGGACAGAAAATCAAGGTCACCCAGATTGGGAAATAAAAAAAAAAGTACATGGTATACATTTACATGTATAATGCATGAATCATCATAGTCTCATTCTTTTTGATGATAGTGAATTATACTTGTCTCAAAACATATTTCCTGATATTTTGCGTTGACTTACAGGTGGTGCCACCAGTATAATTATAGTTCAACGTTTTTGCCTCCCCAACATTCTCACCACATTTCATTGAATTCCGTGAAGAAATTAAGTACCTCAACAGTGTCCATAAGTTTTTTTTTTTCACTTTTATTCTATCAGTGACCTTAGAAAAGTAGGTCAAAGGTTATCATCGAGTATAAAATATCAATTCTCATGTACAATGCATATTTTGTATCAATTTTAAATCCTTAGCTCTTTCATATCTATACTGTAAAGGCACAAATTTTCCCAAGGAATTAATTTTCCCGTGTGGTACCAGTTGGGAAAATAAAAACCGGTAAATTTCTGTGTCATGCAGTGTACAGAAGTACAACTGAACCAGGTCTCATGATTCCTTGGTTTGAGACCCGGGCTTCAAGCTTGGCATGTGTTCACCAGCCGTTGAATCTCGCCGACTGACCTAACCAACATGGAAAATGCATGACCATCACGTCAAATCAGTCCATGCCTCTGTCAAACAATTAATAGTTTTTACCCTTTTAGTGCATTTTTTCACCAGATTTGCTATTCGGGAAAATAAAAATCGGGAATTTTTTAATTTAAATGGATTTGGGAAATTAAATGCTTGGGAAAAATTGTGCCTTTACAGTATTTTGTACTTCTTAATTGTCAATGACATATGCAATTTGTATTTTGACCTTCAATAATACGTCAAGATCATCCAAATTTTCACAAAAGTTGACCACTGACCTAATGCATATGCATTTAGTTGGTGTAAGTTACAAAGCTCCATATAGTGAATATATGTGTTTTTCACACAGGTCTACATGTATAATATTAGTTCCACCTAAAACCACCAGTAGCACCACCAGGACTCCACACATTATAAACTTTTTTTCTGTATAATTTTCATGTAATAATAAAATGCATATATATGTTCACATGTGAAGATAGAATGACCATCACAAGAATATCATCTCCTGAAATGTATTACATCAGTGACCTGCAGAAAGTTGGTCAAGGTCACCCATATTATGTAATATCATACTTTCAGACATAATACATGTATGCTATGACTTTTGATTAAGTTAGCCTGATTATTTCTCATAATAATGAATTTCATAGGTCTGAACACATATTGGCTCATATTTTCCATTCTCCTGTAGGTGGTGCCACCAGTACTCTTCCCATTCCACATCCCAAAATTTTTATACCAAATTTCATAAAGATTCCATCACAAAACAAGGACACTAGAGGGCTTTCATTTTTTTTTCCTTTTTTGGTCGGTGTATTACATAATCCTGTAGGTGGTGCCACCAGTAATGAGGGAACCTAGATTCAGAGAACATGTCAAAAAAAATTCAAGAGGCTAACTTAAAAATTGTTAATGCTATCGTGTTGACAAGCAAATTGTTTACGGACAGAATGACGTCCACCCGGACATGAGTATTCGCATTTAAGCTCTGCGACCTATGGTCAACAGAACTAAAAAAGAATGTATGGCTTGTCTTGCAAGCAAATTAAGTCCTGTTTTCTCTCTACTCCGGTTGTGAATAGCTCTAGGCAAATACATATTTGTCTGATTAACAATACATGTTACTTCCAAAGATCTAAATGTCCATCCTGATAGAATCCTGACTATTTGCATGTTAACACAAAGGGTTAACAGTAATAGCAAAAGTGACCAGAGCCAGGAAGAAGAGCCTTTCACAGGACTGACATTAACATGTACTTTCCCAGCTTTGGAACCAATGTTTCATGTCCAAGCTATATAATGATTCAATTGTTTGTTTATTGGCAAAAATAATGAATAGTAACACTGGAGAATACCTGTATATAATACACCTGACATCGCTTTACAGTTTATACCATGTGTATTTTTATCAAGCTACAAAACCTTCCATGCAGTGTTATCTATTTACTGTGTGAAGTTTGTTACAGATAATTAATTCTGCTGCAAGAAGTATCATAAGGTTTTCAGGAATAGATCTACAATCAATTAACAGATAAATGAATAAATATGATAAAATAATATAAATGACGTTTACCTTGTTTTTACTCAGACAAATATGAAGTAGTCGATAAGATCCAGAATAATTCTCAATTTATGCTAAACACTTCTCCTGTGACAAGATCAAAGAAGGAGAGCAATAAAAGAAAGGAGAATTCTTGATTTGATGGTGCAATTTTTTTTCACAGATCACTATGAAAACACAAGGCTGGTTACCACATCCGCTGATTCTAAGCTGTTCCCATGTGGGTTAAAGCTGCTTGGTGAGGTATAAAATTTGAAGCAGAAACATGCCTGATAATCAGCAGCACATACTTAGAGCTATCAAGTAAACTCATGATATGGACAAGATCTATGGGCCAAGTAGGCAGCCCCGACTCAATCCCCATTTCCTGACCCTCATAGTTCTAAACAGCCACACCAGCCAATTATGCTGTTAGGAGGTTGGGCTGATGGATTAAAAGAATTGCCCTGGTCTGCTTTTAACTTCTAGTCATTTGCCAGTCCAAATGGGAAGCAGACAAGTTCATCTCGGTGTTGGTATAACAACATAATGTAGTAACCTGGGGCAGGTGATTTAGACCAACTGACAAGGGGGCACATGTGTGTTGGACTTAACCAACCTCAGCCGACAAACAGATGTTTAAAATAATGAAAATATACAAGTAAAGCATATGCATTGGAAGATAACACAATAAGACTGAGTCTGATATGATACAATATAGCTAGAATATCAAACAAAGAGATCATTGATGTCATCTGATCAGATTTTGTTCAATGAAAGAGCACATAGAGAGATCTGACATTTGCACTTTTCTTATTTATGAGGTAGATGAGAGTCTCACAGGCCAACTGCACATAGTGACTCCACAAAGACACATGGACCTGCGACCACTGTACAGCCACGACAAATATGAAAACCAGGTGATCACATTTTGACAAATTTTTGTGATTACCCTGCCGAAACTATCGGATGTCATGCAACCTCCTCCTGTATAGAAAATCCATTATTTCTTGGAGCCACTTCCGCATTGCTCATTGGCTTCAAGATTAAAACCAGAGCAGTCCGCACTCTGCCTGGTGGCCAAGTGGGGATGATATCAGGTGAATCTATGGCCCAGGGCTACCACAGAAGACTCTATACTGAGGAAAGGCTGAGCACTGAAAGGGGACTCTTTATCCCTTATCCATCATTCATCATGCTGGACTGCTTTAATTTATTTCCTGTCACACCACATTAAGGGGATAAGCTCTGTTTCTTGATAGATTGGACATTTCAGGTAATGCACTACAGACCCAAATGATCAACCTTTGATATGACCAGACTTTTATGTGAACCAAAGCAGAACAGAGTACAGACTGTGGATACTTGAAGAACAATATGAATTTGCTCCTGAAAAAATAGCACCAGTGAGGTAAAATCAATATTTCTCTCACATACAAATGTGAAATCTATTATCTATCTTTGCTCTCTCCATATAAGTGTGACCATCTCCCCCCCCCCCCCAACAAATTGCGTACTTACATTCATCAAAGTCAAGTGCTTTAATTAATGTAAACGATGCCCAGTCTATAATATCGGATTTTATTAAAATCTGTCCCAGCCTACCATTCATAGCTAAAAATGTGTCTTGTATTCTGATTCTACCCTCTTGACTTTCTGACAAAACGTCATTGTGCTCATAAAATGTGACACCAACCACAAACATAACATTCTGCTGTGTATTTTTTCCTTTTTCCCCTTTCATCCAATCCAAATTATCAAGATGTCAAATATTACCTTCTTGGCTTCAACACAGTACAGAATGCTATTGGCAAACACAGTGATTTTTGCTTAAATTTCTTAGCAGAAAATATTTTGAATCAGAACTGCACATATCACATACATTGTCCCAGCTCATCAGCCTGACTTCATATTCAGTCCGTGTAAAAGAAGCTGGTGACATTGTGTTAACCCTGGAGATGAGGCATTAATGATCTGCTTTTTCCTCCACAAAGGATGCCGGCATGTTTAAGCACTGCCACTGAATCCGCCATAGTGATGCACCTCTTACTCTAGCCTCAGACAGGCAGGCAGCCTGTCTATGGTTCATTGGCTTCTGGCATTGGACCATACATACCAGATGATTTTCAGAGGTGCACCATATGGAAGCACATGTACTGTGAATTCATTTAATTTTGCTGTGTTCTTATTTCCACTTTTTTCGCTCATGCTTCAAAACCATGAAATTAAAAACACAGTGAAAAAAGTTTTTAACATGGCATTGATTGCGAAGTAAAACTAAAATAGTGAATTTAAAGACTCAGCGAAAGGTCCAAAATACAAAAACCGTGAAAATAAATGCCCTTGAAAATAAATGTATTCACAGTATATGTATATATATTTTTTTTTCCTGTAGAAATTAATTTACATGCTGCTTTAATCACACTGTCAACACCACCCTTGAAAAAAAAGGACAGGTCCCCTGTCTCCTGTGTTGTAGCTCATGTAGATAATGGACTCCAAATGACATGAATAGAAATGTGGAAATCAGCTGCAGCAATCATCACAGAAAATATCTGTGAAATCCCTTCCCCACCCATGGCTTCTCATGCTTTCAATCCACAGTCAAAGCCACATTGTGCTGGCTTACCAACATTTAATCATAGGCCTACATGAACAAACAAATAGAAATGGGGAAGGGGTTAAACATGTGCATTAACTTATCAATTTTCCTTGACCTGTAAAGTCAGCAAAATACATCTCACTCTGTGAGAGACTTGTTGCTTCTGGAACATTAATGGAGGTGTTCAATGGCTAAGTGACCTGTAGGGGACCTTTACATTTACACATAAGGTGCAATAAATGGAACATGTGAATGTCAGCTTCACTCAATTTTGAACATAAAACTGTTTTATTAATTGCCATGAAATGTGAAAGTGCATATTCACCATGTGAACTGTGAAAAAGAACCCAAAATTGTCAAGTACAAGTATGAAAACCCCAAATTTTGTTTCCATGAATCATGAGTGGGATCCTATTCTTACACTTTGATGTAAATCCTGCAGCCCTTTGATGCCTCAAAAGATCCCTGAGCTATAATTATACATGTACTGCACTTAAAACTGAAGAAGGCTTATCATGCCACCTTACACACGCAAGCACACGCACACACACACATGTAGTATAGACCATGCCATCATATATGAGTTAATACAAACCATGCCATCACATACATGTACATCTGTAACATGAACATACCATCATGTCACAGCATACACTGGTCTATATTTGAATGCATGCATTCTTTCAGCTACCTGTTACCAATGTTGCAAACAATCTAAATGTTAAGAAGTCACATGATAAGTTTGAAATTTAAAGACTACTCCATGGGTGTTATCTTCCATTAAAAAGATGCATTTTGAACTCAAATTTTGCAAACATGTACTTACTGTCTCTGCATGGTGAAAATTCCTGAAACCTTGATGCAGAATCCATAGCTACATAGCAGCTACCTATTGGTTCTCTTTTGTCAAGTGCTTCAGAAAAATATACATATCTTGGGGCACAAGCCTGCAAAAAAGTGTATACATATATACACAATGTACCTTTAATGAGATATTGATACATTTAAGAAATCTATAGATTCTTGCTGGTCATTTTCTGACAAATAATAAGCATTATGACAAATTTTAGCTGCTTTAGGTTATTTAGTCCAAAAAACGAACAAAAAAAAAACAAAACAAAAACAAAAAAAAACAAGTCCAATACAAAACTAAGTTTATGAATGGGTACAAGTATATGAGAGACAACTGAGAAAGGTAACATTTTTTGGCTGATATAGGTCCACCTATTACATTAAATTCTCTCTCTCTCTCTCTCTCTCCTCTCTCTCTCTCTCTCTCTCTCTCTCTCTCTCTCTCTCTCTCTCTCTCTCTCTCTCTCTCTCTCTCTCTCTCTCTCTCTCTCTCTCTCTCTCTCTCTCTCTCTCTCTCTCTCTCTCTCTCTCTCTCTCTCTCTCTCTCTCTCTCTCTCTCTCTCTCTCTGATATTTTATTTGACAACTATTGTAACTTGGCATGATTATACTTGCATACATGATGTCTTGAGTTTTCATAAAGAGGCTTGACGATTTTGAAAATTATGATAATTAGGGCCATCTGAAAATTTAAATCTTGAATATCTTCAAAACTATTATGGGTACATGTGTCAATTCCGCTTCAATTCAAAGGTCTGCAACACTATACATTTTTTGTAATTTACATGTGACCTCAAAGGTCAATGTCATTTTGCCATTTGAAATTTTCATTCAGCCACATCTCAGTCAATTTTCATTTGGTTTTGATAATGTTGGGCTGAAATTTTAGATATTGTGACACTGAACATTTCTGTAACATACATGTGACCTCGAAAGATCAAATGTTAAGGTCATATAGATCTTTGAAAGTTTCATCCAGCCATAACTTGGTCAATTTTCATCCAAATTTTAATCATGTTGGACTCAACTTGCAAGTATTGCAACCCTGCATATTTTTGTACTTGATATGTAACTTCTAAAGGTCTAAGGTCAAGGTCATTTGCACCTTTGAAGGTTTTATCCAGCCATAACTTGATCAGTTTTCATCCAATTTTAATCATGTGGAACTATTTGAAATTGTAGGTAATGCAACACTGCACTTTTTTGTAATTTACTTTTCACCTCTGAAAGTCAAAAGTCAAGGTTATTTCACCCTTTGAAATGTTCATGTTGCCATAACTTGGTCAGTATTCATCTGATTTGGTTTATGTTGGGCTGCTAATATGGAATATCGAAGACTCAAAATGTATATCATATTGGTTGCACTGTTCCATAGCATAATGTTTGATAAGGAATTCATATTTTGTGTTCCTTTTCAGATGTAGGAACTGTTAGTACATCACATACACATAGGCAGTACAGTTTTGGATGCGATTACTCACCACAAGAACTCCATCTTTGCCAGAACTATGAAGAGTTGCTCCAAACCATTGATATGACTTTCGCTCTATGTCTACATAATGTGATCCATTGTACTTTATATTTGGTCCTGCAAGAGAAATATACAGCAGACAGCATGAAAAGTTAAGTCCCCTAAAAGGAAGGCAATTATATATTAAGTATTCACAAGGAAGTGGTATATTCTAAAGTCTTTTACAGGTATCAAGCACTGAATAAATTTCAACACCACACCAGCTGAAAATATTTGGGGGGGGGGGGGATTTGTTTGATTTTTTTAATTTATTGTTTCTTTTTTAATAAGTCTAAACTGTTGATGACTTTTCTTTTACATACATGTAGAATTAATGATTAATTTTGTATGCATGTTAATAAAACGGCTATCAACCTAATATCAGTTTTTCATTGGTTTATTTTGCATATTGTCTGGCAAGTCATTGCAAGACTGATGACAAGGGCACACAGACTGATGATGACACAGTTGACAAGGCATTTTGACATATTTCTTCCATCCAATCATGACTTGCTGCCTGAGACAAGTACATGTTGGATGAGACAACTGAAAATTGTCCAGTCTTTAAGGCAGGCTCGGGGGGGGGGGGGGGGGGGCACATACTCAACATCAGGGTGGATGTGTGCCTTGGACATTTTTATACAATACCCTATCTGGATGAATAATCTGTGACTGTGAGGAAAGTTTCATTGGTATGTAATTAATTAAGGTGATAAAGTATGAGCAAATAATAATGAAATAGGTAGAAATGTAATCAATGCATCAAGTATGAATTTATGTTGAAATATGTTCTTCACCAGTTAGTGTGACAACTAGTTCAGTCTGTAATAACTGTAAAAAGGTACCCTTTCTTAATCCTGTAATGTGTTGAAAGGAGTACTGCATTGGTGCATCCTAATTGTTACCCCTATCCTAATCCAGGTGTGTACATTTTGGGGGCCTTTTCTAATCCTGGGAGTGATGAAAACAGGGCTTTTCCCATGGCACATACCCAGTGCAATCCTACATGGAAGTACCCGCACCCCCCCCCCCCTTCTGGGGGGGGGGGGGGGGGAGGCTCAGCCAATGAGCCTAAATGTAGTTTTTGGACACCATAGTAAGGGAGCAGCCAAAATTATCAACATTTCCACATTAGTACACAGAGTACTATTTCATAGGACGCCCCCCCCCCCTTTGAAATTAGTAATTCAAAAACGTTGATTTTCTAAACTATAGCCAAACCCTAAAACCTGTGCATCTAATGTTCATTCAGCTTCTCATGCAACTACATTACCATAAATATTTCAGTTTTAGACATTTATTGGTAAGCAAAAAATTCAACATTTTCGTGTATTGAAAAAAACGCACATTGGCCCTCAGCTCCCCAACCCCCCCCCCCCCCAAAAAAAAAAAAAAAAAAAAAAGGATGCGTACTCTGGGAACTAATGTGAAAATTTTGACAATTCTGGCTGGCCCCTAAGAAAAACTCAGCCTCAAATTTTATACAAAGCTGTGTCAATGCTGCTTTGAAGCTTCCCATACATGCGGTACATTGTATTCCTGCTGGAGTCCAGAGTACAATAAACTAGTTTCACAGGAAGTCTACAATTTCATGTATGCTGGCATGCAGTTTCAGTGTGAATTTGGAACTTACCCCGGTCATCAAATGAAACAAGCTGGCAATTTGGTACATCTATTGGACATCTGTATACCCCTCCACCTCGTATTACCTTTTTTTGTCTAGTCTGTGCATTGGGTGCTCCAACATATAACCTGCAAAATTGTACACAGACCACATTAAAGATGTTTTAAAAATTGCATTCAGTATGCATATTTTTTACCAAAACATGATTAAGTCAAAGTACATACAATTATAAAATATTCTGCCATGCCATCTGCAGCTTTTTCAGTAGGGATATAATTAATTTCTAGGCATAGACCTTCAAAAGATTCTTTCACTGGAAACACAGGACTTGTTTCCAAAGCAGACCCAAGCTCCATGTTCAATGTCAACACCCACACAGCACTTGGTCTGTTTTGGATGCAAACACATGAAAGGATAGACTGAATATTATACGGTGTCCAATGGGGCTTGGCCTTCCCCTCAAGTTGTCCACAAACAGAAATTAATTAAAAAAAAAAATGTCAGCTGTATCCATATATTTTCAAGATTTTTAGACTGCAAAACCAATCCAATAATGGCAAACAAAATTTAATTCAGCAGAGTTCTCCATCCACCACATTCGAGCAGAATATGATGACGACCATTCTGCTGGTTGCCCCCCTTGCCCCTTTCAGGAAAAACTGGTGACGGGCCTGGGAACGCAAACGTACCGCCTTCCGGTACGCTGGTTCGTCAAATTTAATGTTGGGCCTTAGTTGATAATGTATACAAGTAGGCATACCAGCTGGCAGATTGACTTCCAGAGGCATGCCATGAATCAACCAGAAAGCAATGATCATTTATTTGATTGATTCGAGTTGCTGTGTTGCAGATAGTAGATCCTTTATTGATCAAATTAATAGGAATCATTGGTCGTAAACAAGTTATGATAAGGCTTGAAGCCTGGAGGCCTCATGTCTTGCCGCGCTCCGAAGAATATATCCCGAGATGTGACCCCTGCCGTGGCACTGCCAATATGTCTATGTATCGTCGAGGTTTCTATCTATCCCTAGTATGTCTTGGTAAGACGTTCTTGCTTCGCTGACAACGAAATAACCATGAATTAAAGGGACCATCACGAATAGGCTATTTGATACTAATAAACTATGATAACGTTTACATAATAAAAATGTGAAACATAAGACTGGTGCCCGTATCGCCAGCTTCCACCGCTTGGCTTGGCTGCAGCCAGCCGTGCGAACATCGCAGCGTGACGCAGAACATGTTTTCCGATCGTCCCATGCGACCTGGTTTCACCTGCCCTGGCTTTCCATTGACGCCTTCCGAAAAGTTGCACAATTATAATACCTTTGCTTTTCTTAGATCCCAGGAAGTTTTGAACGTCCAAATTCCCAGCCCACGACACTGAGATTTGTTGCCATTGTGAAAAAAAATCTGCTTGTGTCGCCCCCTGGCGTGAAACTTAATTGGTTATAGCATGGGGGCAGAAAGCCCCTTTCTGGTTATAGCAACGTAATGAGAACTACCAACCAATGTAAAACGCAAAGCCCGATCCGCTGTTCAAAGTACTGTCGACGAAGATAACGAAAAGTATAGGACGAGAGAGAATGAGAGAGTAAATAAAAACGAATGTTTCTGACATATCAAGTTCATTTTCCCTTGAATCAAAGTCAAGTCACTTGACTATTGAGTATTGTTAGGCCAAAAATACAGTAAACCTCTAGTCTAGTTCAGGGAGGTCTCATACACCTCCCTGTCTAGTTCAATTTCTAAGCCGACACACAGTCACCACTGAATATCAAACATCTTCCAATAGCCGAACACTTTTTGGCCCCAAACTGGGAACAGTTGCAACCTGCTATTTGATAGCTGAACGCATGCAATATCCGAACACTCCGCTCGGACACCGGAATGTTCCTCTGGCTCTGTTACGAGTTCCATTGTAATTTGAAAGTAATCACAATGGTAGTATGGTACGAGTGACAGAGGGTAGCATACGCTTATCGATAATGTTACTTCTATTACCCCGTCCGAACTCCACCCTCTGACATGTGTACACGCCATTTTTGTAACAAAATCTGTTGTGTAGGCCTAGTAATAATAGGCCTAGTTCTCTCAATCTGAAAAAGAAAAAAAATTCAACGACATGGCTGCTGGCAGTCGGTGAAATTAATGCCAGGTCGGTAATGAACTACGCAAATGTGTGTTTTGCTGCCCGAGGAAAACACAAAACCAAGGGAAGGGTTGGGGGGAGGGTTTCATTATTATTATTATTATTATTATTATTATTATTATTATTATTATTATTTATTTATTTATTTATTTATTTATTTGGGTTTTGTGTGTGTGTGTGTGTGTGGATTTTTTTTTTTGGGGGGTGGGGGTTGGTTTTGTTTTTTGTTCTATTTCGTTTTTGTTTTGTAGTAGACAATGTACTTATCTTAGCTGGTTATGTATATAGCAAGAAAGGTACTACTTTTTTGGTACAAACTTGTACCATACTGATGTATTTCAGTTCATCTACAATAAAGTTTATCATATAATGCAATCAATTGCTCGTTGGATCTGCTAGTGTTACAGAAATTATCGCTAAAATTTTAGTTATAAGCTAGGTTTGTAATAGCCGAAATCGGAATATCCTTAAAAACAACAACACATGAAGGTGTTGCATCAGTTTCAAAGTACTCAACAGATACACAGATATACATGCACACTTGCAAAGTATATATGAAAGAATAAAAAGGGCTCAAGGCAATTTGATTCAATAGGCCTAATAATGGCATGAGCTGCTCATATTTTGGAATAACTGCAGGTAATATTGCTGGAGATTATTTTTGAAGCTACGATTCACCTTTTGAGACCAGGAAATCAAATATTCATTTTTTCCGGCACAAATTTAAAAGAAATTTGAATTCATGTAAGGATTGATGGAAATCAGAACAAAGTAAATGTCTGCACGTTATTTTAGAGGATAAGGTACGTCAAAATGTATGCATCATTTGATAAAACTGTAAAAGTATGTAGACGATTAACTATAACTTGCCCTGCTGAACATGCAAGAATGTTTGGCGCAAACTGACACACGTGGATATTAAAACTATGTCAGGTCATCTGAGTATCATATGTTGCACCATCTTTTGAAATTACATATTGCGAAATTTACAAAGTGTTCATCTCCAATTAAGGGATTTGGGGGTTCACTTTCAGCTCTTCAAACGTCTCTAAAGTTTGACCCAATGCTGCCAGTAATGCATCACAATGCCTACGGGTGGGCCTAATATTGTTTTCTTAGACACATGCTATTTTTTTCAAATGCAAGCAGCCCTGAGTTTAAGTCAATTAATGGATACAATAACTTGCAAATAATGCTGCTTATGTTTGTGGTGTCCCTGGTTATTACATAAGATATTTATGAAACGAAAAGAAAACTTTAATCATGACCAGAGAGAAGCGTTATGAGCCAGGAAAACATTGACCCTTTGGTTTCCCATTTTGGACGCTTCACAAACTGTGGAAAAGTTAAGTATGTGACTGTAATCAGGATTTATACCGGGAGTTTTTAACTCAAATCTGGATTTAAACCGGAGATTTTACTCAAAATCGTGTGATTCTTCAAACTCTGTAATTTTTTCTCGATTATTCTAAGAGAAGCATGGATACTCGGGCTTTTCATTTTAAGTGACGTGAAGTAACGTTGTTATATAATGAAGGAAGTCCATGCATACAGGTCGAATACCATGGTTCAAGAGCTTGTTACTTACCAACTTTTTCCCTGGTCAATATGTTGAGCAACTGAAAATCCAAACATGCTTCCCTGGTCTCCCCTTTGTACTACGGCTGTCCTTAAATCCACATTAAATCCACTTGTCAAATCCAGTAAAACTGTTTCTAAAACAATCACAAGGCACAAACGCCAATTTAAATGGCAAAAGTTTGTCCACTGCATTTTGGTATGTGTGCGAAGTTAAGTAAATATAACTTATCCTGTAGTCGAATTTATGATGCTTGCATTGTCTTTGTTGTTGGATAAATACTCCTGTTTGTCATCGAGTAAAATTTGGTGTTACAGTCAATTCTTTTACGGGTCATTCCGATGTTCTCAGGGAACTTCCGAGTTATGCCAAGTCAAATCTGATCCAAAAAGGAAGACCAGACCATTGACTAAACAGGGGTGAAAGGATTGCATGCATGCGTCGCCGTGCAGATGTATGTAATTATAGCCAGACAGCTAGCTCCCTACTTTCGGATTTCGTCTGTCGTCAAAAATTACCAGCATTTCGTTATTGTTAGCATTTGTCAAAACGTGCACGTACAAAGAGATTTGTCACGCCCCTAATAACTAGAACCACAAAGCGAAAAAAATAAATGAATAAACAAAAACCATATATATTAAATATAATAGGCCCTTGACCATCCTGTGGGAATCGCTCTCGACTTACGCCAGCCCCTGGAGACACCATACGTACAGATAGAATATCATCAATGAGCCACGTTCGACAAATAGATGGGCTCCTGTCGGAAGAAAGACATGGCTTTTACATTGTTCATGCGCTGTTGACCAAGAGCATTAACCTTTGGGGCTTCCCTTAAATTATCTAATACTTTCATTCAAATGTTTGATGAAAGTGCAAAATAAAAGACAAAGGACATGCCGTCATTTTGTATTACATATTGTTGTCGACCGGTTTTGCCGCGAAAGTGCTAGGGGAATATCAAAAGAGATAACAAATAGCGCCTGTTTATGTTTTTGAAAATGCTTTCTTAAGGATCCAGAACTGGTTCACGAAGACACGTACACATTATTCCATCAATCAACAGATTTTCAAAAAGTGCTACAAATTATATTTTTGGAAAGGTAACAAACCAATGATTTGTTTTCTGACACAGACATACAGATATATACATATGCATCCGTTGACCCCACGGTGTATTATACAGCATTTATAGAAATGCATCATCGTATTTTTCAAAGACATATGGATTCAACATTTTTATTTAAAGGAGTTTTGTTTTAATTTCTCTGAAGCAATAAAGTTCATATACTTGTCTAAGAAAAATAGTTTTGTTTTGTGTATTTTTTGTTTTGTTACCTAGATATAAACGTTTCAAGTTGAATATGTAATTTCTATAAATTACATGCAGCAGAACGGGGGAAGGGTAGGTTGGTCATGATCATGATTCAAATTTTGATCGACAGCTACCGAATTTAACTTTTACGTTTATGCTAAACCTTAGGACCATGCTTAATGTTTCAATATGTAACGTGCACCGATCATTTGAATACCATGAAAAGCAAAAAACGCACTGCTTTAATCTCGGTTCCTCCACCCGCCCTCCACCACTCACCCCTACCCTAACGATGTGTCATGAATATTTTTTCGGATCAGAAGGCGCATCATCACTTAGGATAAATCTGAGGATTGGTCAAGTCGCAACGGATGATTTGCGGACAGACAGTGGCCTACTTTTAACCGAACCGAGACTTTCTTTCAAAATGAAAGGGAAAGCCATATTATTTGAGATTCCACAAGCAGCATTCATGACTAATTTAGTATAGGTGATCGGTAACTGCCGCATGCGGTACGCTGCTACCAGAGACCAGGCAACATTCGTTCACATTGTTTTGTGCTGGGAGGTGGTAGACTTGGGCTTGGGATTTTTTTTTCTTGAAAAACTTTACAAATGAGAAGTTTTACCTTTTTGGCGCTGTATGTGTGAAAAGCACCATTTTTTAAAGTGAAAATGTCGAATTTTGAGCCCCATTTTTTTTCGAAATGTAGAATTTTGACCCATACATTTTTGGCAAATTATTGCATGTAGAATAAAGGGTTCATGCCTTCCAGATCGCCTACCTGCCCTTTTCCAGTTCAAGTACCCCCTGCCCCCGCTTCTTCTGTTTCCCCAAAGAACAATTAGAGAAGAAATATAATATATTTGGTGGGCAAATCTCTCTCTCTCTCTCTCTCTCTCTCTCTCTCTCTCTCTCGCTCTCTCTCTCTCTCTCGTAATAGCTATTTATGTCCCTAAATTGATCTCTCAGTGAGGCACGAAGAAATCCGCTTAGTTACAAGGAAGCACATTTACTTCTACATCAACAAAACTTCTTCAATTTAGGGAAAAGACAAAAGTAATGGAAGATATAATAAGTAAGTGAAGTTCGATGCATTACTTGTGCTGTTTTCTTGTGGAATGAAGCTCATGTGTGGATGTATGGGGTATGCGTCCACTGGCAGTTGGCCATATATATATATATATATATATATATATATATATATATATATATATATATATATATATATATATATATATATATATATATATATATATATATATATATACATACATACATACATACATACATACATACATACATACACACACATACACACATACATACATACATATATACATACATACATATACATATACATATATATACATATATATATATATATATATATATATATATATATATATATATACACATAGTTTATCTATCTGACGCCAGTTGGCGCTATGCACCAGTAGGAAGCATTTGAGGTCGTGATACTCGAAGTTCTGCTGGATTGCCCAAAACGTACGCGGTTAATTCTGTATCGTGGGCCATTTCGTGATCCAATAGAAGTACAAATGAATCATACATAAATAAATAACTTTAAAAATAACTTTTCTTCTATACACGCATAACTTTTCTTCTATACACGCAAATGTGTTTGCAGACTATCATGGCCCGCGCACAGAAACTTTATTTTTAATGGGTGCAACCTCACACATATTATCAAAGCATCATGCCCGTTACCAGGTCTAAATATTTTCCTGTCACTACAAATTCAAGGTACCATGAATGATAAATGAAATAGCCTGGACCCTTTTATACGCAGAGGAGCACTAACAATTCCCAGTCGTCTTTTTTTTTTTAATAAACATTTCCAAACCAACAACTAAGTCAATACCAAATTGCGTCAAACCAACAATTTATTTTATCAGTAGGCTGCTAGTCTTCTTTCTCTTTCTTTCTTTCTTTCTTTCTTTCTTTCTTTCTTTCTTTCTTTCTTTATTTATTTATTTATTTATTTATTCATTTATTTGTTTATCTATTTATTTATTATGTGTGTGTGTGTGTGTGTGTGTGTGTGTGTGTGTGTGTGTGCTGTTTCACCAAATATAATGAATTATGAATTATTAGGGATTGCGAGCCTGCCCACAAGTAAACTGTCAGCTCAGTCTTGTATTACTTTCAGATTTTAATTTCATTATTTTTTATGATTTTTTGCCACATCTTACAAAATCTCTAAAAGCCTCTGGCAAATTGCTAAAAAATTGTGTGGTAAAATTTTGAGGACACTCAAATCTTAGTTTTGTCGACAGATGACACTCCAAGTTGCTTCTTATTTTATTTTATTATTATTATTATTATTATTATTATTATTATTAGTAGTAGTAGTAGTAGTAGTAGTAGTAGTAGTAGTAGTAGTAGTAGTAGTAGTAGTAGTAGTAGTAGTAGTAGTAGTAGTAGTAGTATTTTCAATGAATATTGGTGTGTTTTCACTATTTTCTATTTCTGGAAATATACCTTTCCAAAGAAGGGTCAGTCAAAATTGTTCACTAGGTGGTGACGTTCCGGTCCTTTTTTTTTTTCAAGTTCTGCTCACCATAGGTCGCATAGCTAATGCGATCACTCATGTCTGTCCGTCCGTCAGTCCGTCCGTCTGTTAACTTTTGCATGTGAGCGCAATAGGCCTACAGTTCACAGTTTTTCAGATAGCCCCATATACTTACAGGACTTATCAAATGTATAAAAAGCTAGGTCGAGTTATAATATACATATGGAAAGTTGGATGCGGGATGCACATTTTAACAGTAACAATTTTTAAACTGAGTTGAAGGTCAAGGTTAAATGGCCAGTTGGAATACAGGGGTCACAATGCGAAAACATTGTGGGTGCACTGCATCCCACGGTTTTTTAGTTCGGCCCATATTACTTTTATGAGTTATAAAGTGTATCAAAATCTTCGTTGAATTCAATGTCGTTGGCGCGACCAACACTATTATCTGATATATGGGTCAAAATGTGAAAATCTTGTGACCGGTCCAGCATCATGGATCTCCATGAAATTTAGCGGCATTGTGGAGGATGTCAAAATCTCTGTTGCATATGGTACTAGTGGCGCCACCTATACTTTGACGGATATGATGATTAAAATGTTTTGAAAGATGTAAAATTTCATATATCAAAAATTAATTGAATTAGACATGCCAAATATATAGAGCATATCCAATGCTAATAGTTATACTAATACCAGTTACCTTTACTTATGTTTGTAAGTCTCCGGGCCTGTACAGTTGAAAGAGGCGATTTTGTAATGACAGGGTATGACTTAGACATGAATGGAGAATTGAGCCTCCAGATCAAAATTGTACTTGAGTATATTTCACATGAAACTCTACTTGGTGACTTTCTTTTTTGGGTCACCATGACCCAACGATTGTGTGACCTTGACCTATTTCTCAAGGTCATTAAGCACTTAAGAAAAGGACATTTAATACAATATCTTGTTAAAGAATAAGGCGAATGATACCAAATGTACAAAAAATGAGCATCATGTGGAAGTTTTATATTGCACAATATGGATGATCTTGATTAATTTGTCAAGGTCATCGAAGGAATGCTTATCACGAAATGAATTTTTGGTGATGGTCATAAGATTACATGTCAGCAAGCATTAGGCCCATTGGCTTCATTTTCCTTTTTTTTTTTTAACGGACTTTTCATTCTGGGTACTCAAAGCGTACATTCGTTTTGGTTACTAAGTGATGCCAATAAAATTGTGCTGGTAATTGACATGTTCAACTAGATTCAAAACCGGTCATGCTCAGTGATTAAAAAAAATGATGAATTCTTTGTTCACTTCTAGGGCAAATCTCTTTTTTAAAAATCTGCGAAACCAGTTGGCCAATTGCTTTGAAAGTACATAGGGGCACTTCTTGGTACCCCAAGGTCTTAACATTAGACCTGTTTTCGACAGTAGTAGTAGTAGTAGTAGTAGTAGTAGTAGTAGTAGTAGTAGTAGTAGTAGTAGTAGTAGTAGTAGTAGTAGTAGTAGTAGTAGTAGTAGTAGTAGTAGTAGTAGCCACAGCAGCAGCAGCAGCAGCAGCAGCAGTATGTGTTGACGCCATTTTTGCTTCTCCGAAATAGCATGTTGGATTCTCTTTTTAAACTTGACGGGAATCTACTTTGATGACTCGGAGTTAGTTCACCACATGGTGCTAGTGGCATTTCATGATTTTTGACAATTTTTCAAAATTACGAATTATCCGTAAAAGTATACGTTACCTATTGGAATAGCAAAAAATCTCGCACATCGCTAGTACATCTTGGTAAAGGTGGATCCTAGTCCATGGTTACCTTTATTGCCCAGCTGGGTTTTTGGGGGCGGTGGTGGTGGGGGTGGGGGTGTGAGGGGTATTAAAAATGACCTTGAATGGTCATGTGACATATTGGCTTATATGTTAACATAAGTGGATTCACTATGAAATCACTATTATTATTTATATTATCACATGATGTCACTTGCATGACAATCATGTACACATGTGATTAATATCATGTGATAGCCTTTTGGAATGTTTGAAAGTTGTCTACATTCCATTGCTGGTTATTCGATGAGAACTGTTTATTTTAGCAACCAGTTTACTAAGGTATCTTATTGGGTTTTGGCGATGAAATTACTTTATAATACACTTTAAATCTATGAGTTTTTGTGAACAATGAGATAATATTTGACTGCACAGATAAAAGTCACAACCCATCCTTATCTTTTTATTCATAACGCCATTTACATTGTGTATTATAATAATAATAATAATAATAATAATAATAATAATAATAATAATAATAATAATAATAATAATAATAATAATAATAATAATAATAATAATAATAATAATAATAATAATAATAATAATAATAATTGAATATCTTGGTACACCCAGTCAGAGTTACCTCTGTTCTTCCCTGGGGACCACTAAACATATATACAGTATATATATACAAATGTTGCAAATATTTGACCGATAAAACTTAACGACAAGCAATTCAAATTTAAAACATAAAAACCATGTAAAATAGCGAGCCTTGTAATTGCGTTTGAAAGAAGGTAAATCGTGTGAACTGCGGGTAAAATCGTCAAGAGAGTTCCAGACTGTAGCACCTTGTAAGCGAAAGACTTCTAAAAAGAACCTTTCTTGACACCGGGGACTAAAAAAATTCATGGAATGGGTACTTCTTGTATTATAAATATGAGAATCGGAACATAAAGTAAACTGATCACAGAGATAGTCCAGTGCAAGGTTATTGATAAATTTATACATCAGAGTTGCAGTATGAAATTTTCTACGTTGCTCTAATGTTTGCCATCCAAGATTAAAAACAAGATTAATTCCCCTTGTATTTCTGAAATAGAAGTTATTACATATTATCCTGGCGGCGTAATTTTGAAGTTTTTGAAGTCTATGAAATCCACCGGCACCACAAATGTGGTATCTATCTTGATATTACCGGGTATACCTAATGGCTTTTTACCATCCCCTTTTCATATTGAATTTCTGAAGATTGGTATAAAAGACATTAAACCTGTTGTCCTTGATAACCAAATCACCATACAGGATCGTTTAACCTGCATATGGTAACCCATGTGTTCTCAGAGTGCATTGCATGTCTTGTTCTTATAAATATATATATATATATATATATATATATATATATATATATGGTATTGGTGTATGTGTTGGATATCACATGCACATTTAAAGCAATTAACGTGGTGATGTTGTGTCTTGTGGCGACACCTATTCAAGTAATTGCGTGTTATGGATTATTATTTGTGCATAGTTTAGCGATGAGCTGATCTATGAAATTGGGAGCTGCATGCGTGTCAGCGTAACTGCAGTGTGCCTAATGAAAAGTTTTAATGGATCATTTGAATTTGATGCAATTATTGTCTTAAATACATTTAGCAGTCTAAATGTACTTCAAATACAGGAATGGACCTGATTCAATATGGTCATAAGAAATGAATATGTGTCAAAATGAGCATGAGGATTTGTTGCATGATAGAGTTTTTTTTTTTTTTTTTAATGACTGGTAACCATTATTTAGGAGACGTCTTAAGATATGGTACTGGGTGCGTTTAATATAACGTTTTTGAAGAGTTTATATTTTCATTAGTAAGTGTGTCCTCCATAAATGTATATGTTAGACTAGGTTAGCAATAATCTTTGACAAAATATTAATTATCGTCATCGTCACTATTCATTAAAAAATGATGACTCCAGAATTGTGAAGAGATTTGATATTTCAGACCTAGATGAGAGAAGTAATGAACTTTCAAAAGGGATAGCTTGATAGTGCACAAAGGCGCCATTTATACAAGAGGAATTTAAGTTCACGGGGCACTGTAGCTCCTGGAACTAGATGTTTTCTTGATAGGAACAGAATTATATATATATATATATATATATATATATATATATATATATATATATATATATATATATATATATATATATATATATATATATATATAACCGTCTTGGGTGGTTTATGGGCAATTATACACTGCCCACAATATATATATATACAAAGGAATAGGTCCTACAACCGGTTTGTGGGTCATGCCCATTGTCTGCGGTTCAATTGTACTCCTCAAACCGGACTATGGGCAGTATATACCAAGAATGGATTACCACAGTTTCTGGACATTTATAGCTTCCCATAATATCTGGGCAGATTTGCTAATTTGTACATTTCTGAAACCCCCTAGGTAGCACATTGAATTTAAATTTAAATATGGTTTATGGGCATTTTTCAACTGCCCATAAACAGGACAACTGCCCACCATACGGTCACACACACACACACACACACACACACACACACACATATGTGTGTGTGTATATATATATATATATATATATATATATATATATATATATATATATATATGTGTGTGTGTGTGTGTGTGTGTGTGTGTGTGTGTGTGTGTGTGTGTGTGTAATTTAGTGCTCAAGTTACATCTTTTATACATTAATACACCGAGTCAGATGATGGCAAAGTCACCAGTACAGAGAGGAAAAAGGACATACAATGTTCATTTAGTCCACATCGAAACACACACCCCCCCCACACACACACACCAAAACAAAACAAAACAAAACAAAAACAAAGAGGGAAAAAAGACACCAAAAAATAATACTGAGCTAACGCTTGCACAGAGCTTCAATTTCCCGGTTGACCTCATCAGGGTCCACCAGTTCTGTCAACCGCTGGTTTCTTGGCCGCATACCTCTTGCACAACATGAGCATTAGCTTTTACTGTATCGTCATCCAAGCAATACATGTTCATTTGGAGGAAGGGTATAAAATCATCTTCCATTAAGGCATCTCTCATTATATTTATGTAGGATGAAATTCAGTGATTTACCAGTAGAGGAGAGACTGCCTTCAAATAATAATTTTTCATACATTTTAACCAGTGCCTTTTCATAAAAAAATGATTTTATAAATATGTTTCATGAAACCCTTATGCATCTGAACATCTATTTTCCATAGGTTTACCATATATGTACTGTTCTTATTTACATCGTACTTGGCATGTGACATCCATTAAGTCTTCTTGGGTTAAAATTACAACCTGCTATTATCTTATAAACAACTGAGTATATGATACGTCGGTTGTGTTTCCTGAACAAGTGATCTTTTTTGGGGGGGGGGGAGGGTCACATCACGGATGCCCGTACATTTCGATAATGCAGGGTTACATTGAAAGAGTAGCAATCTTTGGTTATCAGGCTATGAGATATAACTGCGGTGCTACTCTGGGGTGCTACGGGGTGGGGGTGGGGGGGGACTACTACCATGTGGGATTGTACTGGGTGTGTGCCGCGGGAACACCCTGTTTTCATTACTCCCAGGATTAGAAAAGCCACCCCCCCCCCCAAAAAAAAAGAAAAAAATGTACACAGCTGGATTAGGATTGGGGTAACAATTAGGATGCACCAATGCAGCACTCCTTTCAACACATTACAAGATTAAGAAAGGGTACCTTTTCACATCTGGTGTAGGATTAAGATAGGATATTGTTTAAAAATGTCCGAGGCACACACCCATCCTGATGTTGAGTAGGTGCTCCCTTTCCCGGGGGGGGGGGGGGGGGGGAGGGGAGTGCTATGTGCCACACGTACACGGTCATTTATTGTTACATACACTGCCAACAGGTGGCAGCACATACCGATGTACACCCTCTCCTTTTCTTTGCGAGGATTCACAAGTTCGCTTCAAGTCCATACAGTGTATCATTTACCATTCATGTAATAATGTATGGTCACCGTATGCATAATAATAGGACTTGTGTTTTATTTGCAGTGTGGTTGTTGGGGTGTGTGATGTATGACACGATAATGTAGCACCATTTTGTACTTCAGACTCGCTGTTTGCGGTTTGACACAATGTAGCACCTCGCTGTTCGCTGTGTAACACAATATAGCACCAGGTTGTACTTCAGATGCGGCACCTGTAACTTATTTAGTTATAAAGACTAGTTCACACTGTCAAGTGTCCTCAGCAGTCCTTATGTAATTTTAATAGCACCTTTACAGGTATATAAACACCATTAAGATTAAAGAAGATTGACTGCGCCGTATTATGACTAGTTTTTCAATTCATCAGTCATTTTCCTTTATTTTTTTTCATTCTCACATGCTTATCAGCTATTCTATGTACGAGTATCTTTTTGCTATCTGGGAGTAGTATTCACGGATATAACTGTGTACGCAAGTCCCATAGTTGTATGGGCATAGGGCCTACAAAATCAACTCAGCAAAGCGTTCCTTGGGATAGTTTTCGTTCCTGGTCCTCTCTGGTCTGCAGTGAGTGTGTTTGGGTGGAGCTGGAGTCTGTGGGTTGGGTGGTCTTGCTTCTGTATATGTACTGGTTGATTGAATGCATTGTTAATTTCTTGCATCAAGTAACAGTTACTTGATGGCAAGTTCTCAAGGAGGAACTCCTCATCAGTAGGTATGTTGTCAAGTTGCACAGGCGAGGGGCACTGGGTTTGTCATTAGAGTCTTGTGACTTTTTATGTTTTTGGCTCTCCCAATCATGGCGGCGAAGGAATGTTTAGTGGTTTGCTTCTGTCTTAACCCGTTTTCAGTCTCGTTTGCGTTCTGCAGTAATGATTGATCCACGGATGGCAGTAGCATGATATAAGTTAGTGTCGTAAAATGGAATTTGTTTCTTTTAGCTAATTTTTCAACAGTAGCACATCATCAACTTGGATACAATAGGGTTTGGCTTTGTGATTGGACTCATGGTACTCATTGGCTTTCTGTTTATATAATTGATCCCGCTTTTCAATTTTTCTATGTATCTTTGACGATTGGTTCATGATATCAGTCCGTATGTTGGTATGAACATTGGCTTGTACATAAGTTCGCAGGGGGTTACACAGGTAGCTGCGTGAGGCACGTCACTATATGCCATAAGGGTCTCGTAGATTGTCCCCTTATTGTCCATGCCTTCAATGTTGGAAACAGTGGCAATTTTACTCACTGTATTGAAATGTTCTACACCTCCTTGAAGGTTGGGGAGGGGGGGGGGGCTCAGTACGCTGGTACAGGTAAAACAATTTTTCTAGAGCGGAAAATAAAAATCTTTCAAAATTTTGGATAGTACGAAGTACGTAAAATAAGAGGGCTTCCAGTACGCCAGCACGGGAAACCCGGTACCCACCCTCCTCCTTGACTGCGGGTGTGTTTGGGAGCAGGGGAAACTGGGGAGAGTTGGAACTCTTCAGAGTGTCAAGGCCCTGTATCTGGGTTATTCAAAGATAACATTTAAACAGCAAAAGGGTCCTGCAAAGATGGGAGTTGTCTTGTTCAGATATTATGGAGCATTATCAAGACATCTATATATATATATATATATATATATATATATATATATATATATATATATATATATAACTATCAATGAGTCAAATGTTTTATATCGCATGTTCCAGCTCTCCCCCAGTCTCTCCTGGTGTTTATTTTCTTCATTCTTGAAATGTTAATGCTTATGTGTCTGCTAATCTTTATTGTAATTTTCTGTATGTATGTGTAAATAAGTATGCATATGTGGACATAAATAGAAATTGACCATAACCCACCAGTAAAAGTTTCATCCGACCCTAGGGGTATGTTGAAACTGTTTCTTCTAACCCAAGGGGCAGCTTGAACCTGCTCCATCTAACCCCAGGTGTAGGTTGAAACTCCTTCATCTAACTCCAGGGAAAAGTGGAAATATGTTCTATTTTTACTGTAAGGCAAGCTGAAAATAAGGTAGAGTTGAAACATGTTTCAACACTCCTCTTGCACTATGTTTCAACTCACCCTTTGACTGTTAATGTACATTAATCCATACTGTAGGAATACACATCAACTAATCACTGTCACACTTTGCGGTGCTTACCTTCTGCCACCTGGGGATTTTATTCCACCGAGTAACATAGCTTTATATTTTATTATGTAAAGAAGTGACAAAATATTTTTGATAAGAAATATTTACTGGAGAGGGACAAAAACAAACATCACCTTCCCAATCAAACACATAATTTGATACCAAACTTAGCTTCACATGGTGAAGTGGGATTAGAACCAAAGATGGTAGTTGCATTTTGTCCACACATAGAAGTTTGTTTTTGTTTTTGCCTGACTGTCAGTCGCTTGACTCTTTGTAGCCTCCATCTATCATCAGCACTGTCATCTGAATTACTGTTGTCAGCAGTCGGTGTATCACTATCTGTGCTGACTTCATCATAGCAGGCGTTGTTAATATTTCTTTTCTTTTTTCTTTCCGGCTTCTATGCCTTGGTTTAGGCTTTTTATTTTCTTTTGCTTCTGCACATTGCAGCAAAATGGTTGAATGGTTGTCCTTCTGGCAATAAGTGCAGGTTTTTGCCACATGCATACACTGCCAACAGGTAGCAGTACATACCAATGTGCATGCATGTATACTGATTGCTGAAAGAGTCAGATGCCATTCAGATGGAAAAACAGATTTCATTGAAACAATGCCATTGCAGTCGAAAGCAAAACGTGCTTCGATTCCAGTATGCAGTTATAAATTCTCACTGGAAAGGTAGTTAGAATAAATATTCCAGCAACAATGAATCTCAAAGACTCTCAAAATATTTTTTTGCACTCATTAATACCAATGTACACAACAAAAAGACATTTACAAAATAAATTTGAAGTTTGACAGCTGCTGATCATACTAAACGAGACTGCCATCATGCCTATGTAGCTCGTGATTATCAGAACCAACCTATATATCAAATAACATACACAATGAAGGAACTCTTTAGCTGCACAAACCCAAACAATAACTAGGAAAAGACAAGAACAACAAAATAGAAAACGTAAAAGTAGTTTACAATCCATGGTGACAGAGCCAAGAGAGTTGCATGGCATCAAATGCCTGTGCTATATAAATGAAATTATAAATGCAAGTTGCAGTTCCAAAAACATTCAGTATATAGTACATAATTTTAGCGTGGCCATTATAATACACAGTACAGTGATTGTCAGTGTGGTATTTTACGATTTACATAATTTGCTATCTCTCACCTTGGGAATGGATAAGCACTATATGCATGAAGATGGCAAAAATGACCCATCTTGTCTTGTGTGCAAAGAGTGATGCAAATGTAAATTTCATTCCATAAATTGTAAACATGTAGTATATATGCTATATATGTACTTTCAGTTTGGTCATTATAATATACAACATAATTACTGTCAGTGTGGTGCTTCAATATTTACATAATTATGCACAGATCACTTATTCTATTCTCTGAAGATCATAGGCAAAGGTATCCAGCTGATATGTATGAAAATAGGCACTCAATGCTAATTGCCAGCAGATGAGCTTAACAAATCATGTGATGTGCCAAATGGACCATTCCACAGGTACGAGGCATACCATTGAAACAGCCTGTTCTGAAGTGTTCAGTAAAAAAGTGTCACCACTGCACAAGTACCCCAATAAGCTACACTATAATTGCTAATAACTATTATGGGTATGGGTGCTCGTAGCCTCATTGAAGACTGGCGCTCAGCCCTTGACCAGCGAAAATATGTAGGTGCTGTACTAATGGACCTTTCAAAGGCATTCGATGCCTTGCCCCATGGCCTGCTACTGGCCAAGTGCAGAGCTTATGGACTAAGTGAGCAAGCTGTTGCCTTCCTACAGAGTTATCTCTCTAACCGGAAACAGAGAGTAAAGATTGGCTCAGTCCGAAGTAACTGGATGTCTGTTATAAGAGGAGTACCACAAGGATCAATACTCGGGCCCCTATTATTTAATGTGTTCCAAAACGATTTATTCCATATTGTGAAGGATTGCAAATTATATAATTTTGCAGATGATAATACTATAAGCGATGTAGCCAGCGACAAAGAAACTTTATCTGCAAAGCTGAGAAACGGCTCAATATTATCAATGAACTGGTTTAGCTCAAACAAAATGACGGCCAATCCAGAAAAGTTTAAAGGAATTATCATCTCCCCGACTTTAGAAGACTGTTCCAACATTTATTTAGAATTACCTGGTGTGCAAATAAAATGCGACCAAAGTGTGAAATTACTTGGTGTGCTTTTAGATGACAATCTTTCTTTTAGCTCCCATATATCCAACGTGTGTGAGAAGGCTGCAAGACAAATAAATGCATATAGCAGAATATCACACCTTTTAGACTTTCAAACCAGGAAACAGGTTTTTTACGCTTTTATCAAATCAAATTTTACATACTGTCCACTAGTATGGTGCTTGTGCTCAGAGACAGACTACAAGAGGCTTGAAAAACTTCAACTGAGAGCTCTGAGATATTTGTATAGAGACTTCAAGTCTCCATACGAGGATCTATTGAAGAGAGATGGTATCCCGTCTCTCAGTCTGTGCCATCTCCGCGCATTGGCTATTGAGGTTTTTAAGGTCACCCATAACATGGCACCAGAGTATCTTACTGACCTGTTCAATATAAAAAGCTCAGTAGCCCATTTGAGAGGCGGTGTGACTCTCTCCCTTCCAACTTTTAATCGAATTCGTTTTGGAAAGAGATCACTTCGTTACAAAGGTGCTTATGTATGGAACCATTTGCCACACGTAATTAGAAACACCGTGTCTCTAAATGAATTCAAGTCACTACTCAAGATGTGGAATGGAATAGATTGTAGGTGCGTAATGTGTCGAAGTTAAATTCAGACCCATTGTTACTGTAGACCCGGGGCTGCGTCAAGCCACCCTTGGCTACAGGCTCTGGTATCCTCTTCACACATCTCTCATATTTTACTGGTGTTTATTTAAAGTTATTAGTTTACTGAGGGTAAAAATATTTATGTAATAATTTAATCAATACTATTTTTGGTGCTTCATAAGGATATAATCTCAACCTCCAGGTTATATTCATTATTTTAGCTATCTCGATGTTACATGACTGTGTAGTTATATTTATATATGTGACGGCAAGGAGCCATGGCTCATGTTTTATACTTGATGTAAACCCGTCTTGAAATAAACTTACTTACTTACTTACTTACTTAAAATGAAGCCCAAGTATACTCAGATGGCAGCGGTAATAAAAAGTGTTATATTTCATATCAAATAAAAATGTAACAAAAGATAAAGAGGAAACTGCCTGCTATGTTGAAACAAGTGTGCTTTAGTCTGACAAGGCCACAACCGTGTGTCACCACTGCACAAGTACCCCAATAAGCTACACTATAATTGCTAATAACTATTATGGGTATGGGTGCTCGTAGCGTGCGAAGCACTCCTAACACAAGAGGACTATGATGATAGTGTACTCTGCTCAGTTGCAAAGGTACGTCATATAACGCAACTATAAAGAGCTCAGTGAACAGTTTTGCATTTGCATATATGGTCGGTTACCAGGGACGTTCAATGGCTGTCTGATAAAACCATTGATGCATTTGCCAAATTTGAAAGAGTATACAGTTTCTGAAAGCGAAAACACTGTACTTCATCGGTGCAATGCAACTTGGTCACAATATGTGCACAACAATTAATCCTGCTCAAGTGACCATAGCTTCACAAAAATATCGAGTCAACTCTTACGTACATAGTGACAGCAAATATGCGGACAAGTGAAGGATCAGACACAAACTAGATCTGCATGCCACTAACGGGGAAAAACATTCTGTTAACAAGGTCTATTGAAGAAGGTTTGCACTTGATAACTAACTCGCTTAACTTTAAACACCAGTACTTTAGGGACAATCTCAAGATATATAAATTTGAAACACTTTGCCTTAGTAGAGTATATACTTCAGTTCGCCAGAAGTTTGATGTCAACATATACTTAACTATAAAGTATGCCAAAGTATTAGCCAGACATCACGATGATCATTTTAAGTGCAGCTGACTTGTCAGTAATATGGGAAATTGTCTCCATCAGTCGGTCATCTGTGCACGATTACATTTCTCACTTAATCTCCAAAACCGTTGCTCAGATCCTCTTCAAAATTGGTAGCGATCTACCTTGGCTGAGTTTCTACCAAATTTGTTTAACAGGTCACGGCCCAGTGACTTTTGGATTTTTACCTGAGCTGACTCACAATCCAGCTGATGCTGTGTCTTGGGTCTTGGTTCGTCGTCGTCGTCTTCAGCATCATCATCGTCCCTCACATTTAAATTTTCAACTTTTTCTCTAAAACCGTTGGTCAGATCCCGTTCAAATTTGGTGGCTGTCTACCAGTTTGGTTAAAATAGTCACCCTCCATTGATTCTTTTTATGAATTTTTGTGTTCATTTATTGATCAAATATTTAAAAAGTTTTGTGTGTATTTTTGCTTTTTTTTTTTTCGTCTTTTTCTTGAAAAACTTTTCCCGAGGTTATGCTGAAATTTAGGAAAAATATACCTTGTGGAAGGGTCAAAATAGGTGGTAACTAGGTGTTGTTGTTGTGGATTTTCGAATTACAATGGTGTTTTCTTTTTCAATTAAGGTAATTACCAGTTAATACATTAATTCCTGGTGATTACAATGCGAGTCAATGGGGATTGCAATGGTGCTTCACATTTTCGATTGCATCTTCAAAGCCATCAGTCAGGCTCACTTCAATTTTGGTGAGATGAATATCGGGTGGTATGTACTGTGTTTGCTCAAAAGGTAACAGCCCCAGTGATTATTTTTTATTTTTCATGTTTTTTTTTGTCCAGTTTGAACCAAATTATAAAAAAAAAAACCCTCTTCTCTGAAACGGTTTGGCCAATTGCCACAAAATTGCACAGGGCATTTCGGGCACCTCGAGAGTATAAGTTCTTTAACAGATGGCGCTGCAATTTTTTTTTTTATTTTTGTCTTTTAATGAATTTGTGTGTTTCGGTATTTTGGACTTCTCCAAAACCATCACTTAGGATGTGCTGAAATTTGGTAGAAATGTCCCTTGTAGGAGGGTCAAACAAACTTGTTCACTGGGTGATGATGCTGCCCTTATTTTCAGCATTTTTTTTTCAATTAGGGCACTAACAGGTTAATACTTACACTCTTATTGATTGCAGTATAAATTAATAGGGATTGCAATGGTAATTAACCTTAAGGGAATCTCCAAAACTGTCCGCCAAATTGACTTCAAACATAGTGGGAATGTACCTTAGGTCTGTGCATCCAAGGTCGGCTCAGGGCTGTTACAGTCCCCATGGGTTTTTTATTATTTTTTATTTTATTTTTATTGAATTGTATTAATTTCGTTAATAAAATACAAGAAAATCGTGTCCGAAACTGCTTTGCCAATTGCTTTGAAATTTACAGGGACGCCTCTGATGACCCCTACAGCTTAATTTGTTGAACAGGTAGCGCTGTGATTTTTTACTTTAATGACTTTTGTTCAGTGTTTTCATTTTTTTCAACTTCTTCCATACCGCATGCTCTATTCTCTTCAAAGTTGGTAGAAATATACTGTTACTCGATCTCCACCAAGTATGTTCAAAACATGCAGCTGCTGGCATTTTCTTTCTTTTTTTAACCAAAAAAAAATGCGAAATTGTGAATTATAGGTAAGGGTACATGATCATCGTGTACCCTTCCTGATAATTCAATTAATAACAAATAAACGGTAAGGGTACATGAACACTGTAGTCAAGGAAAGCAGTTGACCTGGTCCAAAACTTGGCACTGGAAGGGTTAAACAGTAAAAGGAAAGGGTGTGTGTGTGTGTGTGTGTGTGTGTGTGAGAGAGAGAGAGAGAGAGAGAGAGAGAGAGAGAGAGAGAGAGAGAGTGTGTGTGTGTGTGTGTTGCAAATTTTGAACTGACATATGGGCTTTTATCTTGGTAACAATGTCTTCAGAATCATTGAGCCAGCCCTTGGATATTTGGAAATGAAGGTAGGTAGCATTAATCTAATTCTGAAGGTCGCAAGACTACTTCAGTCTGTGTATTCAACGTCAGCTGAGTACAGGACAATTACAGTCTTCTTGTTTACACTTTCCTCGTCCCTCGATCAACATGGAAGCTTGAACCCACCTCTGCTGAAAATCCCGGACACGCACCCGAGACACTGAAGTACCAGTATACAGCATGATGATAACCCTAGAAGTGAAAATGATATTTCTGACTCGCTTAAATCGTCAATACATGATGAAAACTTTCTAAAGCCTTAGAGTAAGAAACACTTACTTCTAAAATTACTTACAAAGGCATTTTAACATCAGGTCTTTAGTATCACTATATCTTTTATTATTCAGTTCAGTTCCTCTGGGATTTTATACGGGGCCTCATATGCACGCGGGTCTGCCGGGTCTTGACGCCATGTCCATAGCAACAGACACTGTGATGGCATTGCTAATTACTACGACGATTGTATTATCTGTGATTGCATTACCTGTGTCTGTAAGATTATTTTCTGCTGTGATATTGTATTATAAATAATGCACAACTTCCTATTTTATATGCGATCCATTCTGTATTTGTATGTGATATTTCCCCGGCCTCGGGGGTTTAATAACACTGTTATTATTATATTACTACCTTGGTCAAGAAACTTCAAAGATAAATAGTTGCCGAATACAGTAGAAACGCAATAAACCGAAGTCAGATAAGCTTATAAATGTAGTAGAATATAAGTTACGAAACAGCGTAAGAGTGGATGATCTTTGAAGTGTACATACAGTGCGAGACTGCCAATTACAAACAAATTACTTGAATTAGTTTCAATCATTGATTGACCATTATTGATAAAGTGTAAAAAATGTTCTCACGCTGTGCCATAATGGTGCACGCCCAACGCTCAACAGACCTGTTCATACCGAGGTATACCGGTCTTTTCCGGCCCTAGGCTAAATTAATTATGTTGGTCTGATTGTCCGATCAGCAAGTGGCCGAGTCTGGCCCACGCCTTCGTGTTTGCAACGAATGCCACGGCCAACGCTAGTGATTACAGAATGGATTGTGCTGACCAGTACAAATCGTTTATCTAAAATGTCACATCAGTGGTGAAACGAGCCAGTATTTTCAATTTGCTGACAGTTTGATTTTTCATTAAATCCAAATACATCTTGCGTTTTAATTTTTTATCCTTCCACGTGTAATCCGGCCAGCGTGGTCGGGCACAAAATGTAAACAAAACAGGGTGCGCTTCCCCAAGTGAACCGAATAAACCACAGGGGCAGGCAGCAGAAAAAAAATGCTTAGACTCTTTGGGGCGTCCTGTGACTTAGCATTGCTGGTGCCCTGTGGTAGCGGAGCCGAGTTGCCGAAGGCAACGAGAAAGAAGAACCTGCCCCTGTGGAATAAACCCGAGTCCTATGAACTGGTCTATTAACGTGCATTATCAAGAACTAGGAAAGATGATTTGCTACATGGCAAATCAGTGCGTGTGTCTTTAAAGCATATTGGTATGGCAATGTACAACTATTCCATAACACAGGAGTAGAAGCTGGAATGGCATCTCTATCTATCATAATTGTAAAGTTATTCAAGATTTAAAATTTCTAATGGTGCTATTCATCATAATTGAAATTGCTACAACTTCTATTTTTAATTCATTAGGTGCGCAATGGTCAACAACCCCCTAGTAGAAGTTGGAATGACATCTCTATCTATTGTAGTGTTGACGATATTCAAGATTGAAAATTCCGATTACTGCTAATTAGCATAATTTAAATTGCTACAACTTTTGTTTTAGATTCATTACATGCGCAATGGTCAACAACCCCGAGTAGAAGATGAAATGACATTTCTATTTATAATAGTTTTGAAGATTCAAGTTTTAAAATTTCAAATATTGCTAATTAGCATAATTCAAATGGCTACAACTTTTGCTTTAGATTCCTTACATGCGCAATGGTCAATAACCCCCTAGTAGAAGTTGAAATGACATCTCTATCTATAATAGTTTTGAAGATATTCAAGTTTTAAAATTTCCAATGCTGCTAATTAGCATAATTTGAATTGCTACAACTTTTGTTTTAAATCCATTAGTTGCGCATTGGTCAATAACCCCTAGTAAAAGGTGGAATGACATCTCTATCTATTATACTTTTGAAGATATTTAAGATTTAAAATTTCAAATGCCCCTAATTTGCATAATTTTAAACATCATTCCTCTGTATAAAACGGTTAAACTCCTTGAAAAGAGGTACAATCATGGGAAGTTTGTTGAGTTTCTATGTATAATAGTATCCGAGAAAAGTGTCGGACAAATTTGCTGGTAAAGAAAGAAAGAAAGAAAGAAAGAAAGAAAGAAAGAAAGAAAGAAAGAAAGAAAGAAAGAAAGAAAGAAAGAAAGAAAGAAAAGTGTGTGTTGACACACTCACTTTATAATGCACCGAGGCTAAATCAAAATTGAAAATGTGCTCTGGGTAATGATTTTAAATGAGGACAAGCACTGTATATGGGTGATAGTAGCAGCCGTGACACCTATTGTTACAAAAGTGACGCTGTAGTTCTATGGATGCTCTTCGATACCCGGGCATTACCCGACGCACGAACTTTTCTTGAAACCTTGGTCAGACCATGGACTTCTTAGATTATTTTGGTGGGTCCATGGTCAGACGAACATGCACTGACTGTCATATTCTAAAGCTTTTTAAGGGGCTCCCCATTCATTTTCTTGCAGGGCTGGCTCGGGGTGATGTTGGGTCATGCTGGCGTACTGTTTGTGGGCCACCGTGGTTCAGCGGTCCGCAGGGTCAGCTGGGATGGTAAATTCATTCTGACTTGCTACTTCGAACTTTCATAATGATAACGGCTGTGCGGGGTTTGGGTTTGCTGGTTGGGGTCATGCATGATACTGATAGGTGAAGGCGCGCCGGCGCTGTTGTGACTGGAGGACGCGGAGCCACGAACAAACACTGTTTAGCTATTTTTGCGTGGAAACCTTTATTGCTTTGTGTGCTGTCACTTGGACAGGTAGGCCTAAACAAGTTTGTATAACACTGTGATCTCTTACTGAAGACTGTAATTCATTTAGATGTACCATATTTTCATTGGAAACATTGATGACTGCCAAGTATGTAAGCCGTGGATCTCGGACTCGGATCCTGGTATGCTGGTTGTTACCTGCGCTATGCGACCATAGCAAGCCTTTTTTATATTTAGTCCTATTTGGCGATGTCACTAAATCATTTACTAGCAATATCACCAAATCGCTGGGTAATATAGCTAAATCATAAGCCTACACATTTAGGGATATCACTAAATGATCTGGCAATATCCCTAAATCATTTAACGGTATCGATCAATTATTTACAGGTAGTGTTCATAATGCACCCCAGGGGCCCGCCTCTGTGACATCTGATGTACGCCTAGGCCTACTACTTGAGTAAATAGGCCCATGATTGGGTACAAAATGTGCATCAGAAAAGACTCTTTACAGGTACAGGGGCCTTAGGCCTACATAATACTGACCACAGGAAGATTTTTTCCTCAAAGTTACAGGTACAGTATACAGTTTTTATTGAAAGGCCAGTTTTCAATATATGCAGTGTAGGGACTGAATACTCAAAGCAACAATGTCAATACTCAGATTCCCAATGCAAGGTGGCGTGACTGCTGTCAGTAGGGCTACTTTGGCTGTCCTAAACAGTTATGTCTAAAAATATTGGATATACTCCTGCCCCAAAACACAAGACATCCCATTGGTTCAACATGGGCTGCTGTAAATATTAGTTTGTGTAGAAAATATGAGTGTTACATTGACTGAACATTATGTAACACGGCCAGGATAGCTAAAAGTGTTCCTGAGTGGTCACACAAAAACAAAATGTCCTGGAAATGAGATACAGCCACAAAGGCATGGTAAAGGGTGTCTGTATTGTATTGGGTGCCTGTTGGCCTTATAAGAGGCCACGGGCAACACATGGATCGGTGTGAATCCATAATGCCACAGTATATATGGGCTACTCACAGCTCTCTGAGTCTGAATTCGACAGAGGCATGATCATTGCCATGTTGGAGGCTGGGCTTTCCTAGTGTGACGTTGCCAGGAAAAAGGGGGTAGGCCTACCCCAGGTCAGTGGTACAGAGGTGGTGGGACCATTTCAAGAAACAAAAGGATGCATGAGGAAAGCTGGATCTAGAATACTAAGACTTTCAGATGGGAGAGACAACCATTAGCTGGTGCAGAATGCAAGGAGACACAGGTTCCTTTTGGTGTAGAGGTTGTGTCAGCAGTGGCACCAGGCCTGCAACATTGCAGCATCACGCTGCACAATCAACTGGGGACTGGTGTCAGCCAAACTGAGGTCATCCGCACCCCTCTCAGTGCTGCACACAAGGCTGCAAAGGTACAGTAGTGTGTGGAACATGCTGGCTGTAGGTCAGTGGAGGAGTGTAATGTGGTCAGACCAGTCACAGTTTTGCCTTGATTTCCATGATGGAAGAACACAGGTTAGCCATATGCCTTCACAGAGATTGTGGATGGATGCATGGTGGAACATGACCACCATGGGGGGAGGCAACATCATAATGTGGAGGCAATCACACCAACAGCAAGAACAGAGCTCATCAAGGTAAATAGGACTCTGATAGGCCAGTGCTGTGTGGAGTAGATCGTACCAAATGGTTGTAACAACATCCTGGGCTACCGTTCCAGCAAGACAAGGCATGTCCACATACTGCACGAGTTAACATGCAGTATATCTAGTAGCACAACATCCAAATGTTGTAATGGTCAGCCCAATCTCCTGACCTATGCCCCATTGAACATTTATCGGATGTGAAGTCAGTGTCCAGTAAGAGGAAAAGTAGCCACCTTGGACTCACAGACAAGTGGAACCAATAAAATTCCCTAGCCAAGCTCACCAGCAGCATGCCAAATAGGTCCAGTGTTTGACTGGAGAAGCATGGTCATCACACCCCGTACTGATGCATGCATCCATCAAACAAACAAAAAGTTTCTTCTCAGGACCACCACATCCTCCTAAAAGAGGTAGAAATAAAGCACCGGCCATGGTACAGTAAATTAAACAAAGACCCCACACAGATCATTACACGCTTACCCAATGTACATTGACAAGCGCGTACTTGTACTTGTTTTTTTCCCCAGGAGTATATGTGGGGCCATTGCATTCACACAAAGTGATCCAGGTGCAGTGAACCATCAAACCAGTTCATCACTAACAGTGTTTTTGTGGCTGTTCCAGTTTTCCATCGATGCGTAGCTGTATTTAGCTTATGCAATCAACTGAGCGTTGAACATGTCTGAAAGGTGGCTGCATGCAGGATAATAAGTGAAGACGGTTGTTGTGGCATAATTTGTAGTGACAACAGTGACGTCAGGTATAAGTATGTAGTGAGCAGGCATGTTCACACTTTTATTCTTGCATGCAAAAATGTGGCTTTGCATTTTCATGGCACATGATGTGGAGGGTAAAAATTCCCGAGGGCCAGTCGGCCAATGTCTGTGATATGAAACAGGAAGTTTGTTGTGCACCAGTATTTTCAGTTAAAAGAAGGCTATATTATCAAAGCATCTAAAAAGTGCTAATAAATATAGTGGCAATGCAGCTTGGAGTGTGGGGAATGGATCAAATAGGTTTCCAAAAGGAACGAAAATGATGTCAGCTTTGACACACTTTGCTTGGTCAGAACCACTTAATTTGACATTTGATGTTGACCAATTGGTTAATAGCATGCCTGTATTAGGTGGCAGTTGTGTCAGTTTTGTGTAAGAATTTCATTCTTGCTCTTGAACTTTGACAATCTCCAATTGAATTTTTTGAGTTGTGTAAGAACCTGCTTTAAAACATTTATCTACTTTGTGGTGGAGGCACCAAACAAAAACTTAAAAGTGACTGAAATGCGGGAATGATATTGCATCTGGGTTGCTTGCTTGGATTTTCTTTAAACAAAGTTAGTCAGTGACCAGTTTGCATCAAGTCTCCAATATGCATGCCAAAATCGTTGTACATCTGAATTGATTAAACAATTTGCCTGATCAGCTGATTGCTTATGTTGTTGTTTCTAGTGAAGTGTCAGTCTTGTGTCAACTCTCTTTGTCTCTAGACCTTGAAACAAGTTTTATAAAGCCATTATTTTAGCCCATAGGTCCTGTAATTGTCATTGATACAGGTTTAATCTTGTGGTAAATGTAAGTAGCCAGGTTGAGTGGGGCCATAAACTTCTGTAATTTCACTGTAAAAAGTTACCATGTGTAGATAGGTATGGGTCACTTCCAGACAGATTAGAAAGAGGAAAAGTCCACAGACTAACAAAGAAGAAAAGGCACATCTCTGGAAGCTAGTTGTGAGTTTAAATCATATAAAATGTATAAGATCAATTACCTAATGCACATTATATACAGAGAAAACAGTCACTGTCACTAGCATCCCTCAGTGATTTTCACTTATTTAAAAACAACTAGTATTTAATTAAAGTGGTTAATCAAATCTTAAGAATTAAATCTAATCAAGTTGACGTTCAATTTTATTTACATAAAGCAGTTTTCAACTCAAGGTTTAATTCATGGCTTCAATTGGAACCCACAGTGACTGAAGTAAGCCAGCTGTGAAACTACACTAGTTATATTTAAAAGGCCATTTCAGAATTTATTTTTCAATGATACACTGAAGTCGAAATGTTTTTTCTTTACAGCACTTCCATCGTTAGGGATTGCTTCAGAACATACTCTTTTACCCCAAGTATGCTTAATGATGCCATTGTAGGTGTAAAATAAGGACAAAGATTTTTACAATGGACAGGCAGCAAAGTATAGCTGTCTTTTCCACCACAGACCTGAAAGGTCACATTTCTGTAAAATGGGATAGAGGGTTTGTGGTTTATTTGTGTTGTCATATTTATAACTACAAAGAATGCTAAACCTAGCTTCCTTAATTGGTCGTAATATGGTTGGTTGATCAAGTGCATTTTGAAATTCAAACCTAATTCCCCTAAAAGTTTCTCATACTTTGTCCCATGGGCTATCAGGTTGGGCTAGCCTTATGTTTTCAGCATGGATCACTGTTTTGATACCTGAGTATTTATGTTTTATCCTGTTTTTGGCAGCCTTTTCTGTTACGCCACAAAATGGCTTCCATGGGAGTTGTAACTTTATGGATTCTCCTGGCTTTGAGACTTGATCCATATACTGGAGAGCTTTTCCTACTTGGCATTCATAATTTTCAGCATTATATTTTAGTCCATCAAACACTTCTGGGATGTTATTAATACATTCATAAAAAGATTTTGAGAGCATAATTGTGCCATCAATATAAATTTCAGTAAATTGGCCTGACTTCCCTTCTTGGCACTTCGTTCATAGCAACTGTATAGACCAAAGGATCTAATTGTCACCAAAAGGAAGGACATTCCTCTCAAATAAGCTTTTGTGGCATATAAACACAGTCTTGTATTTGTTTGCTTCTGTCTGCTGAAGCTGGAGAACGCTGTGGGTTTATGACCAACTTGGTGTAGCAGATGCAGGTATCTGACTGAAATTATGTTTTCTAAGCAAAGATGAGCAATTGTAGCTACAGCATCATGACATTTTCTATAGTCTATTACTTACGTTTGTCCCCCATCTTTCCTTGCACCTAATATTATAAGGGCTGCATAAGCACTACTGGAGGGTCTAATGAAGTTTGCTCTCAGTAAATCATTTATTTGCTTTTCAATGGCTTTAAAGTGAATAAGCTTCTATAGCTTCCTTGTTTCACTGCTGGGTTATAACGCTGTTATTTCAAAATACTCACTGAACAGACATTCTCTGATGAGGTTCATATCTCCACCATCTTTACAGCTTGCGGAGACACCGAATAGGGAGCAGGAACAGGACGCAATGTTTATGCGCGATTTGTGTGAAGCCAGGAATGGCGAGTTAAAGTCTAACCCGGCGCGTAACGAACTCAATGCGATCATTCAGCATGTGTGCACTCCATGACCATGAGTGTCACCGTCTGTAACTGTTTACTCATTTCAATGGACTTACACTCAACCTAACATGATTTTCTGTTGCAGGAAAGTGTGTTTTTTCATCATTTTCCCCTCGTTTTGTGATTTGATAATTGTGAAGTTTGAATAACATTATATATAGCCACATAGCCTGCTCCTTGCCAAATTAAAAGCCTATGGCATGGAAACTACATCTGTAAAATTGCTACAAAGCTACCTGTCAGAAAGATGGCAGAGGGTAAAAATTGGCCACATTCATAGTACATGGCAGCGAATATCTAAAGGCGTACCTCAAGGATCAATATTGGGTCCGGTGATGTTTAACCTGTTCTTAAACGATATTTATATGTGTGTCAAAGGCTGCGACATATACAACTATGCTGATGATAACTCTGTGAGTGTCAAGCATTTAGAGAAAGCACACATGGTACGCCAATTGCAAAGCAAAACCACAGAATGTGTACAGTGGTTCAAGGTGAATTACATGCAGGCTAATCCGACCAAGTTTCAGGCCATCTATCTTGGTCCTAATAAGAAAACAACCAAAGAAACTTCCTCTATTATGCCATCTCATATTGAAATCAATGATACAAAAATTGAATTTCAGGAGGAAGTAGTATTACTGGGTATAACTATCGATGACAAGCTTAGATTTGATAAACATGTTGCCAACCTCTGTAAGAAAGCTGCTAGACAGCTAAATGTACTTTGTCGTTTAAGACATTTGTTGGATGAAAAAACCAGAATGATAATATATAAAACGTACATTATTTCAAATTTTAACTATTGTCCTTTGGTGTGGCATTTCTGTGGAGCCACTAATTTAAACAAAATGGAAAGTATCCAAAAAAGGGCATTAAAATTTGTTTTTGGAACTTCTACAGATGTATCCTATAGTGACTTACTGTCAAAAGCCGAGATGTCATCTTTAACTACACACAGACTACGTGCTTTGGCACAGCTGGTTTTTATGTCTGTTAACAAGATCGGGCCAGAGTATCTTCACAATATTTTTAAACCAAAGTTGCAGGCGATAAATCTTAGAAATAAAAATATTATGGCTATTCCTAAGTTTCGAACTGTAACATTTGGGAAACATAGTCTGCGCTACTTGGGGGCAAAAATTTGGAATAGCCTACCACAACATTTTAGAGACCAGATGAGTTTTAAAGATTTCAAAACATTACTTAACTGCTGGGATGGCTCAGAGTGCAGTTGCAACTTTTGCTTTAGGACATAATTTTTTGACAGTAATCTTTTTTTTTTTTTTTTTCCTTGAGCCATTATACTGTGATATCACATGTACATGCATCTGACATTCATGACTTCATTTGATCATTGTATTAAACTATATATGATGTACTTTGATTAATTTTTACTACTGGAATGTGTATCTGTTTAATTTTATGCAGTGGAGCATGATTTTACATTTTATACATTGAGTGTCGGCAAAGAGCCTCAGCTGCTCACGTTATTCATTATGTAAATCCGACGGAAAATAAAGCTTATCTTATCTTATCTTATCTTATATCTGTATTGATCCAATTATTGTCGTTATTATTGTTATGTCTGTGCGTGAACACAGACATATTATTTTACCCAATATTCTTTATTTTTTTATTTCCTATCTTTCTTTCCGCCAGATTTTTGTGTCGTCTTAAACTCAGACACCGTGCAAGCTAGAAACTTCAAACTTTGCATGGCTATAGCACCTGCAGTGAAGTTTTGCATATCGTTCTGAATAGTCAAGATTTTGAAAATTATGCAAATTAGGGCAATTAAAAAAATTCAATTGCTGCTGGCTTCCAAAGTAGTCATCCGATTTTGATGCTGTTGGGCCCAAATTGTAGATATTGTAACACTGCACATTTTTGTAATTTACATGTGACCTCTAAAGGTCAAAGGTCAAGGTCATTTGTACGTTTGAAATATTCATCCAGCCGTAACTCAGTCAATTTCCATCCAATTTTGATCATGTTGGACACAAATTGTAGCTACTGTAACACTGCACATTTTTGTAATTTACATGTGACCTCTAGAGGTCAAAGGTCAAGGCCATTTGCCATTTGAAATATTCATGTAGCTCTAACTTGGTCAATTATCATTCAATTTTGATCAATTTTGCCCAAAATTGTAGCTATCGTAACACTGCACATTTTTATAATTTACATGTGACCTCTAGAGGTCAAAGATCAAGGTCATTTGGGCCTTTGAAATATTCATCCAGCCATAACTCGGTCACTTTTAATCCAATTTTGATCATGTTGGGCTCAAATTATAGATATTGTAACATTGCACATTTTTGTAATCACGTCACCTCTAAAGGTCAAAGGTGAAGGTCATTCGGACCTATGAAATATTCATCCAGCCATAGCTCGGTCAATTTTCATCCCATTTTAATCATGTTGAGCTACAATTGTATATATTGTAGCACTGCACATTTTTGTAATGTATATGTGACCTCCAGAGGTCAAAGGTCAAGGTTATTTTGTCGTTTGAAATTTTTATCTAGCCATGACTTGGCCAAGTATCATCCAATTTTGATCATGTTGGACACAAATTGTAGCTACATATGGGCACTTGTCTATGTGGGCAGGCGGGATGTTGCTGATACTTTGGAAGTAAAGAATACTTTTTACAGGCAAATTCTAATTTCGTCTCATATCCAGATAGTTTTCATTTACATTTGACCTCTAAAGTTCCAGGTCATTTTAGCTTTTGAATGTTTCATCTAGCCATAATTTTGTCACTTTCCATCCAATTTTATTCATGTTGGACTCAAATTTATGTAAGTGTTTCAACTCTGCATATTTTTGTAATTTTGCAAATTTTTCACACATACAGACAAATTTGCTTTCAAGCAAATCTTTCTTTCTAGTTGTATTTTGTGTCTTCAGTATGAACCTTATGTGTACGATTAAAGATATATTTATAACCAATGTTTTTGTGCAAGCGTGGCAAATTGGTTTCTTCAAGTTCAATATCTCTAAAAGCAGAAATGTCAGGATATTCATGTAAAAGTTTCCATTCTCTCTTTTTGGTCATTCGTTACATGACCCAAATCAAATGTCCTTTCTCCTTTTGGTCTTGGATTTGGCCTTAAAGTTCAGTTTTATGGCTACTCAAATTGATCTTTTGTGCACTAATTTCCAAAATGTCAGGAATTTGATTTTCATCAAGTTCTCCTGCCAAAGCTAAAGTGATTGCAGTTTGCAAGACCACCAATGTATTGGTCTGTTTAATGATGACTCTTGCATTTTATTACTAGTAATTGCTGCAACTAATCAATCTGTAATTATCACGCCAGGGATCTGAATTATGGCATTGTTTGGCTGTGAGATGCAATAACTCACAGGTGTGTCTGATCCAAGGACATGAATTTGCACTATAACCCTAGCCTCTGGAGGTACCCAAATTTTGTCAGTTAATTGTACTAAGTTAAAATTCCCTCGAATGTTTGGTTTATGGCGTAAGAGTGTAATGTTGCTTCTGATTCTAATAGTTTTAAACTAGGCAAAAGCAGTAAGTCTCTGCTTTTAAAATTTAATATTATGCCATATTTAAATTTTCTTAAAGATATTAACATGTACTTGTGGAATAGTCCCTTGAATGCAACATTAAGGCCAATAAAGTGGGAACTCATGTTAAACTGTACATGCGCTAAATGTGAGACAAAGTAAAAAGAAATGCTATGTACACTTTAGTGTCAACGAGCCTTTTTGTCCCTGTTTTGGCACACATGAGCATTGTTTAAGGGGCCGTCTGTAAAGCTGTTTTGCAGTATAAGTTTTAGAAAATCAAGATTTTTTTTCAGAATAGGAAAGATTAGGTACCGATCTACAGTATGGCCGAATGCTGAGTTTGAAAAATGTCAATTTTATGAGAATTTTGTAGCTAAAGAAATCATGGTTTTTGGCCAAACACCCATATGTTTTTGTATTTGCTGAGGTCTGCTAGCCAATTGGAAGTGATCAAGCTGCTCATAGGTTGGGGAGAACAGTGGGCTGGTGGGCTAGGGAGTGAACAATGGGCACGCCTAATTTGTTATTTTACCGACTGAAACCAGCTATTAGCAAACCACATCTTTGTGATCTTCAAAGATTCCTTTTTAAACATAGATTCAAAATATATATTTTTATAAAAGTAGAGTATTATAAGAATACTTCTCACAAGACAAGTATCAATCAGAGAGAGTGAGTACATTTTCCACAATGGCCAGTTTACCGCTGCAAGAGAGCCAATTAGACCTAAATTGCATTTTCTCACAATTCAAATTTTCATCCAACTTCTCAGAGGTTTTCAACAGATTGCATTTGTGTTTCTAAAATCCTTTCATATGTTTGCTTGAGCAAAAGGAAAACAGAGCTTTTAAAAAATCCAGCTTACCTGGAGTATAACTTAATTTTCTCGTTTCGGACAGTTTATGTGCTGCTGCCTTGCTGAAAAGGACATACCTAGGTAAAGTATCTAACAGCAAAAATAAAGTTTCCTAGCGGTAGTTTCCAACAGCCAAAAAAATATTTGACGCGTATATATTTGAACATGTCGAGGAAGGTGGGGAGTCTACATCAGCTGCACATGCAAATGAAGTGAACTTGATATATGTGGACTGAGAGACCGTACGAGTCCATGAATGTAACCAAGGGCCCTCTATCTGACAGATAGAGGGTCCGTGATATAACACATTGCTTTATCTGTTCTCTAATATGGGCGTATTTGAAACTCTCCCTGTTCTCTGTTTCATGGTTTGCATGTCCAGGTAAAGGTGTCTTGTGTCGTTATAGTTTGTATTAACGTGTAAATATATTATAGAGATGCCATCCAACACCAGATAATGAATCATCGACTCATCAATAAAGAGCTGCCGACCCATCAATTCTCAACGGTGTAATGTGTTATTATCATCTTTGTATGATACTGCATCTTGACTTAACAGATTATTATGATGGGTAACCCTCTGTAGTCGTCCGTCCCTCAGCGATTCAGATTTTCTCCAAAACCGCTAGCCAGTTCCACTTCAAACTTGGTGAGGATGTTCCTTTGGTGGGTTTCTTCCAGGTTTTGGATCTTTTATGACTTTTTGTTCATTCTTAACGAAATTTTAAAAAGTCTCCTGCAAAACTGCTTGGCCAATTGCTTTAGAATTACACAGGAACACTCCAGGGGACCCCAAACCTTAATTTGTTAACCAGTTGTTGTGTGTTTTCGATATTTTTTACTTATTTTGCAAAACCGTCTCTCCGATTGTTTTGAGACCATGTGGGAGGTTAAACAAACGTGTTCACTAGATGGCGATATTCTCGATCCTGATTTTTGAAGATTTGTTAAATTCGGGTCCCTGTCGGTTAATGCATACATTCTATGTGCTTGCTATGGAAGTTAATGGGGATTGCAATGGAAATTTGCATTTTCGCCTTCTTCTCCAAAACAGTCAGCCAGTCTCACTTCAAATGTGGTGGGTGTGTGCCTTGGATGGGTTCAAGTTTGTTTAAATGGTCACGCTCCAGTGATTTGTAGATTTTTTTTTTTTTTTTTTTTTTTTTTTGTTTTTTTTAATTTATTCACTTTTGACATCTGCTCAAAGTGCTCTTCCAATTACTTCGAAATTGCATACGGACACTTTCGGGACACCCCCACACCTTAATTTATTCAACAGGTGGCAATGCGACCTTTCTATTTGTGTACGAATTGTTTAGTGTTTTCAACCTTTTCGTCTCAAACTTTTGCTAGTTTGTTCAGAAACGTAATGGATATGTAGCTTATGGGAGGTTTAAAGAAAGTGCTTCACTGGTTGATGATATTCTGGTTCGCTGATTTGTGACAATTTTGTTTGTCTGTTTGTTTTTTTTGTTTGTTTGTTTGTTTGTTTTTTTTTTTTAATTCGGGGATACCTGTTGGTCATTGCAAGCATTTCTATTGATTAATGTGTAAGTCAATGGGGTTGGCAATGGAAATTCCCAGGCTGTGCATATATGGTCAGCTGAGCAAAGGACTTTCACAGTCCTCTGGTTATTATATAAACCGGTTGGTTGCTCGGGAACTATCACGTATCCTTGCATGGACACACCGCTGGCCCATGATGATGATAATGATTTCATCATGACCATACCAGTACATTGTTGCAAATTTCCCTCATCATTAAGGCAGTCCCTGAAATCACCCGAAAATATGACAAGTTTTGGCATATATCCTGCAGAAATTAGAAATATTTTCCATATTCATTGCTATTTATTTTCTGTCTAACATCAACTGGTTGTCCTTGAGATGGATACTTAATGTTTGCCTTTCTGGCAGTATCATTACTATTAAGTGTTAAGTGTTATTATTATTATTATTATTATTATTATTATTATTATTATTATTATTATTATTATTATTATTATTATTATTATTATTATTATTATTATTATTATTATTATTATTGTTATTATTATTATTATTATTATGATCATTATTATTATTACTACTACTACTACTACTACTACTACTACTACTACTACTACTATTAAAGTTTTATTGACTTAATGTCAGATATGGTGATTTGGTAACTCCCTGTAACGTAGAGGTAACAATGATATAATTACGTTTCATCACATTCAAATGTAACTTCAGTGGACATGAATCGACTTTGGAGCGCCACGGACATACGTGCGCTGATTGGCGTAACAAAGGAAAGTACACTTGTACCGAAATTTTCATGATGGTATTATTGTACCAATTTGACATCGAAGTAATTAATGCATAAGTGCTTCATTGTTGTTCACATGAGAGACATAAATGAAGTCACAAGGGCCACGCAGGGACCTACTTTGGTTATCATTATCCCCCCCCCCTCCCCACCAAAAAAAAATGTTTCGTACCTGTTGTCACGTACACTGGGTCCCATTGTGATGATGATATGAAGTGCACAGCATGAGAGCCAGCACGAAGTCCCTTTTCACCGACTGTGTGCAAAAACACACAATAAACGTTTAAGGCGAGAACATAGGTTGGGAACAAAGTTACGAAAACAAGATAACACTGTTGAAAACAAACAAGCAAAAAAGAAGAAAAAAGAAAAGAAAAACCTCAGTCTGATTCGTTGCTTTAATGCTTAAGGGGGAAAAAAATAGCATGCGGTCCTTTTCGAAATATCAAAACTTTCATACGGCTTCTGATCTACAGATATTTCATCACCATAATGAGCAATTCAAAGTTGTATATGCAACAGATTAATCCAAAGGGTTTGGCTAATTTTGAAGAAAGGTCTTGTAAATGGTGCATGAAAACGAGGCAGAAATTCCCTATGTTTACATTTATTTATTTTTAGTATTATTTTGTGTATTCAGAACTGGTGTGAATGCAAGAAACTCTACAAAACGCCTGAAATTATTTCTGTCATAAACACATGAATCACACATTAAATAGTATACCTTTTGACTAATTTGATGATTGCATTATACAGTTGACAGGATTGACTAGATTTTGGACTCAATATTTAGGAGCTTCAACGCATGAAAAACCAAAGTCTACTCCCATCTGAAAGACATGACTCCGGGCATAGAAAAAATTTGGCTTTTTTTATCACACATGACTGCCAAACGTTCAGATATCGCGAGGGAGACTTGCTTAGCTTTGCAGGTAAGGGATACCACTCATTTCACTTTTCGTTCGACAAACTTCATATTGATGAAGATAGCAGTAGCCTGTTATAGTGCTTACACAACGTCTGCTGCTAGCTTCAGAGCAAAGGATGTCTGCGCTTTCAGCATTACCCTCAGTTTCCCAAGATATGTTTTCTTCATACATTCCATACCACATAAAAAGCTTCCTTGAGTTATGTGACCATGTGACCTTGTCAATTAGGTCAAGGTCACTCAAACTCAAAATTGATGACAGCAAAGGAAGCCCCACATGTGCAGTCCCAATGCTGTGTAATAGCAACCATGGGCCTAGGACCCACTGTTACCAATGTACAGCCAATATGTTAGTTTAACCTTTCAAGGTCACGAAACGTCAAAATGAACAACGCGAGAAGAAACCCCACAAGTACCTTCCTATTATCATTTAATAGGAACCATGGGCCCAGGATTCAGTTTATCAAGCGGTAAGGCAATATGTTTGATTGTCATGTCAAGGTTTCTTTATTGATATTAATATATATAGTAACCATGGTCTCCAGATGCACTGTTACAAAGATATAAGCCAGTGTATCAGTTTGATGTATTAAGCATGTAATAAATGTATCGACCAATTGATCCAGTTTTTCGTATGGCACATCCTTGCGTCTTGATACACATGGATATGAAGTTTCATGGGTACAAGTCAAAGAAAGTCGTGATCGGGACACGACACGACACCAAGATATAAGCCTATCTGCCATTTTAATGTAGTCTGGGTTTCATAAATATATCACCATAACCCAGATGCTTTACACTAAAAGCCCAGAAAACATCTTAAAGCAAACTTTCTTCTTTAATTTAGTCTTATGGTATCTTATTTAAGACTCTTAAGATGGTCTAAGATCTTTTTCCTGCCCAGTCAGAAAAAGAGAAAGTGAGTAAGACCCAGTAAGAGGAAATCAAGTCATGCTATGACCATGAGGGAAAGGAGCAGAGGCAGTCAGTCAATTTTCAGACCAGGTAAGACCTTCAGTGGCTGCCTCATTAGCATAATGAGATGATAAGAGTATATTAAGACTTGGAAAGACATTTGGTACCTGGCTCATTAGCATAGGAGAAAGGCCTGGGGGTGACAAAACTATTATAAGATCTGGTAAGATGTTTTGGGGTTAGGGTAATTAACACAAGTAACATGATCAGATATAACAAGACCTTGTAATATGTAGGCACTAGGATATCCACAAAGTGTCACAAAACAGTATACTCTATCACTATCTTACTGAGCAGCATGTCCACTGATTTTTCATTCTCTGTCCTCCTTTTCAAAATCAACTCAGAATCCAGACCATGATATATCTACCTAGCTAGAGGTACACATGTACAGTACATACTCCCACTCATGTATGTTGTACCCACAAACTTTACCTCACCTGGCCACTATAGTGGACAGTGTATTCACAAGGCCATCACTGATGGAGGGCAATGTGTTGAAAGTTTAAACAAACAATACTTATGTCCAAGAACTGTGACAGCACATGTATATATGCAGCCATCCATTATAGCCTATCAACATGCAATGCTATGTGTATGGCTGTTTAAAAGCTTTTTTTTTATTTTCTGTACTGTGTACCAACCATTATTTGTACATTTTCTTACTTTCTGTACCTTGTACCAGGGCAAAGTTGTTACAAGTACCAGCATATATACTAGCTCCCCCCTCCCCCAACTGCAACATGTCTTTGTTTATTTTAAATTGTGCTGCTGTTTCAACAACACACTGGGGGATGTAATATAACTACACCTGGTTATATCTGGATGTGGCAGCAACTTTACAATTTGCTGGTCAGGGACAAAGAGATCAACCACATGTACATATATAGGGGCCTAGGGGCCATTCAACATTATCAGCATTTGGGGGGGGGGGGGTCAAGACCAATGTACATTTTCACTTATTATTGTAAATATTGATAAATTTTTTGATCAAAGTCAGCATTTTTGCAGGCTGTCGGACCACCTCGACATTCAATAGAGTGGTATAGTTTGGGCCACACAAATGCAAATTTAAAAACTGCAATACTTTTACACCTCCGCAAAGTACATCATTGTATGTGGTGTGATGAAAGCTATTATGATGTTTAATCTGCCACTACCAAAAAAAAAAAATGTTGCTTTTTCATAAGTTTTTTAAAAAAGAAGAGGGTTTGTTCAGCGTTTCCACTCATATTTGTATGAGATCCTTTCACTATCAACAAAGAGATACATTTTTTCATGCAAGGAAATTTAACCAAGTTTAGTCACATCATATGTAACACAACTATGGTCTCAGCATTTATGGACAGTATTTCTGGCAAACTTGTGCAACTACATGTGGCAAGTTTAAAGCTTTTTTGCCATGTAAATAGTCTGACTATATTCTTATATAATGGGGGAAATGGAGGCACATTGTGTTGAATGTAAAATGATCTGTTATACTGACACAAAATGATTTAGACTAATCATGTATTATATATGATATCAAGTCAAAATTCACCTGTTGAAATACTTTATAGAACATTCATCATTCAATAAATTTTTGATGTAAAAAAGCTGATAATCACCATGCAAACAAACCCTGTTAAGGGAAATGCATGTGTGGATTCAGTGTGGTTACAAAATAGTTCTGCCACAGCTAACTGGCTGGAGATCTGAATTTTAGTTAGACAGGGTCCACGGACTGTGCAAGTCTGTCTCAAAATGTGCTTAACTGAGGCTGGTGAAATGGAGTGGTGCAGAGGTAGACAACTCTCATGGGATCACTGCCTCAGCACTGGACAAGCATGTTTGCACAGCTGTGTGTGTGTGGGGGGGGGGTAGACTGGGCTGACAGAAATTAACTAGAAAAGATTTGCTTCACAGCAACTCTGTCTGGGTGCCTTCAAAATGAAAATAGTTTGAAATGCTGCACTTTGCCATAGTTTAACATAATCTAAATTTCGTGTATTAGCCTAACTTTTATAAATTAAAATGCTACAGCTTTGGTTCTTAGTTCATTGAATGTGGCCATGTCACAAACTTAGAAAGTAAAGTTTGAATAAAACTACTTTCTATAATAGTTTTGAAATTATTCAACATTTTGATTTTGTGTATTTGCCTAATTTGCATAAATTAAAAGCCTATAACTTTGGTTTATGTTCCCTTGGATGGGGCTATGCCACAAAGTAGGAATGGCACCTTTATAATAGTTTTGAAGCTTTTCAAGATTTATATTTTACATATTCATGGTTCGTTGGATGTGGGTTTTCCACAAATGTATAAATTAAAGTTGGAATGACACATTTCTATTTTAATAGTTTTGGAGATATTGGACTTTTAAATTTTTCAATGCCCTTATTGGCACAATTTGAAATTCTACAACCAATATACTGTCCATTATATTGGCAGGTGTCACAAACCTATATGTGCACATTGAAATTTAGAGTCTGTCTGCGACCGTTTGGAAGACATGTAGCTTTTAAAATTTTACTTCCCCCGAATTTGCATAATTTTAAACATCATGACTATTCCAAATGAGATGCACAATTTCACTGGTTAGGTCAGTCACCATGCCAAGTTTGGTGGTTTTCGCAAAAATTGGGTTGGAGAAAAACTCCTGACCAACTTGGTCGGGGGGGGGGGGGGGACAGAGAGAGTGCTTACTCAAACAGTGAAACCTCTCTACAGTGAGCACCCTTGGGGCCAGAGAAAAGTGCCAACTGCTCAGAGATTCAGCCCTTCTGGGCAGTATGGATGAGAACACTGTGAATTCATTTAATTTTGCAGTGTTCTTCACTTATTTCACTGATGCTTCAAAATCGTGAAAATTAGAACTCAGTTAAATATATTTTAAGATGGCATTTACAGGAATTATAACAAAAATATTGAATTTAAAGCTTCAGTGAAAGGTCCAAAGTTCAAAAACCGTGAAAAATTAATGCTCGTGAAAATAAATGTATTCATGTACATATACATATACATATACATTTTTCATACATGCACATATATATGTTCAGTGTATACATATTGTAATTCAAGGGGATGTGAATACATGCAATACAAAACTGTCTTTGTTCCTTTATTACCTAAACAAATTTTTAACAGATGCTGTCATGAAACTACATGTACAGGTACCTGTGAACTGACACAAGCACTATTCTTTCTCAGTACTGGCTATGAAGAACAGGCTTCATCTCACTGGTTACAAGAAAATGAATGAAAGTGTCCACACTGTGAGATGACACAAATCCACTCAGTTTTAAAATTCACAAAGTTGTGTGAACAGTCATTGAGGACTGGAAGACCATACTTTGATGGGTCTAGCCAACTCAGCAGGTAGCCTATTTTCAACTGTGGGGTACACTCAGGCTTGTGCTGCCTAGAAGTCCAATGCCTGTGTTCCCTCAGGACTGATAAGCCAGCAGACTCATAGCCTCAGGCAAAAAAAGGGGACCAGCTAACACACCAGTCTCAAGAATGGTGCACTAAAAGCTCTGTCTACCACTAGTGGGAACTATAGCCTGCCTAGTACATATTGCAGCATGGAGCAGGTCTGTTCTTGCATGAACAGAAAGAGATTCCCTGTATTTTTTTGACAACCTCGTTACACAGTTGTTGGGAGTGGACGCCCCCCCCCCCCATCCCATTTGCTACAAATCCCAAACCTTCCAAACCATCCCCCCTAGCATGCATGGATAGAAGGCTGCCTGTGAGACTCTGTGTCTCCATGGCAACACAGGACAGCGTGGTAGATATTAAGGCAGATAGCCACAGAAATGTTACCACATGTACCCACAAATGCACAACACCATTCCTAAAACATCCCCAAACCACTGAAGCATCACCATTTGAACAAACGTGATTGATACCCACTCATAGCACATGACAACCAGTTTAAAGTGATTCTGCCCAGTGGATTTCAGAGAAGTTGCAAAATGTGAATTGTTGATACCATGGAACGCAGACTCCAACAGAACCGAATACTTTAAGCTTAGCTGACTGACAAGTCAGCTAAGCTAAAAACTTAGGTACATGTATCTCAGGTACAGACCTACCCATTAGTGTACAATGTAACTGTTAGACTGTGATAGATAACTGCATATATACATGTGTTGTCACAGTTCTGGACCACAAGTATTTTTTCTTTTAACTTTCAACACATTACCATGATTACCATCCATTAGTGATGGCCATGTGAATACACTGTCCACTATAGTGGCCGATGAGGTAAAGTTTGTGGGTACAACATACATGAGTGGGAGTATATACTGTACATTTGTATCTCTAGCTAGGTAGATATATCATCAGTGATAAGCTTGTCAATGTGCTATCCACTATAGTGGCCAGGTGAAGTTATTATATAAAGTTTGTGGGTACAACATACATGAGTGGGAGTATGTACTGTACATGTGTATCTCTAGCTAGGTAGATATACCATGGTCGGGATTCTGAGTTGATTTTGAAAAGGAGGACAGAGAATGAAAAATCGGTGGACATGCTGCTCAGTAAGATAGTGCATACATAGAGTATACTGTTTTGTGACACTTTGCGGATATCCTAGTGCCTACATATTACAAGGTCTTGGTATATCTGATCGTGTTACTTGTGTTAATTATCCTAACCCCAAAACATCTTACCACATCTTACAATAGTTTTGTCACCCCCAGGCCTTTCTCTTATGCTAATGAGCCAGGTACCAAATGTCTTTCCAAGTCTGAATATACTCTTATCATCTCATTATGCTAATGAGGCAGCCACTGAAGGTCTTACCTGGTCTGAAAATTGACTGACTGCCTCTGCTCCTTTCCCTCATGGTCATAGCATGACTTGATTTCCTCTTACTGGGTCTTACTCACTTTCTCTTTTTCTGACTGGGCAGGAAAAAGATCTTAGACCATCTTAAGAGTCTTAAATAAGATACCATAAGACTAAATTAAAGAAGAAAGTTTGCTTTAAGATGTTTTCTGGGCTTTTAGTGTTTACCTAGTGACCCAATTCTGTTGTATGACATACCCTTGTATCCTCATACATGCGCGTAAAGTCTCCTGAATCTTAAGTCAAAGGACAATAGTATAACCCGGACATGACACCAGGATATAGGGCAATATATGCTATTTTGATGTTTAGTGGTTTCATAAATGTATTACCATAACGCAGATACTTGGCCTATTCACACAGGGTTTTTTTTTTTTTTTGTTTTTTTTTTTTTTACATGGCACGCATTTGGGTCATGATATATTTGCGTGTAAAGTTTTATTAATATGAGCTAAAGAACAAATGAGTTATAGCACAAGTGTATAACGAACTGACGTACGCATGGATGGAAAATGCGTTCACTATATGCCCCTAAGTTATATATATATAATTCACAATGGTTATTTCACCTGGTGTTTCTTGTTTTTGAAACGTCTCCGTTAATTTACTAGTATGTTTTTCAAAAATTTGGAGACGGCCCCTCGTTTGTCCCTGATCCGTGGCCAGTCTGCCTTTTATGGTTGACGATGGGTGCAAAGAAAGTGAGGGATTGGAAGGCTCATTTTTCGGTTTTGAATGCATGCGTAATAATTTTGTAACGATTAGTAGCGACAATGATGGGCAGTCTTTGTTGAAATAGTGGCGTCTTTCCATGCATATTTGAGTCAACGCCGAGAGAAAGTAGCCGGATATGTTACTTGTTTGCATATGGTAGATTGCGTCAGGTACGTAGCATGTCCATGGTTGTATACACGATCTTGAATTATCGATCAGAGAACTTTGAAATGTCGGTGATAAAAATCTAGGTTATTTAAGTGTTGATTGCCGACAAGATCTGACAGCTAATACAGTATGAAATGAAATTGCTGTCTGGTGAAGTTTGATGTCGTATTGTACAAATTGACGTGTTTTTCTCTAACATTTTCATACGCGTGCTGGAACTGTTGCATGTGTGTAAATGTGTGTCAACCTGAACATCGTGTATCATATCTTATCCATATCTTAGTACTACGGTTTGAAACTTTGTCCTGTTCTGATATTGACACATGGGATTTGTAAAGTTTGGTGTCGTATTTTGCATAGTACGCTTGATTTACCGCGACAAAATACCGCCTATATCGTAGCTGTTACATACATGTAAACATGATAAATATGCAACCTGCGAGAAGAGCTTTATTGGCACAATCTTAACATTCAAAGGTATGGCGTAAGTTCGATGTGTACAGCCATTAGAAAAAATACAAAAACAAAACAAAAACAAAAACAAATGAAAAATAAAACAAACATAAAAACAAAACAAAAACATTTAAATGTAAAGTGAAAGTGTGAACCTCAGCATACGCACTCGCACTATTTTATATGGGGTGCAGATAACTAGGTTAAAGTTATATTCAGTCTTCATCTGACCTATTTATGTCTGTGTTCCAACACAGACATATTGTGTTTCTCGGGATTCTTTCTTTCTTTCTTTATTACTTTCTTTCTTTCTTTCTTTACAGGCAAATTTGTCCGACATTTCATTTGAAAAGGGTTATACGTAGAAACTCCAAACTTGGCACAATTATACTTCTATAGATGAAACCTACATGTTACCTCTAAAGGTCAAAGTCAACGTCATTTGGACCTTTGAAAGTTTCATCCAGCCATAACTCGGCCAATTTCCATCCAATTCTAAACATGTTGGACTTAAATTGTACGTATTGCAACACTGCACATTTTTGTAAGAACATGTAACCTCTCACGGGCAAAGATCAAGGTCATTTGGCCCTTTGAAAGTTTCATCTTGCCATAAATTGCTAAATTATCATCTGATTTGGTTGGTGTTGGGCTTAAATTGTGGGTATTATAACAATACATTTTGGCAATTTACATGTGAGCAGTAAAGGTCAAAGCTCAATGTCATTTTGACATTTAAATTTCCATCCAGTCATAAACTTAATGTTATATGAAGTACCAAATGGACAAAAGTTGTAGCATTTAATATTTACAACTTTTGAAGGCACACAGAGAGATTTGCTTTAAAGCAAATCTTCTTTTCTAGTTCTTTCTTTCTTTTTTTCGTTCTTTCTTCTTTACCTGCAAATTTGTCCGACACTTTTCTCGGACACTACAATACATAGAAACTCCAAACTTGGCATGATTGTACGTCCATACAAGGAGTTTGACCGTCTTATACAGAGGAATGAAGATGTTTAAAATTATGCAAATTAGGGCATTTAAAATTTAAATTTTGAATATTTTCAAAAGTATAATAGATAGAGATGTCATTTTAACTTCCACTAGGGGGTTATTGACCAGTGCGCATCTGGGGAATTTAAAACAAAAGTTGTAGCAATTTAATTATGCTAATTAACAGCATTTGAAATTTTAATACTTGAGTATCTTCAAAACTATTATAGATAGAAATGTCATTTCAACTTCTACTAGGGGGTTGTTGACCATTGCGCATGTAATGAATCTAAAGCAAAAGTTGTAGCAACTTAAATTATGCTAATTAGCAGCATTTGAAATTTTAAAACTTGACTATCTTCAAAACTATTATAGATAGAAATGTCATTTCAACTTCTACTAGGGGGTTGTTGACCATTGCACATGTAATGAATCTAAAACAAAAATTGTAGCAATTTAAATTATGCTAATTCGCGGTATGCGAAATTTTCAATCTTGAATATCTTTCACACTATAATAGATAGAGATGTCCTTCCAACTTCTACTAGGGGGTTGTTGAAGATTCTGCACCTAATGAATTCAAAATAAAAGTTGAAGCAATTTCAATTATGCTAAAAAGCACCATTAAAAATTTTAAATCTTGAATAACTTCAAAGGTATTGAAGATAGAGATGCCATTCCAACTTCTACTCCTGTCTTATGGAATAGTTGTGCATTGCCATACCAATATGCTTTGAACACACACACTGATTTGCTATGCAGCGAATCATCTTTTCTAGTTGACTCCTATCCTAATTTGAATAATGCTTTCTTAGTCTGATCTTTTCGTTTATCGATGGTAGAAGTGAATGTACCAGATGCACAAAATTCAATTTTTAACAACAAAAACAAGGCTTTTTAGTGACTCCTATTGTTCCACAAAAACAAGGCTTTTTAGTGACTCCTATTGTTCCCATCTCACATTTAAAGACGAGGGTACTTCCAAGGCCGTCCCACCCCCACCCCCTTTGTTGGAACAAATGATAAGTTTACTGACAGCTGCTATGGGGCACTTTTCATTTGAAAATAATGACTGAGCGCTGAAGCTCTTTTTAACTTGAACATCAAAACTAAATCCTCGGCATACAAAAGTCGGTTTTGAGGCATATCATTCAGCTTAACGGCGTCAAAATCAAATATTTCTGGGAAATCAGTAACAAAGGGGTTAAACAGGGTTCAGCTTTAATGCACCCGTTTGTTTAAACCAGTAATCAAACTGCTTTTGTGAATCCCAGGTCGATTTTCGCATGGTATTTTGCGTCATTGTGAAACAGTGTGAGAATCGACAGAAAGTTTTCTGAGACACCATTTAGCATCAGCATGTACACTATGGTTTCACGCCAAGCAGAATCAAAGGCACGTTTAAAACTAAACACACGTACATTTATTTCTTTATACCAACATGTAAGTTTTATTTATATAACTTACAGTTTTAAAAGTTAATGCATGATCCACGGTTTTACTGTTCTTTTGAAACACAATTTGCTGCCGTGGGATAACATTTTATCTCAAAGTATGTATATCACCTGGAATTCGATACTGAGCCGAAAAACGTACAGAAATTGTTAAGCACGGCTATTTGTCTGGAATTCTCTGGTTCGTAGAGATCCCCCTTTATGTTATAGTGTCATGATACTCTGTCATTACAATGGGCTGGAATGATCCATTTTGATAGTATTTTGTCAAATGTTTTGGCAAGGAAATGGGTTGGTATTTGTGTTCACATTGAAACATCATCAGACTGGGGTTCTTTTTCAACCACTGATTTTATTCACTTCTTTATCGGTCAGACTGCAATTTAATTAATTATAAATTTTATCTTGGTTTGGGATATGATATTATAAAAGAATCTTTTAGTGTTACTGGTGACCTGTTCACTGTTAGTTTTGTAAATAATCAATCCGTGTAGATATATCGATAGGGACATCTGTTATTATTCAGGTTAGTTTGACGGTTGATATAAATTTCCAAAAATACCCACTGGAAGGTCTTTGTACCCCGATTAAAGTGAAAAGGCTATCTATATTTTAAGAACGTATAAGTATCGCGTCTATCATTACAATGATCAAGAAAAATTATGATTGAATTGGCAACAGAAAAGATCATAAGCAGTCAAGTATAATAATCTATTGATCTGTTTAAACCTTGCAAATATGTGCAGACACGATATAAAAATTAATGAACTACTGATATCATAAAGGAAGTTGCAATGCATACCACAATTTTTTGTCTACAATTACAATATACATGAGGGCCTCAGAATGATAGCTGATCAAGGAATTTTAACATCACGTTAAGGATTCCAAATAAACAACGAAGATGGATACAATAGGACAGATGTAGGCTTGATGTACTGTTGTATGGTGTAAAAGTACGAAGATTAACGATGTATGTCAAATAAGTCACATTGGTTTGATTTCAGTGCGACTGCTTCAGATTTGTCAAATGTTATTGTGCTTTTGGAATAGTCCCGTGTTCGGCCCCATGAAAAGTGCAAGAGGTAAATTCATTGGTGCTAATGTTTGTCAGATAGCATATGGGATGCTCACCTGTACTGATGACTCTGGTGATTGACTTAACGTGTCTTGTTTATTTGAAATGTAATCCCCAAGACTCGCTCCATGCCATGAAGGCATTCTTTCACATAATCGTCCTTGGGCCAATAGTCATTGTCTTATTGTCATGGTCCTGGGTATGAATGATTGTAGGCAACTTAGCGCTCGCAATCATTGGATCTCTAGTTAAGTGACAATAAATTGGCGCTGATCACTGTCCAGGTTATTCTGCATATGGCAATAGTCTTCGCTGGTCATGTTGCTTCGCATGTTCATAATTGTAATGCAGATCATAGCCTCGAACTTCATTGTGTTTGGGGTTACAGTTCCGTCCCTGGTTAGAGGCCTATTGGTTAGTGTTGGATGTACTCTGCCATCGTCTCCTATAGTCGTACATCTTGTAATCCTGGTCACTAAATTTGTTTCCAAGAAACAGTCACTGTGCCATCTCATTCCCAAGACTTCATACAAGACATATTTCTAGTTTCTCACTTATAATGCAATGCCTGGGTTAGTGATATATATATATATATATATATATATATATATATATATATATATATATATATATATATATATATATATATAAAGCTGTTCTCTGCTCCTTCGCTTTGTCTTACATGATGTTGGGCTTTTGTTTCTGCTCTTCACTTTTTATTATTAAAATATTTGTTTTATTTCCATTTTTACAAGCGGAACTATGACTGCTAAATGTCTCTTCTAGCCATTACAGTGATACCCCCTGATACCTCCTATACAGCCACCCAAAATGCTGCCAAAAAGTCGATCTATAAGAGGGGTTGTCTTCAGACGGTCACTTTAAAATCCAACATGCGTAAATGTGTGGCACACCGGTATCACAATGTTCATGCAATGAAACTGGCCCCAAGCTGACGATGGCATCTATTTTTATAAATTTTTCGTATCACCTCACTTATGTGAGAAATCTACTTAGATATTCACTTTTTATAGCTTCGCTTCACTGCTTACAATATTAATTTTTTTAATGTACAGTATTTATTTTGTATGGTGCTGACCCGCCGAGAGAGAGAGAGAGAGAGAGAGAGAGAGAGAGAGAGAGAGAGAGAGAGAGAGAGAGAGAGAGAGAGAGAGAGAGAGAGAGAGAGAGAGAGAGAGAGAGAGAGAGAGAGAGAGAGAGAGAGAGAGAGAGAGAGAGAGAGAGGACCCGGGTAAAGGCGCAAATTGGAAACGGAATGTGTGATTTAATCTATGCACTATTTGTTTCTATCTTTCTAACAAAACTTTGAAAGACTCACTTGTGACCTCCTTCAGCGGTAAGCTGTAGACAGTTCCCATCTTTCTACGGCACACTTCGGGCTGTATGCCGCGGAGAAGAGTTGACCTGGACCAATTCGGGAATTATTGATGTAAGACTACGAAAGCTGGTACATGGGTTTTTCACACAAAAATTGAAATGTTGAATAATGACCAATATTTTCAAAACTATTATGGACCGGGGTGCCATTGCAACTTCAATAAACGTGCTTGTACATGCGCTCCCCCAATGAACAGTGCTATGCTAATCAGGCTAATACACAAGATTTCAACATTTAATATCCGCAAAACTGTTATGGATGGGGGTTTCATTCCAAAGTATATTTATATGTTTGTGCCATATATAACACATCAATTATTGCTGTCAAAATGTGCAAAATTTTTACACACACACACATACACACACACACACACACAGTGTTGTTAATCCTACCGGGTTACACGGGGGCTCTAGGAATTTTATGCTGAAATTCTTGAAAAAATTGTAGTTTTTTATGATTTTTAGTCACTTTCCTGAATTTCATCAATATTTTCTTTCTATATTTCATATTAATTTATCAATATCTTGTAATTTTACTGTCCATCTCCCGCATATTAAGTTTGGGGGTTTGGGAACACTGGCAAATGTATAGTGGATTGAAATTACTATCAAGCATTTTATAGCGATCGAATGTGAAGTTAGTGTGAAATCAGCATAACGGCAAATGGAAAAAACACGCGACTTATATCGGATAAACTTAACCAGTAAATGCATCTAAAACTGACAGTAAAGAAAGATTTCAACACCAGTGGGCAATGATTTGCTTGATAGCACATCTCTCTGTGTGTATTTGCAAGGGACTCTTTATTTTTTAGTATAGCTTCTGGCTTTTCTGAACATCTAACTTTTTTAAGGTACTTATTCCAAAGGCTTAACTGTATTATAGTTTTGATGAATATACATACATACTTTTACAGAGTTACACAAAGTCGTTGCCGCCGTAGACAGACTTAGTGAAGGCGCAAGGTACCAATACGTAGACAGACTTAGTGAAGGCGCAAGGTACCAATACGCTACAAGACAGAAGCTGGCTTCGCGTGAGAACTTCGTTGGTGATGTGAACGAAATGTGCCACAAGATCACGCCAGGTCTTGGCTTCGTTGCTAGTAACTGACTGGGTAAAACCACATACTACATAAGCCGATGACTTATCAGACTCCAAAACGAAATACCTTTTCCAGGCATAAGAACCAGAGTCATACATGTTCATGTTTTAAGCCGTGTTTCTTGGTATCTGTATTTAAACATGTACTTTTATACCTGTTCTGTTTATTTCAATAATTGTGTATATAATGTATCATCCTATGTTGAATTTTATTGTGCTACACTATGTTTGTAAATATTGTTTAATGTGACCTGGGCCTGATGGAAGAACAGTTTTTAACTGAATCGGCCAACCAGTATAAATATATTTTAATAAATAAATAAATAAATAAATTAATTAATTAATTAAAATAAATAAATAAATAAATAAATAAATACTGCGTTGTCCGTGTAGCAACTAGATTCCGTCCCCTCATCATCGTGGTCGCCTTCATAATCATCATTGTCATCATCATCATTGTCATCATAGTTTTGACCATCACTAGGCACTCAAAGCGGTGGTTACACTTACAGCAACTTGAGATACTCAATAGCATTTGCGTGTCGTGAGTTTCGTCAAGACATGGCATTACCAAATGATGATGACGCAAAGGAAACTGACCAACTTCTTGCTGTAAAGGAAAGCAGTGGGGGCCATAAGAAAAGCAAATGTGGTAAGGCATGTTTACAAATGTGGCAAAACATGTTTAAAAGTGTCCTGTTTGTCGTATTATGAACAAGTCAAAGTTGTGCAGGTATACTTAATAAACTCCGTTGCTATATTTCATTCAGCTGTGTCCACATCCTGTTCAAAGACTCTAGCTTTAGTGGTGACTGAATGCTTAGCTCTGGGCAAAATTGATGATGGACATACCTAGGGGGTGAAGTCAGAATGTCACATCTACGCGTAATAGTTTGGACGATGGATATTCAATATTTAGATTTTTCAAGTCCCCGTAATAGATATAAATCTAAATTCTAGAACTTTTGTTTGTGGTTCACAAGATGCAACTGAGCCACAAACCTGTGAAGTTGGAAGTGCACCCCTACCTGCAATAGTTCTGAAGATATTCATTGTTTTCAAAGAAAGAAAGAAAGAAAGAAAGAAAGAAAGAAAGAAAGAAAGAAAGAAAGAAAGAAAGAAAGAAAGAACAGACATAAGTACATCCTCGCAGGTTTCGTCAAATCATGCGATGTTTTGCAAACTACTGGTGCGTACTTATCTCGATAAAATGATCTCAATGAGTTTTCCTCTGCTGACGTGTTAGACGGCCGAGGATATAGAATTTGCGATGATCTATACTCCGTACGTCTACATTTCTTCACAATTCACGTTTTCAACTTTTATTCCCAAAAGAGTCTGCCTGCCAAATTCTCTTCAGACTTGGTGGGGGTGTACCTTAGGTGTGTCTCTACCAAGTTTGTACAAATGTTTACACTCCATCGATTTCTTTTTCTCTCATTTTTCGGCAAAATCGTAAATCAAAGTTGTTTAAATCTTTTTGTCTGAAACTGCTCGGCCAATGTTTCGAAATCACATAGGAACACCTTTTGACGTTCATTTGTTTTAATGTAGCGTTTGCAATCGTTTGCTATTTTTTAACGAATTTTGTGTTTTCGCTATTTTCGACTTCTCCAGTTGCCTGCAAGGCAGACCAAGTTCGGAGTAGACAAAATACGCAGCTTGGGTCTGCTTTGGAGGCAACTTCTCCAGAACCGTCACTCAGATTGTGCTGGAACTTGGTGGAAATTATTTGAGGTCATATATCTTAAATTTGACAAAACTCTTCATGTTGAGGTGGTAGGAGTAAGTATGCATGGTTATCGCTTGTCCTTCCTCAAAATATTTTCAATGAACATTTTAAGCAAATCTTACTACGATAATATGCCATTAGTCAAAAGCATTCCTCGTCGCACTGAGGGCTTAGTTCGCCAGCTGCGCCGAGGAAAGCTGTTGACCCAGGTCTATAATTTGACTTTTTAACGGTTAACTTATTTTCGTGACAAATTGTTACAGGGGTTTTCTGTGCATGGCTGAATAGCACATCATTCCTCATCTATTGCAGTCACGCTTTGTCAGCATGGGTATGTATCCTGGTCACAGACAGTTTTGATTGTAAACCATGTCAACAATAGTACTGTAATGTGGATTTTTATATTCACCAACCCATTCAAAAGTCAAGAATAGTAACCCACTTTTGTGCATAATTGACGCGTTAAGAAAAACAATAGTCTAGTTAACCCTTTCCGCTCTAGTTTATAGACTGAGTCAACGGTTTCTCGCTATACGTTTTGGAGATACTACATCCAATCCGCACCAGGAAAAGCCGTTGACCTTGGCAAACTATGAAACTATTATTTGAAGACTGGACTTGCTGGTACTTCAGTAAAATGTATTGTTGTAAAGAATTTAAATCTTGAGTTGCCAAAATAATTCGGATGAGCAGGTCATTCTGGAGATACTTGTCACGGTACAAGGTAAGCGTATAAAGAGCAGACAGTACCTTTAAACGTGACATGTCCACCCTCGTAAAATACAATTATAATACATTTTGTTCTCGTGTGAGGAAAAGACTAATGTTGCTTGTTCCCATGTGTTGCCTTTATGGCCTTGTTTTAACCTGAGGATGCGTTGGCAATATTAGCAAAATGTTAACATGACGAAGTTCCTTTCAGCGCTTCAAAACCAAATAGACATTTCTTCAGGTCCACCGTCTTTCATGACGTGGATCTCGAGAGCTGTCCTTATATTGATTTAAACCTCTGTCCGCTTATCCTGACAAAAGTCACGTTCATTTGAGTTATTATATTGGTTGAAGACTCAAATTCTTTATAACAGACCTCTCATTGAAGTATCAACATGTGTAACATTAATGCTTCCGGAATTGATCCAGGACAACTTTGCTCACCGCGCCGACCTACAGGGCCTAAGCTGTCGACTAAATCATCAAACTTGCGCTGAAGCAAGGTGTTTCGCGTGCACGTTTTAGCCATGTTCATATGCTTACGACTGTCAAATAACAGGTTCAACAGAACTTCCCCTGTAAATTTCAGGTTTTGAAGAAAAATTTATGTCAAATGGTGCTGTGGCAAATATTTCATCCCTTATGCATAAAATTGTCTGTGGACCTACATTATTTGAAGTAAAAATCACAATATTTTACAGATTTAATTATTGTAAAATGGTTACAGATTTAATTATTTAAAAATGGTTATGGGGTGGCCATGCATGATTCATTGTTCATTTGAACAGCGTTTTCTTCTTGTTGCTCAGGGAGATCGGATGTGGCAGTTTGCCACTGGTTTATTTCTGGTCGAGTTGTCGCCCGATTCATTACGTCTGACCGCCATCTATGGTCTTACGTCTGGCGGCGCGGTGTTGCTCTTGGGAGCCATCGTAGGAGACTGGGTGGATAAAAATCCGCGAATGAAAGGTACGCTACATCAAAGCATGTGAGCCTATATGATAAACTTGAGAAAATAATAGCGAGCGTCAGCGAGCTCTTAGCATTAACACATGTGAATACAGGACATAACAGAACCTTAAATCATCCAATCAGAAGAATACTCAGTATCAAGGACTTGACTCAGTATATAGCCTATGGATTTGATTTTCTTCGTCACCTCTACTGCACATGCGCACATGGGTGGCGTTCTTGCCTTTTTTTATGCATCCCGGGTAATTTCCACAGTTTTATTTACACCAAATTCTCAAACTTACCGGACTTTATGGAAATTATGTTAATAACTCATGTCTGTTCAGAAAACGTTGTCGATAAAGTGTGATAAATTACAACGATTCACGGACTCGCATTGTTGACACCTCGCTGGAACCCAGTCATGGCAAAAACGTTTCTGGGCTGGAAATGGGTTTCCTCGGAATAGAAAAACTGTACAACTGTTAGGGTAACCTAGGCCTAAATAAATGTCGCAAAATATGTAACGTTTGTTGTGCATTTTCTGTCTTATCTTAAAGACCATTAATAATACCTGCAGACAGTGCAGTGACCAGGTCCCTTCTGGATTGCAACTCACACTAGGCCTATATCCCTCTGGGGCCCCAAAGCGCCATGTTGCCATTGCCAGCTCAGATTTAGTGGTGTTGTGTGAGATTCAAACAATTACTCTCCTACCCACTATATGATGTACATCTTGGCTGCAGTTTACGACACTATTTCAATGGGATATAGAAATTTTAGGCACAGTACTTATTTGTAGAACAGTGTCAAACAAAAAGAAAGTCTGTAGGCCTATGATACATGGGTTCATTCAGCTGCTCAGGGAACTGCGGTCTCCTCCCTCTAAATGGCCACTAGAGGGACCTAGCGACTAGGTGCTACTGCCTGATCCACCGTCTTTATTGATAGTGAGCGCAAGCGAGCTCTAATGATTACGTACGTTTATTATCTGTGTTCCTATCATGATGGTGGAGAGTGCATAGTGTTGATTACAAATCACGATTTACCTCTTGCGGCAAACCAGTGAACGAGATTTTTGCCATGGGAAGCGCCATTTTGTAGCCCTATAGGCCTAGGCCTAACGCAATTTTCCATACATCCCAGGAAATTTCCACAGTTTTATCAACATCTAAGTCTCAAACTTAACGGGCATTACGGAAATCATGTCAATAATGTGTACATGTCTATTCAGAAAACATAGATAAAGTGTGATAGGCCTAAATGATAACGATTCACGAAGTCGCATTTTTATAACCTTGCTGGAACCTGGGCCTGGCAAACCCGCTTCCGGGGCTGGAAATGGGTTTCCGCAGAATAGAAAAACTTTACAGGTTTGAGGGTAACCCAAATAAACATAGCAAAGTATATAACATTTGTTGCACATGTTGCGTTTTACCGTCTTCAGACAGTGCAGCTCACCAGGTCGCTTCTAGGGGCTTTCCAGATCGCAACTCACATTATAACCCTTTGGGGCCCCAAAAGCAAAACGCCATATTGCCAGCTCAGATTTGGTATTAGCGGATATTCGACCCACATTCACCCCTACGCACGGTTTCAAGGTTGCTCATAAACACTGAATTCACTGCATTTAAGAGGGGGGGGGGCACATACTCAACATCAGGGTGGGTGTGTGCCACGGACATTTTTATGCACTACCCTATCTTAATCCTAGACCGGAGGTAAAAAGGTACCCTTTCTTAATCCTGTAATGTGTTGAGTGCTGCATGGGTGCATCCTAATTGCTACTCCTATCCTAATCCAACTGTGTACATTTTGGGGGGCTTTTATAATCCTGGGAGTAGGCCTAGCGCCCGGAGGGGGGGCGGGAGGTGGGCGGCTACTCGCTATACCGAGCGTAATGGGGATGTGCCGCTCTGAAGGGTGCCTTTTCGCCGGTACTTACCCTAACAAAGGTATCAATTTTCCCAAGATTTCCCTAACGAAGGTCCATAAATTTTTCTGAGATCCCTAACCAAGGTCACTGATAAAATCAAATGGCCCTAAATTCCCTAATCAAGACCAGACGATTTACGCTCCAGCCCCGTGAACAGGGCGCATGCTGTGAAAGTGATTGACGCGCTGTTTATTCTCCTATCGCAGCCCTAATGAAGATCCATTATTTGGTAGGATAGAGCCCTAATGAAGGGTCATTCTGAAAAACTTGAGCTGCACACCCTCACCTTAAAAAAGTGGGGAGTGTTGTTGATTTATGAGTGTGTGGTGGTACTATTAAGCCCGTTTTTTTGTTCAGATTCGTTGATAATTACTACTAGAAATGGTGTATCTCTTGGAAGGCGTCATTATTACAGAGGGTGTCTGTCTGCACAAGTAATCTATTCAGTCCAGTTCACGTTTGCCGGACGTTGTTTGCTCTGACTACACTAGGCTAATCGCGGAAACCCGAGGCAAGGGTCTTCCAACCTGGATTTACGCATTTCACAACTTGAAATAAATGCATTTCAATGAGTCATGAAATTATATGCAAGAAAACTCAATTATGCTCAGCTTTCTTAAAGTTTTTGCAGTTGACAGAGAAAAGATAAATACTCGTTCACATCACAGGTATTGAAAATTGACGAACACGCATCACTATCTCATTGGGGACCGTCTGTATCGTGCGGCCCTTTCTGCTTTGGTCACAGCTTAGCTCTTGCAGACGATATTACAGTACAGTCACTTTCTGAGCGTGAAACTTGAAACTTTATTTTTTCACAAATTTGAATATTTTTGCACAAATTTGAAACATAATTTCACATGTGTGCAAATCTTTCGTGAATATGTATACAAGATTTAGACATATGTGAAACTTGAAACTTGAAACTTTATTGCTGCATCAAACATACAAACGTGATATTATGCAATATATACAACCATCCACACATATACACACAAGTTACATTAACATCACATTTTGACAAAATCAAACGTATACACGCTAATGCAAAATACATAAGTACTGGGAAGAATAAGAAGAAGTATATACATAAAGACCCCTGACTTGGGGAAACAAATCACTGTTCCTGACGCGTTATTGATGTTGTTGGTAGTATACGTTAAGAAATTGGAAAGGTCCCCTCTGCTCCATGATAGCTGCAAAGAAAATTTCAATGTATTTTATTTTTTCTATATCGTCTAACTTCATCAAAAAGGTAAATTTATCATTATTGTCTAGTGATGAGAATAAAGGGAAATGTCGGCCATTTCCAAGAATAGTTTTTTTTCTGTATTTCATCTTCGAATATATTACACTTGTCACAAATTCTTTCTTCCAAAGGTGTTTTTGTGGTCTTCTATGTCTACCTGTTTCGATTTTTAAATTATGTGCGCTGATTCTAAAATGTGTTCTATTTTTTCTGATATATCGATCTTTTATTGCAAGTAAATATAGTTCTCTTTTGAATTCTTTTTTAAAATTAGTGTAGGTTCGTAACTTTTTATCAGCTCCTGAATTGACTCTCATATCTTCTTTCCACTGTTCCAAGATATATTTTCTAATCTTTGATCGAAATTTTAAAGTCGGAAAATTGTCTGTCAATAGGCCTATATTTTCCCATATTTTTTATAAAACCCAAATATCAGAAAGTGTCTCGTATTACTGTTATCCATTGAAATTTTCCCGTATGTATATTTTCTGCATTACAAAGAAAACCGTCATAAAGTAATGATTTTGGTTCCATGTGGACTATTCGTAACCAGTTTTTACACATAAGAGAAAATATTTTGAAAGCTAGTGGATATTCACCAAATTCACTCTATACAGCAATATTGGCTGATTTTTTATGCACACCCAGACAAAACCGCAACAGACTAAGGTGAACTTTTTCAAAAGGAAAACAAAGATATTCGCTAATTTCTCCCTTTGAGAAACATTTGGCTGCCGATAATATATATGGTCCCCGAATTTCACTTGCATAATATTGGTGATATTAGGCTATGGAATAAACGTAATAGTATTGGTATAGTTATTTGAGTATTGAAAAATAATCTTTTAAGTCTACCGACAGCTTTCATTGCTTTATTTGAGAGAATGTTGATTGCATTAATGAAGGAACCGTCAGTGTAAAGCTAGGATTCCATATGTACTGTGACGGGCACGCGGATACGGGTACGGCGTACGATTATGCAAATGGTGGGATTCCATATTTCGGTGCGCTGTCCGTCAACTGTCTTTTTGTGGAGAATCACCCAAGGTTACAGGATGGCTCCTGCCTGGTCTGTGATGCAAAGGTCAATGTTACAGCAGCAGGAGATGCTGATTATTATCATGTCTGCGTATATAATGGTAAAAAATGTGAAAAGTAAAAAACAAAAGCACAGGTGGTAGATTCATGATATCATTACCTACCAAAAAAGGAGACAGCAGGGGGCATTCGATAATCTCATACCAGAACTCCACTAGATTGAGAGTATTTTAAGGAATACTTCCTGAGCGGTGAATGAATTTCTTACTCGTGGTGGCATGTTTCACCTTGCAGTTCAAAACAAATCCACGTGACTTGATTCCTAAATTTTTAGGCTAAAATACCAGGGATACACCACCAAATTATGTAACATTTGACGTAATTTCAAGGGAATTCCCGTCCTTTTTGGGTACTGATACGATTTCAAGCGCTACATGGTGCGGTAAGAAGAATCTTACCCGTGTGGGCACATATGGAATTATTGTATGCATTTTTTTCCGCTTTGCAGTGGCCCGAACAGTTCTCATCGTACAGAACACGTGCTTGTCATTGTGTGCAGTAGTTGTGTGTCTTTTGCTGTACTATCGCACAGAGATTGAGAGCACGTGGGGCGGATGGCTGGGAACTATCTGTCATATTCTTATCATCTTCTTTGCCGATGTGGCTCAGGTGGCGAGCGTTGGAAGAACCATCTGTATTGAAAGGGACTGGATTGTTGTGATCTGTCGTGACAAGAAGACATTGACAAGTACTTGGCCTATGTTTACTGTACTGCTGATTACCATAATTCTTTAAATTATGAAACATGCCAGCACAATGTGAAAAATTGTTGCAGAATTAACCTATGTCTATTCTACTTGCTATTCTCTTATAATGGGCTTAGAACAATGCATGTTCGAGTTGGTTACTGTAATCTGCCAGAAATCGACTCTCATTTACTACAAGGGAGGGCCCGACATGAATTTTAATAGGACAACAAATATGTTGGGGATGTTTTTTGGTACTTCAACTCCGATGAGAATGTCCGCTGAGCTTCTGTATGACTTGAAATACAACGGAATAAACGCATGTTTGCAACAATTCAAATTATCATGTAATTGCGACCGTCACACAAACACAGATATATACATATATATATATATTATATGTCCCTAGGTATGTCCGCATTCCTGCGTCGTATTGACCTGACAACAAACATACTGGCACCAATCATGACGGGTCAGATTATGACGTTTGGATCCATGTTTATCGGGGCTGTTGTTATCGCCGCCTGGAACTTAATTTCAATGGTTGTGGAATATTATTTCCTCTGGAAAGTTTACAAATCTGTCCCTGCTTTAGCCTTTAAAGATACAACTGGTAAGAAGTGACAATGTTGTTTAATGTAGTTTTTCAGTTTTAGATAATGAACACATGATGTGATTTATGCGGGTAATTTATATTATTATCTGTGCCATTTGAATGGGTTATGAAACATTTTCTGATGGATTTAAATTCTTTTAAAAACACGGTCATGTAGAGGTACGCGAAGCTGACAGGTCATGCTCTAAAAAATTGTGGTGATGTACATATCGATCACCCGAACCAGATTCAATGCCATGATGATTGAAATTTTAGATAAACCACACTCAGAAGAAACAGACGATGCTGAGAAAAAATCCCTCTTGGCTGACGAAAAGCCCAGCCACATTGCTAAAGATAATGCAAGTGCTGCAAAAGACACTGAGGCCAATGCCGCACCCAAAGATGCTGTGGACGAAGCAGAGGAGCAACAAGGAAGCCGATCAAAAGGATGTTGCTATCTATTTTTCGAGGCCTTTATTACCATAAAAAGGGGATGGAAAATTTACGTCAATCAAGCTATTGTGTTTGCTGGTTTTGCAATGGCGTCACTCTACATGACAGTGCTAGGTTTTGACAATATAACAACAGGTAAGTCGCAAGTAAACCTTACCCCCGTACAAAGTGCCACAAAGTAACGCATCAGATGCTTGGCCCAAAATGAAACTCAGTGAGATCCTTGTCATTCAGCATCTTTTGCCATCACCGTATGTTTCATATGTAAGAAAAATAGGCTCATGCCAGGAGCTTAAGACTCGTCTACGGGAGATATGGACCATTTAATGAAACAGACAGGAATATGAAGATCTGAAAATGAACTTAATGTGCGTATTGATTCACGCCATAGAATTCAAGCTGAGCTAACTATTTTGGTTTCTATCATATTTTTCTGTTTGTACCAGGTTTTGCCTATCAACAGGGCCTCAGTGAATCCGTCGTAAGTATACTGATGGGTGTTGGGGCTTTCTTTGGCATAGTTGGAACCTTGTTATTCCCCAAATTTCGGGGCACTGTTGGATTACAACGAACAGGCTTGTTTGCATTTTCATATGACATTATATGCCTGAGTGCTTGTGTAGCGTCTGTTTGGTTGCCTGGTAGTCCATTTGATCCTGATTTCTTGTCTCGTCGAAGCCAACCAGATCCATCTTCAAACTCATGGAACACGACTTCTGATGGAGTCACTTTCACGATGACCACAACTGCCCCGCCCGGCAATTCCATGGTCTCCGTAATAACTCTCATGGCGGGTATCGTTGTCTCTAGGTCAGGTAAGCTTTCTTTTAAAATATAAGGCACTTAATTTTGGATGGTCTAATGTGTAACTGTTTCTTACATTCCACGTTTGCTGAAAAGCGACTGATTCGATATTCGGATCCAATACCCAACTTCATGCAATTAATGTTGCCATTTTATGCGAGTTGTGATGCTTGCTTTAAACTTATTTTTAATTTAAAGCAAAATGGGAAACGCCACGCCCAAATGAATGCCTCTTGCTGGGATGCTCAAACTTGCGGCATAGTGTCATGCAACATTATAATATTTCTAGAACAAAATGTGACTGTCCACAAGCAACTGACTGTTCACTTCTTTTACGAACGACTTCATTTGACTTAAACATCATAATCTGCACGATATTCAAACCATCTTCTCACTCTGATCAGACCAGAAAAAATGCCTGTACCAGCCTTCCCGTGATATGAATCCAGTGAGGTCTTCATAGTGCATGGGGAATGCTGAGAATATATTTACTCCAAGCAAGGAGGGTAGATCTCTCTCTACCCTCCTTGCTCCAAGTTTGCAGGATTACTATTGCACCCTCCTGCAGAGGGCTGGATTGCCCACTGCTTCTCTCCGTAGACAAAGTTCACGTGCCACAGATGTATAAAAAGCCATTGGTGGCAATAACCCCATATATACCCACAATATGTTCTTGCAATATCAGTCCCATTGGGATTCGTAGTCATCAATATATTTGGATTCACATGAAGACTTCAATGCAGACACCTTTGGAAAAAAAAAACGGCCAACCAAACAAACTCCCTGAACAGTATCTTGGTATGAAAACTGGGAATAAAATCCCTGACGATTAAAAAAAAAACAAAAACAAAAAAACAAACAAATCCTGTCATTCTTACTTAATTCAACAGACTGCTGTGTACCAGAACTCACCATGAAACTTACAATTGTCTTGTCTGTAACCAAGTCACTTTACTCTGAACCAGAGACTGGGTATCTGGGCTGTTTAGAGCGATTTGATTGTTTCCGCCCGATAGATGTCTGACGGGTGGGCGTGGTTGAGGGTGTTTCGGGAGACACATGAAAGGCATCTGATTTTATAATCAGGTCCTCATCTTTTTGGTGTTCAAATTATTTTGTGTTATATATTGATCTCAAGATTTTAAAACTGTCAATGATTCTAATTCATAATAGTATCCCATCTAATTATATCTTTTATAATTGTCTTGTGGTTTGTGAACTGTTTCCGGTTGCAACTCATTAATTGACTGTACTTATTTTGTGTACAATTATATCTTTTTTGTAGAATGTAGAGCCACAGTACTTATATTTATCATGTGCCAATCGTAAATAATATTTATCGATATCTATATTCTGTATCTATCTATCTATCTATCTATCTATCTATCTATCTATCTATCTATCTATCTATCTATCTATCTATCTATCTATCTATCTATCTATCTATTTATTTATCTATCTGTCCATCTATCTATCTATCTATCTATCTATCTATCTATCTATCTAACTTTTGTATAATAACTTGGAGGATGGGCAAATCCAAACACAATAGTTTGGCGAACCCTTATTTGTATGTCTGTCATGGAACTTAAATATGTCCAGAGAAATCCACACGTGCAAAATTATATAATGTTCAGAAAAAGTCAAGTAAAAGTGTATAGGTAAACCCCAATCAGTTTTTGAAGTATTTGTACTGTGGCTTTGCAGGGTTATGGATGGCAGATTTGACTATCACGCAGTTTCTACTCGAAGAACCAGCAGAAAATGAACGAGGAATTGTGAACGGTGTGCAATCTTCCCTCAACATGCTCATGGACATGCTGAAGTTTGTTCTGGTGATAGCGCTGCCGTGGCAGGAGACGTTTGGCATACTCATTCTTTTATCTTTTGCTTTCATTGTCCTGGGATTCTTCTTGTTTTGTGTGTATTCACGGAAGACAAGGGGTCATATTTTACCCTTCCACTCTACCTTTGACGAAGGGGTTGTTGTTATTTATAGAGGACAAATGCCTTATGTTTTGCTCTGATGTGAAAGGCGTTTCTATTGAAGCGACTGATAAGTGATGCCATATCGTGTGATAACATACCTATTGGTGGTAGGCCTACTGGAGATCTGTACGTCATAAAATGAAACGGGGAAACTTCTTTCAATGATTGTTATGGAAAAAAATAGTAAAATTTCATAGGTCCTCTATGAAAGTGAAATAAAGCTTAAAAAGTATTACCAAATGCGCAGATTTTATCCCTGAGTGTTGGACTGTGCTTTGGATACTGGGATCTCCGATCCATTGATGTTTCTCACACTTTATATGGTCAGTCCCTGTTCACTTGTAGTGAGCAATGCAGCGATTGGATTTGTTCGTCGATGTATTTTCTGAGAAACTGTCCACTGAGAGATTTTTAATGCAAAGTCTCTAATCATAACACAGCATTCACAAAATTCAGAACTCGATGTTCGTAATGGTTAATATTGAAGCTTCGTGCACGGGAATGAAAAGAACTTATAGTCAGCGAACTACATTAGGCTGGATAAATGCAGATGTCACCAAAAAGATATATTAAACCCATGTGTTTTGAAAGAGTAATTATAACAGTGCATATGTAAAAAATGAATAAGGGTAAAGATAAAATTAGCACTGCAGGAAAAGTGAAGCACGTGTGTTGAACTTGGCTTTAAACAACCATTTACGGCAATAAAATTAAAAACTTTATAAAATTGCCCCCAAACAGTACATTCTGATTGTTCTCTTTCATCCCCTAATGAAACCCACTTGAAATTTTCGCTGAACGAGCTGCACACTCTGTGGTAGCAACAGTTCTGATGCAGCTGTTGTAAAGTCCAGCAAAGAGACAGGTTGGACTATTACATAAGCACATTCTATTCATAGTTTGTCCATTGTGGTCATGTGGGTGCTGGGTGTGCTCACAATTGCAGTCTTCTTATCACAGGTATTGTGCTCATTCCACGTAGAAACTTTAATTAGTACGTAATCTATGTTTTAATATTCAGAGTGGTTCACCTAACCGGGCATGCATCGAAATAGTGATTAAAAATTATGACAATCCAAACTTTTGGTTTGTCTCATCTACTCTTCTACGATTTAAAATATATATACACGTATATTTATATGTCTGGATCATCTACATGTAACGATAAAGCAATTGAGATTTTACAGGCATACAAGACTCGCGGATTGTGCATACAGGACGAACAGGACAAATGTGATAGAAATAAATATATGTACATGTACATACGAGTCGGTGACAATACAGTTGGATCAATTGAGACACCGTCTTCAAATATAAAGCGCCGAGATTCACTACCTAATGTCTGAATACTACTTTGCAAATTGGTAAATTGCAGGCAGCTTTTGGATTGGGACGCCCTTTTTGAAGCCTAGGCTTTACTGCCAGTACTGAACATGTTGTGCATGTGTGTGTGTGTGTGTGTGTGTGTGTGTGTGAGAGAGAGAGAGAGAGAAAGAGAGAGAGAGAGAGAGAGAGAGACAAAGGCGCTAATTGGAAACGGAATGTGTGATTTAATCTATGCACTATTTTTTTCTATCTTTTTAACAAAATTTTGCTGAAGACTTTTTTATAAGTAGATCTTGTTATATAAGACAAGTAGGGTTCGATGAGAAAGTGGAACTTTGAATCAACCAGAATTAAAAATCTATTATTATACGTGGGTCATTCGCGGGCGTATTACGGCCTTATGGCTCACGGGATTCAAGCAGGCATTGGCCGTGAGAAACGTTAGTAGCAAAAAGTAAAGGATCGTCATTGTGAAGCGTTCTTTTTGGTCACATATATTCTCCAAGCTGTAAATTCAGGAATGATTCAATTCAATTTAATAAACATGACATACAGGCACACATATAGTATGTTTTTTTATCTTAATAAAAGAGACACGCGCGTTCAATATAGCAGGGACGTCTATAGCACGTCCCTGAATATAGCTAAAAGGAAAATACCCAAATTTAGTGACGTCACGTACATCGTTTTCATTTATGTAAATCATAATGTCTTCACACATGGTGGAGTTTGGTTCATGTTATTTGATTAAAGCAGGCCTGCCTATACGATGTGTGTATGTATGTATGTATGTATGTATGTATGTATGTATGTATGTGTGTGTGTGTGTGTGTGTGTGTGTGCGTGTCCGTCCCGTAATCTCTCGGAAGGGAGGGTGAACTTTCGTAATGTTTTTATATTTTTCCTGCAGTCCACAAAACGCCCACTGCACTAATGTGCCTAAAGGAGGGCTCCTTTGTGTCTGATTAAATACTTGAACATGGCAAAGCCAACCATGACGTTCGATATGGACCTAATGTATTATGTAGCAGTATATACTGATGGACAGCGAGCGTCACAATACAACTTCAGAATGCTATTTCCCAATATGGTGCAAAATTGCAAATTCATTCAAAGTGTGTGTGTGTGTGTGTGTGTGTGTGTGTGTGTGTGTGTGTGTGTGTGTGTGTGTTAGCTATTATGGGCCGTGTCACCTTCATTTTTTCCTTTGTTGAAAGTTCTTGATATAGTTTATGTGCACTGGAATTACCCCATTTACATCAGGGGTTCACATTGTGTATTAATCGACAATGGTGCACCCAATTGAATCATATAGCAATCAATTATATCAAAGCAAACAACATAGATTAATTTATTAATATGGTTTAAAGGGACCAGCTTTGTGTGTGGATTGGTGTGCCTTCGGGATGGTCACTCAGGGAAACATTGTCATATTCCCATCAAAGGGTTTCATCAGTTGATGGTGTCGCCAAATTGGGACCCTGTTTTAAAACGCAAATTTAGTTAATTTTTTTAGTTTGTGATACATCGCAGGTTTTTCTAGCTGAACCCTGCCAAAACTGGATTCCAATGAAGCATGAGTTTACAGAATGCTTTATGTTTCCAATAACCTATCTACACTGTAGTTACCTGCAATTGCTGTAACAGTAGCTACTCTTGTTCACAAAAAGCTGAAAACTTTCTTAGGCCAAATTCGAAAAGACAGGAGATGTGCACTAAGGTGGAGCCAGGGCCCGAGAAACCCAATCAACAGCCAGCTCACCAAGTGCAGTGCGTCGTTTGATAGCAATGGCACCAGCACAGGGCAACCAGCAGAATGTTTGCCCTCATTATTCTGGAAGATACAAACCCACAGATACTGACTACTAATGTCACTGTCTACCGAAAAAACTGATTAGGGTTTGGAGGCAGAAAAACAAAATAAGGCGCCCTATGTGCTGCTTCCCTGTTTTAAACACCTTCTGGTGCCCCGACTGTTGTTGTTGCGTTTTTTTTTTAGAGGGGCAACTGAATTCATTGAGTGTGTGCCAGGTCACTGAGCTGGCCTGTGTCATTATTGAGCTCTCGTTGCTGATCAGTGAACAATGAAGTGGTCTGAAATGGCGACCTACATTCACATTTGTAAACAAAGGGAAAAGCTCTGATATGGTCCAGAAAGATCCTAAAGAATTAAGATGGGTGATTAATTAGAAAACTGTAGAATACTGGCGAGAGTTCTCAGCATGGGTATATGTTGATATTGTGTAGTTCCAATTCATGGGAATGCCACTTTTACGTTACTTCATATTTGTATTGTTCAGGTCACATGACACGTCACGTGACTACCTACAGAATGTAAACATTAGTGTTCAAGCACCTGTCATGCCTTCGTGGGTTGATTTACTAATAACGCAGAGACTACAGCCAACATGGTGGCAGTGGTTCGTAAGAACAAACAATAGAGACTGTGCCTTGTTAAAAAGAATGGGTGACAAACTGTAATTAACCGTGATGAAAGAGGCTAACTTGTCCGCACCATCACCACTTGACCTGGAGGAAGGCAATATGGCGGAGAATTTTAAGAAGACACGTCTTGTGGATGTGTATATGCTTGCCAGTGGTGCCAGTGGTGCCAGTGATAAACCGAAGAAGACACGGGTGGCGATCATACTTCATTATGCAGGCACAAGAGTTGTCAACCTGTATGATCAAATGGAATTTAACGAGGGAGAAGATAAGAAAGATATCAAAACAATGATGAAGAAACTGAAGAATAATTGTAGCCCAAAACAGAATGAAGTGACAGATTTTGGAAAGTACAATATTATAGTCCATTTGACTCTTTTCTCACTGAACTTCCAATGACAGCAGAATCATGCAACTTCGAAGAAAAGGATCGTCAAACCAGAGACAAAATTGTTTTCTCCATGACAGGTAATGTGCAAGAGCTTTTATTGCAACAAAACTAGCCTTACTTTAAGTGGAATGATACAAATATGCCGTGCATATGAGGCGTCATGCAAACACGCAAATGAAATGAAAAAAATGCAAATGGCAATGGTCCTACCAGTTTACAAAAGGTAAACAAAGTGACTAATTATGCAAGTTTGAAGAAGCCACAGAGGCATGGCTTTAGGCCTACCAAATTTTCCAAACTGAGTACCAGCAACTATCAATCAGCCAAAACTAAACAGACAAAGCAGGAAGCTATGCAAAGCAAAGTAAACTGCAGATTTTGTGGCTATACTCAAGAGGAAAGTTGTCCAGCGTACATGAAGGTCTGTAATGACTGTAAAGGCAAAAATCATTTCCAATCTCAATGCATGAAAAAGTTACATGCTGTATCAGTAGACTGTCATGATGATGATGATTTGAAATGATTAGAAGCCATACATGGTACTGGTGATCAGAGAAGCAGGGTGACTGCTCGTGTGCTTGTTAATGATTGTGAAGTCCAATTTCAAGTTGACAGTGCAGCAGATGTAAATATGATAGCCAGAGATATTTAAAACGCGATCAGGTCAGACCGATCCAGCGAAAGCTAATTATGTGGAATAAAACAAGGATGGATCCATTTGGAGAAGCTTTACTCAAAGTAGTAAACCCAAAAGATCAGTCTGAGTCTAACATCCTATTCACGATAGTACCAAACTCTTTTACATGTCTGCTAGGCCTAAAAACTATAAAAACAGCTAGGCCTAATAACAGTCAACAAGGACAGGTTTATCACCCAGATCAACATTGATAATGACCCACATTCACTTGGAGATCTAGCGGAAGCCAAGTTACCTGTTGACACCAGTGTGAAGCCAAGAGCCTTACCATGCCATAGAGTACCTTTACCTCTATGTGACCAAGTTAGAGAAGAGCTACAAAGACTAGAAAAAACGAGGTGTTCTTGTACCAGTGGAGGAACCAACACCAAAAGTAAGCCAATTGGCTGTGATGCAGAAGCTTAATGATTCACTTTGCATATGTATCGTCCCCAATGGCTCAATGAAACCCTACTCAGAGAACACTATAAATTGCCATCTTTAGAAGATATTAGACCAAGTCTAAACAATGCAAAACTCTTCGGCTGACTAGATGTCCAAGAAACCTACCTACACGTGAAACGGGACTAGGAGTCAAGCGAGTTGTATACTATGATAACACCCTTTGGAAGGTTCCAATGGGCTCGTCTTCCATTTGGATTAAAAGTGAGCAGTGAGCTCTTTCAGAAAAGTCTGAATGAAGCATTAGAAGGTCTTAATGGAGTCTGTTGTGTAGCAGATGATATAATGGTAGTTGTCAGTGGTTACATGCAAACTGAGGAGAACATTGACCATGAGACAAAAATGAGAAAACTGCAAAAGAGATGCAATGAGAAGAACATTAAATTGAACAATGCCAATGCAGATATCAAGAAGACAGAAGTTAAGTTTATGGGCCATATAATCACACCTAATGCGATCAAGGCTGATCCATCAATGGTCAAAGCTATTCGACATATGCCAGCGCCAGCTGATGTTACAGGAGTCAAGAGATTTTGTGGTATGATTGAGTCGTTGTCAAATTTCATGCCAAACCTGTCTGGGGACTTGAACCATATCTGTGCCCTTAGGCGACAAGGTGTTGAATTCAATTGGGATGAAGAGTGCAAGAAGGCATTCGATAAAGTGAAAGCAAAAATCACAGAGACACCAGTGTTAGCACATTTTGACGCAAACAAAGAACTAGTGTTGCAATCTGACAGTAGCATGAATGTGGCCTAGGAGCGACTATTATGCAAGATGGCTGACCTATTGAGTATGCGTCACATGCTCTTACATCATCAGAACAAAACTGGGATGGGCTTAAATTGAAAAAGAGACATTGTCAGTTGTATTTGGACTTGAAGATTTGACCAATATACATATGGCCTAAAAGCTGTGGTTCATAATGACCATCATCCACTAGCAGCAATACTGACAAAGCCTTTAAGTCAAGCGCCAAAGAGATTACAAGCCCTTATAATGTGATTAAATCGATGTGACATTGAGTACCGCTATGTCGAAGGCCCAGATTTAGTCATAGCAGATACATTAAGCTGAGCGTACATCCAAGAGTGTGAACCTTGTGTGCAAATACTGAAAGTTGACATGCACAGTGTGATGCCAGGCAAAAGGATAATGGAAATAAAAGAAGCAATATCGAAGGATAATTACATGCAAGTGCTCTTATCTCTCATAAAGAAGGGATAGCCTAAATACCGAGTTGATGTGCCAGGAAACTTGAAGCCTTAATATGACATAAGAGATAATTAAGTCAACAGCATGGAATTATTGTTAAGGGTGAGAGAATAGTGATTTCAAGATCACTGTGAGGCCAAATGAAGGAAAGATCACATACCCAGCACATGGTGCATGTTGCGACCAGCAAGAGATACTATATTTTGGCCAGGCATGCCAAAAGAAATTAAACAACTCACCAATGGTTGTGAAGCATGCCAAACACTGAAACCAGCCAATCAGAAGGAAACTTTAAGACAACATTGTATTGGAGAAGCTCCATGGGAAAAGGTTTGAATAGACCTATTTGAAATCCAGGGAAGAAGTTACCTTATTGTTGTGGATTACTTCTCAATCTTTACTGAAGTGGATTACCTTGTGAATATTACAATTGCCAGTGTAGTGATAAAGCTGAAGGGACACTTTGCAAGACTAGGAATCCTGAAGCAGCTTGTGTCAGATGGTGGAAGACAGCTAATCTCAAGAGAATTCAAACAAATCACAAATACATGGGGAATTGACTACATAGTTTCATCGCCTTACCACCAACAAGAAAACCTTAGAGCCGAAGCAGCTGTAAATTTATAACATGATGACAAAAACCATTTGCAATGGAACAGGCCAATATGCAGCACTTTTTGAGTTAAGAAACACTCCAAGACAGGACAATGACCTGAGCCCTGTTGAAATGCTGTTTGGACGAAGAACACGATCATTTGTGCCAGATTTGAGCAAAGTTTCAGATAATGATTGGCTCAAGAATGCCATACAAAGAAAAGCAAAAGGAGCTAGAAGTGTGTGCAATCAATACGATAAACATGCACAGGATTTGCCCCCATTACACCCAGGGTAAGACTTTTATTTCCTGCAATACCCTGGAACGGTGCCATTCTAGAGAAGCAGACTTCTCAATCATATGTTGTGCAGGCAATTGATGACGGCACAACATTGCAACGAAATCGTGTCCATATCCGTCCAGAGAAAAACCCAGTGAAATCTGTCAAATCAGAACATACAGAAACATGGCGAATTTCAACTGCATCATGTGCATTTACTCCAGATCCCACATGTGTTAATGTGCCAGACCAACAAGAAGCTCCAGCAGCACCTGTCCCAAAAGACAACCAGACTGTGCAGAGGGAGAATCCAGCACAGCTGCAGTGCACTAGGAAACCACCCTCTTACCTTAAGGACTATGTGACTGATTTTTAGACAGTCATATACATTTATGAGTGACCATGATAAAACATTGATGCAATGATGGACTTGGCTAAGATTTAATTTTACATGCCATGTGATATATCTAAGTGTTTATTATCAATGTTTCCAAAGTTTACATCATGGTAATAAATTATTTCTTCATTTTAGGACCACATTAAGACAACACAAATCCATGAACATTTTATTCCTTGGACAGTTCAAGACCGCAAAGCAAAAAGACTTATAGTGAACTGAGTTTAATGTCTTAGAGAGATATTCTCTAAAGAGGGATATCGATATTTTGTTGTTCCATTTCATGTGAATCCTACATTTGCATTACGTCATATCTGCATTGTTCAGGTCACATGACATGTCACGTGACTTTCTATAGTTTCTATGCAGAATGTAAACATTAGTGGCTGCCGAGTGAACTTGTTTGCCTGTCACGCCTTCATGTGTTGATTTACTAATAACTCAGAGACCATAGCCAACAGTATATAAAGCAGCTCCCTTCATGACTGAGGGAAGAGGATTCTGAGATCTCAGAGGAGCTGTGTGTCATCACACCAGTGGGACTGTGAGCCCTTGCTATTGCCAAGGATACTCATTTACACCTGTGGACAGTGCCTTTGAGTGAACTGGTATAGTTGGTATTTAATTGTACGACACTGAAAGAAAATTGTGCCTCTGTGGAATTTGGACCAGCACCATGCCTTTGTGTACACATTTAAAGAAAACTGGCTCTGTGGGATTTGGACCAGACTGTTTGGCATCTACTGTAGGACTTGGAACTGTGGGACAGTACTTGTGGGGAATTTCTCACCAGGGATTAGGATTTACCTGCAGTCAGTTTATCATGGTAGTATCAGCATAGCTGAGTGTATAATTTCATTTTCATACTTTGTGTTATTGTTGATTGTTACTATGTTGTTATTGTTGAAGTTATATCATCTTTGTCATTCTTTGTTCAGTTCCACTATGATCTAGAACCTTCTGAAGGTTGGCATCATAACACTCACAAATATGATCCAAAAGCCAAAAGATTCCAAAGCCACTCAATTCCAAGTGAGCCACTCGTCATTGAATGGAAGTGACCCAACGCACGAACTGGAATTCTTCCTTCACTGTGATTGGTCTTACTCTAACCCTATCCCTAGGGCACAGCCATTCTAGGTCCACATGATCCCAGCTGACCAATTTGAGCAAAGAAAAAGTTCCAGTCCGTACGCCAGGGTCTCTTCTGGTCAAGGAAGAGTGGCTCATTTGGAATCAAGATGATCTGCAAGGAATTAAGTGGGCGAAAATATGTCGGACAACTCAATTATTAGGCAGGGATTGAGAGAGCAGATTGTGACCAATCTTTTGGTATATGGATTATATGTGTCTGGGCAGCAGAAAGTGTTTAGAACAGGAAAGCATCATGCGGATCGCCTTGTTTTGTTTTCTGCCTTCTAACCCTAATCGGTAATTTCTGTTGACAATGACTTTGATGATCAGTATGTATGGGTTCATATCAGTCAGATTATTCTATTATAGAATAACTAATGCAGGCCAGGGAAACGCAAATCTTGCTGCCCTTTATTAAATTCCATTTGTCCAACCGGCCCCACAACAAACCACGGAAGGCAGAAGAAACCTTGCAACTGCAGAATGTCCTGAGCTTTCTTGACACAACAGCGGTTACAGAAAGAGATTTTCCAAAAATGTTGACAGGGCCAATCATTCAGCCTCCTCAGTACCGAAAATATGGCATATCTCTGATGCCCCAACCCCAACCTAACCCCACGCCAGATTTTATTTCTTTATATCTGTATGCCAACACAGACATTCCTTTTATGCCAATTTTCTTTCTTTCTGTCGCTACATCTTGTCCGCAGGTTTTGGTAAATACTGCTAGAACTAGAAATCCAAACTGTTGTAAGCACATAGCCCTATTACATAAATTTGTTCTCTGATTAGAATATTATTTTTTAATTATGAGAATTACAAACAATTAGGAATTTAATAAAAATCTTCCACATCTTAAAGATATTTTAGAGCTGCCACTCCCAGTTTTATTTGTGGGTTTGTTTCATGGGAAACTCTTATGGCATGCAAACAGCAGTTCAGGAATTTCAGTTATGCTAAATTGACTGAATACCTTGTAGACATTGCGCAATACACATTTCCTCTTCCCCTTCTACAAAACATGTACAAGGTTATTACTGTTGTCTACCTCCATGTTGTTTTGCAACCATTTTGTACACACAATAAATGGGCTTGCACAGTCAGAACCTGTCTCATATGCAAATTACTATCATAGCACCATAGATTGTCTGCTTTGAAAGGCTAAAGTCTTGCAGCAATTGAGAAAAATCTCCAAGAACCATGTAATAATTTAGGTTTTCAACAAAATAGAGAATCTCTTACTGTTCATGTTGAAGAAATCGCCGAAGCCCAAATAATGGGTGGCTCCATCACAATGCTACAGGCTTCATAGGAAGAAGCATTGTGCCTGGCTCCAGCTCAGCCAGCCCTTGACCCCACTGAATCTCTGGGTACAAGCCTGTAATGTGATATATTCCACATCGCAAATAGCCTAGAAGTGTGAAAGCTGGTTTGACCATTCTAAGCTTGAAATATTCTACTCCATAACGGCTGTTTATACAACTTTCTGCATTTCATAATGACTGAATCGGAATGTGGAACAATTAAAGATAGAGGGCTGAATTTAAGTGGAGTCGGTGGCTGTTGGTGCCACATGTGGTCTGTTCATCTGATACAGTCAGGGATCTGGCTAATAGTCAATGAGTTTTTAAAATAATTCAGGACATACGATGCCCGTTTAGGTGTAGGTTGCCAAGGCTTGTTACAAATGACATGGGAACAAACTTCCATGGTTCAGGCCCATTGATTTTGTTTTATATATCAATATATTTGTGAAGACCAGTTATTTTGGTTGCTCTCTTATCTTCATAAATGCACACTAGTTATTCATTATGACAGTTGAAAACAGTATTCATTCAAAAGCCAATTTTAATAGTCATGATAAAGCCTACAAGAAGAGAGTTTTGAACAATTCTGACTAACTTGCTAACTACAAAGCAATTTGCAATAGTCCAGTTGTTGTCATTGACATAACAGGATACTTTATCCCCAGATGGGCCTAGAGGTTTTTGTGATTGTTGCTAGGGTATGTATTGCTGAACCATGTTGTAACTTGAATCCTCAGAGGTCCGTAAACCAGCCCACTGTGGTGATAAGATGCAATATGTGGCTAATGGGTGACTCACCGGGGAAAACTATGGGGAAACTTCCAGCGTGTGGATCAGGGTCATCCCATTGATTTGCTTAAACCTGCAGTGGCAGACTTTTGGTGTTCCTCTTTCTTTCCGCAACCTGTGTGATGAGACCCGTTCTTCATTGGAACTCTAGTATATGATCAGTTCTTGTATTTTTTTTTTATTTTTTTTTTCGTGTGATAAAAGAGCAAAGACAGTTATGTTTCCATCGTAGTTATCTCCTCTTGGATCATAAATATATATATATATATATATATATATATATATATATATATATATATATATATATATATATATATATATATATATATATATATATATATATATATATATAAAATATATATATATATAAAATATATATATATATATATATATATACATTATATATGGATGTATGAATAATTTTTCTACATTTACATACTCATCCAAAGGACCGACCCTCTATGGAATGGGCACCTCCCTATAGTAGGCACCTTTGTACCAGTCCCAAGGTTGCTGTCAGTAAGGTTCCACTGTATAAGTAAACCTTGCAATCATGTGTACACCTAAGTCTTAACTTTTAATGATATTCAAGTTTTAATGTGTGAAATTCCTCGAATGAGCCTGATTGTATATGTGTAAAGTTTATATCCTTCATCAGATGCACCATACTGCATCTGTACCAGCAGTAGTTGGAATTACACTTCTCTTTGCTATAAATTTGAAGATATTAAAAATTCTAAGCTTTCATTACTCTCAGCATTTCATGAAGTATATGTATGTAAAACAGTAATTTGTTAACCTCTGTGTATGCTTACTGATTTTGTTACATATTTTTTTTCAAAATTATTGGAGATAGAGGTGTCAGTCGAACTTCATTCTCAGGTTTGTGGTAAGGTGGACGCAAAGACATAAAAGTAAAAGATATAACATTTGCATTCAAGCTAATAAAGTATATTTTCATACTTCAAACGTTGAATATCTTCAAGTGTGTTGTAGATAGAGGTGTCAAAGGAAACATCAATTGATTGGTTTGTGGTATAGGTGTGGCTAATAAAATTAACATGAAAGTTATAAAATTTGATATTGTGCTAAGTAGGCACACGGAGAAGATTTTCACATTTCCCGCTTTAAAACCAATTAAAGTTGAAGGACAATTTCGATCCTAAAGATTGTGGACAAGAAACATTTGATTATCATTTCACAAAATTTTAAAATATTTTAGATTTTATCCATTTTCAAAGCACAAGGACAGATTTGATCTACAGCAATTTGTGTCGAGTTTTATTCTATTTCGATTTGTTTTGTTTTAATTAGTTTGTTTTATTTTGTTTTGATCTATTTTAGTTAAGGCTTTATTTCGCAGACTTTGTCGTGCATTGCAACGAAGAAGTGACAAATGCCCTTGCAGCACAAAGACTGTGCAAATAAAACTATGGTAAGAGTCTCGCTTTGCCACAATTGAACTATGTGCACTAGAAGACAGTGTTGGTGCTGACTGAGGTACAGAGACTTTATGGACTTTTTAAAATGAGGGCTACTTTAATTTTTAGAACATTTTGGCGAAGTTCTTGTGTGAGTAGCCACATTTCTTTCGAAAGTGCAGATGAAAACATAGAGTTCTATGTTGCCTTCCAGGACTGGCATACTTAATTCTGACTTGCACTCGGATACCAAACCGAACCTCTTGCTTTTGGATACGAACACTCACATGATCTTTAGTCAAATTATATTCTGATAAATTTTCAAACGATTCTCTTCCGTCGTTGCCGTCCGTGTTCTGTCTTAACACACAAATATTGATGCGAAATGGGAACCAAAAGTGCAATGCCACCTGGTGGTGAAGATAAGTGATCCCAGGTGATCTTGTGCGCACTATCAAAGCAACTGGCAAAGTATGGCACCAAATACTGATTTCCCCCCCCTCCCCCCCCCCCACAAAAAAAGAAGAAAAAATAAAACATGACAAAATAGTAAAAATTATTGCATCATCAGCTTCTTTGCACAGATGGTGGAGATCCACCTGAGAAATATCTGTGTTAAAAATCAAAGTATTCCGTACAACCGTTTAGACAAAATTGTAATACGTGCCCTGCATTGCTATATACATGTAAAGGGGTACCACTTAACACATGGTCCCAAAGTTTGATATACGATATAGCTTCGTCAAAATGAACATATCTTCATCAAGTTTTGATTGAAAATTATTGAACTTTGTGGCTGGCACATACGTGGCTTCCTGTTCACAGGACCGCTGCGAACAAGTGTCACGCCACAGAGTATTGCATCCAGAAGTCAGTTATTACCAAATTGCAGGTGCTGTGCATGTTTGAACAAAGTCCTACACTTTAGAAGAAACGCGCATACAAAGGGACTGGTGACTCGCGCACTTCAGAGGGTTTAGAACGAAGGCGCATTCAGTGACACGTGTGTATCAGCCTCGGCTGGCTGACCACGGTGTCTACAAATCTTTCTCAAAGTCCTGTCGGTTTGCAATGAAAAGTGCATATTAAAGCTTCTAATACCTTCGGCACATTTGTATACAGTCGAATAAAGGTAATACCAATGCCCGGTCGGCAGAATGCGATGTGCAGTGATGTAACTTATATTAACATGCGATTCATAGTTTTGCCTCTGTATAAACTCAAAATACCATCTCTTTTCGATGTCCGAGAGAGGATGGTGGTTTATTAATTATGTCTCAAAGAACAGGAAAAACTAATAGTAATGCACTTATGTTGTTGATTTATACAATGATAAAAGCGGAACACCTGGCCCTGTCCATTGAAAACTTTTGGTTTTAAAGTGTCTAGTCTGACTAACTCATTTCAATCGATTAATGTGTACTAAGTTACAAGATTTGTTTACTTGACTCAAAACGGGCCTTTGATTTTGAAAAATATGCCGTGGTTCAGCCTTTTGTCTACAATGCACATGACCGGATATAGTATTGCTGTCTGTGCATGAACAGTCACGCACAATTGACTGTTGTCCTGTCGTTGGAGGGCTGATTAAAAAAAAAAAACCAAAAAAACTTTGACCGACCCAAGGCACTAACCACTTAAAAGGAGCTGCTGCGTCGGTACGCAAGTCTGGTTAAAATCCATAAAAATTTCTAGATTGCAATTAAAATTCTCTTCAGCACATCTTGATACATAAAACCTAGTTTCTTCCTTTTTAATCATGTTGGGACACGTCCCATTACCACAGCATGAAATGAAACAAAACATTTCATACAATTGACTAAATATTCACGGTACTTTCATGTCGCCAATGGTGACTTATTTTATGTTGAGACACTTCAGACTTCCGTTCTGGAAACATAATCCGAGTTTGCAGCTGAGACAATGTTTGATAAAAGCTGCCCCAGATGAACTTGTACTTTATATTTTTCCCACATGACCATATGTTTTGGCACATTTAAGACCCGATTGATTTTTATTCCTGCGTTGTGCAAGTGTGCATTTGTGGCCTTGGGAGAAGGTCACATGCTTCTTAATGAGTCCTACAGTATACAGTCACATGATTCAACGCCACCTGTAAAGTTGGCTCCCGGTCGCTTTATGTCTTTTCGAATTACCATGATTATGTGCGTAACATTTGTTTTTTTAATGCTAATCTGCCTGAAACTTAAATAACTGCAACGAAACGAAGTGTATAACATTTTGCATTTTATAAATTTAATGTACGCACATCAAGTCGTTTGTTAAAAGTCCACAGCACAGCTTCTGGCTCCATTTCATTATGAAAGCCACTGAATCTGCCTCTAGTTATGCTTGAGAGATTGTTATCTCTGTCAATGACGACCTGAAACGTTGCCTGAACAGGTCATCCTATCTGGAAAATTAAAAAAAAAGCTGAAGTCATATCGTACTGCACCAGAACAGTCGTCAAATCAATCGCATATCATGCATGGACTCTTTGTTGGTCCCTTTAAGAAATGAGGGTCGATTTTGTGTGTGTTATGGCATAATGACGCGCGTGATTGACATCGTGGGCGTGGCGCACGCCAGTGCGCCTCGCCCGATGTCAGCTTCAATCACCCGCGTCATTATGCCATAACAAACACAAAAGCGACCCTCATTGCATATATTCATATTTGCCTCTTAATTTTGCTGGTCAATCACACGAAATTAGAAACTTAATACATAGAAGAGAAACGACCAAAAACTGATTTGCCGAGCATATTCAAGTGTTTAGTTCCGGAAACCCAGGTAGGAGTGGCTTAACGTAATGTGGGCGGGACACATGTGTTATGGTTCCATAACACACAAGGCTAATGTGTTATGGTCTCATAACACGCCAGGCTCTCTCCTATACTTGCAATGTTAAAAGTTAAATTGAATGTAAATATTAATTCTTGGCTTACCAAGCTTCCCTTTATGGCTTTTGCAGCTTTTTTTTTTTTGCTCATGTTGGGTACAGTTTTTATACTTTGTGTTTTGCCAAGGGGCCTTCAATACATCTTTACCATTTAACTTTCTAGCTCTGACTAAAGTTGGACAGCTCACGACAATGTTACAGACCGTGATAAACTGTCTTTATCCATATGGTGCGGGGACGCGGCATCGTAAGCGTGGGTCATGCTACTAATTTATTGCAAAGGTCTATATGATATGGCATTATCTTTGCATTTTTAAATATGTACTTGTCTTGTACTGTATTAAATGCTCATTGGATGTATTATATCTTGTCCAACGAGACTCTAAATAAACTTTAAAATATTCAATGTTCAGGGAAAAAACTGAAAATAAAAGTTAAATATTAATTCAAATTTCTTAAAATTATCGCTTTCTGTTAAAACAACAAAGAGAAGAGTCACATTGACAATGCACAATCAGATTTTTTTTTAGTAAGGTGGCTTCCTTACACATCACCTTAGTGGAGGTATGCATGACCTTTACGTATGACTGACGCGATGAAATTAATATTCTTTATTGTTAATGGTCCCAGAATAAACTGATCAGGCAATCACGTTGTGTCATACTATTCGGATCTTCCCTCATTATGTGGTCCAAGTTGGTTATGATTAAAAATAATGAAATATTCTATTGGCTGGAAGTAGTAGTCAGAATAACTGCTCATGTCTTAGGAAACATAGAAGGTGCTCGTCTGTACTATAAAAGACGGTGAAATCTGCCTGCTGGCAGATCAGTCAATATCTAGGTTTAAGCAATTATATGGTTTCAATAAACTTGTCAATTGTCACTTGTCATTTCTTTCACATCAACTTATTGGTTTGTCCCTATCCATGCTTGATGGGATATGATAATCTGATCACTGATGGCCCTATCATATGCAATTACTTCTCTGTACAATCAAACTTTAGCTATATTACTGTAAACCATAAGTTCATGTTGGTTGTCTGTTTTCTGGTACCCCCTCTAATACCCTCCCCCCCCCTCCCCATTGAGCAAATCTCACAGGTCACCGACTTGAGTGGCGAAGATGGGTAAAATATGCATGTAATAATCATATAATCACATTACTTGTAACTCTGGTAAGTGAAAAACTAAGTAAACGAAAGATCAACAGAAGCAAACAAGTAAATATTTTTCAACATGGTGTAACAATATTAGCATGTAGCCGCAGATAAATCCGCAAAACATGGCGAAAAAAGGAAAAACTGTTCTGCCTTGAAGACGCCATGTCAATGTATCCCGTTATCTACTTTTTCCAGTAAATCATTAGATATTTCAAGGGCCGTTCGTACATGTAAACACTTTCAAAGGGTTTACAAAACGTAGATGTCAATATTTATCTGCAACAGTAACTGGCCGTGAATAGAACGGAAAAAGAGTGCACAATGTTTGATCTATGGATTGAAGCAACTGTATACTTCAATCAAATTACTTATTTATCAACACATTCACTTCAGCGTGTTTCCACTGATTGGGAAGTGCAACCCTCTGCTTTTATGAAAAATACTTTGAAACACCAAACCTGCTTCGAAGACAAATGTCTCAACGTAGCTTAAAAAATCGCAGGGATGAGTACATGTACCGCGGAGCTGGATGAATACATGTCTCAACGTAGCTTTAAAAAATCGCAGGGATGAATACATGCACCGCGGAGCTGGATGAATACATGTCTCAACGTAGCTTAAAAAATCGCAGGGATGAATACATGTACCGCGGAGCTGGATGACTACATGTACCGTGGAGCTATACAAGAGCTGGCTGCAGCATCAAAACTAATATTCAGAAAAGTCTGCTATGTCGGTGATTTGTCTTTGGTCACTCAAGAAAATATCTACATTCATTGTCCCCTTCAACTTCTCTTTTAAACCAAAGTAATTTTTGAGTAGACCCTAACTACTAACTATCACTGTTCGTGTAGTGAAAAATATTAATGGAAACATGTAGAAAGTGTATTTTGTTCCAATGGACTTGCCCTAGGATTCTAAATCTGAATACAACCTTAACTTTGTCATCGGAATAAATATTTACGTTTGTGACGAGCATATCAACTGTCAAATCCCTATACAAATGTGGAAAAAATGTATGCAGGTGCATTCATTTTACTTTTTGTACAGAATTCATGAGTGCCACTGCGGCTCAAAACCGTGTCTTTTTATCCGTGTTTTTGCAGTTATAAAAAGCCAAAATTGAGCTTCCCATATTTTTGGCTCCCTCCAATTTTGAAACCACATATTTGAAAAATATCAAGGTACTGAAAATTCCCAGCACAATTTTACGCCACATTGGCGTTCATTATTTCTTTGAAAAAATTAAATTTGAATAAACCTGAAAAGAGTAACATCCAAATTTGCTTTGGGGTCTGATATTTGACACGTTTGCCAAAGAGTTTATGCTTATTCAACAATTAGGTCACAAAGTTGAAATCATAACCATGTTGAAAATATTTGATCATTTCTTTCCCATATATATATGTGTGTGTGTGTGTGTGTGTGTGTGTGTGTGTGTGTGTGTGTGTGTGTGTGTGTGTGTGTGTGTGTGTGTGTGTGTGTGTGTGTGTGTGTGTGTGTGTGTGTGTGTGTGTGTGTGTGTGTGTGTGTGTGTGTGTACTTTCTGAGGTTTGCATTAATAATTCTCAGTCAATGTGTCTTAGTATGTTGGAGTTACCCCAAAATGACTTTGGTGTCCAAAGTTTCCGTAATGCTCCTATTTGCGAAAATATACTTATGCTTCTTACTCCATTTGTTTTGCAAGACGATTGTTCACTTTTTATAATTAGTAATCTGTGTGGGTGTGTGCTTCGTTTTGCATATGTAAAAATAGGATGTCTTGACTTGTGGAACCTTTTTAACGATTTGTGACGCAAGCACATGGTCACGGATGCAAAAACTGGGTCAAAATTTCGTAACGGAGGATCGCACTGGGATTACCCTTAAAATGATCTCTGATCAATAAAACAACATTCAGCGTGACAGGTGTATCATCTATAGATTCAGGCCCCGTCAACGTCACGCGTTAGTTGCCGCTACCTCCTAAACGAATACCTCTGGTGGGTTTTAAATATGTCTCTAGAAAATAACGGTGATCCAAAGGAAACTGATCGACTGCTACCTCGAAAGGACCCGAAAGAGGACGATCCGCAGACAACAAGCAAATGTGGTATGGCGTCTTGTGAATTATCTTTTCATTATATTTCGTTCCCAGAGCTAATGTTTTGTACCCATGTTGAAAAACATAAATCCCCTTGCCATAGGCCCATGTCAATGTACGCTATGACACACGCAGTTCAAAACCACTCCGAGACCTAAGAGTAATCTAGATCCATATTTTTTTTTTTTTTTTTTTTTTTTTTTTTTTTTTTTTTAATGGCAATAATGGTCTCTTAGGGATGAGTTCGGTGCATGTGAGCCATCGCACAACATTTTAACAAAGACCGCATCCAGAGGACCAGCTATACCGGTCCCATCACAATGAAGTTACATAACGGCATCTACACAGCTCTATCGTAATAAAAATTTTTGACTCTTGACGAAAGAGGTAACGGATACAATTTAACGATATCATCAATGAGTCAATCAAAATGAATTGAAGTAATTGTCATAATGTGTGATAAATATGAAATTATTTATAATGAGCTCAAAGCCCTAGCTTGATCTAGCTTGGCGCTCGATCGACAGCCAAACAAACTGAAAATGTATAAATTGAGCGTCCAGGAACGGACCTGAAATAATAACATTTTCCGAAAGGTGTGCTGGAGGCATCGGGTAAAGCTGGGTGTCATCAACAGTGGGTTGTATCCAACGTTTGGAATTATTTATCATAAGGTATAGATTCAAATTTTGAAGTTGTCGAGGCAGGATGATAACAATAAAACCGTAACAGGTGAGTGAGGCATGCAGAGAACATAATTCTATATGTCTGAAGTTGATCCAATACCATGATTACCTCCGCTAATTATTTTGTTTCCTTTTCAACAGAATAAAATTCATAGGTAAAAGAGTTGTGTTAGTTTTATGATAAAATGATCCTTCCTTTTAAGACTTCTCTCACCAGGCACCAACAGGTAAATGTTCTAACAATCAAATCAGATCAGCAACCGACAAAAAATGTTGAACAAGTGTAGCCTACACTGTCGAAGGCGAGAGAAGGTCCCGAAAAGTGTGATATTTGTACACTTGTGAAAAATGCGTGCTATTATAGGCAGTCCCATTTGCCAAGTAAATATTGACAATCTTCGATGAAACGGACTGACATCCGCGCCAGATAAAGGACAAAAGCGGCAGTTATATGATAGCAACGTGCGAAGGTGAACGTCGTCGCTTCGACGTAGGTTTTATGTCATCTTTCTTTTCATTTAAATTCGACGACCCACATGGATACGAATCACAGTTCGCTGAGTGGGCTAAATCATACGATGTCCTACATATAGAGGTCAACTTATAATCACCTGAAATTATAGCAATAAGAGGCAATATACATACATATATATATATATATATATATATATATATATATATATATATATATATATATATATATATATATGTATATATATATATATCCCCTGAACAGACAGGCAGTGACGATTTTATCCTGTAATAGGATCAATGCGAAATAAAAACTACTGAAAAACATGTGAAAAACATAGCATCTTATTCAATAACACCCACCATCCAACAACATGTAGAATACTAGATTTGGCAACAAGGTCTTTTTTTCCAACTGAAGTAGGTCTATTTTTTACTGATATCAGTCATTTGATTTATGAGCTTGATTGCAAAACAGGTATACAGGATTTGTATACCTGTTTGGCGATCAAGTCCAAAACGAGGCTAAATTATGTATATCCATGATGGTACTCATCATTATTCATGAGTGTGATCGTAAAACAGGTATACAGAATTTGTATACCTGTTTGGTGATTAGGAAGAATACCAAAGAGGAAATACAAGGAATTCTCTGGTATTTTTAAGCCAAACAGCAATCGTAAATCCATCTATTACGGGATACATACATACATACATACATACATACATACATACATACATACATACATACATACGTACGTACGTACGTACGTACATACGTACATACATACATACATACACACATACATGATACATAGATACATATATACAAAAGCGTTGATGAAGTCTACGTCATAATAGGTGGTTTATGACTTTCATCACTTTCACAAGCATGCAGCATTTCTGTGTAGATTCTTAAAAATTAACTGTGATATATAAGCTAATGTGTATATATATATATCTCTTCAACAGTGCCTGTTCACAATAAAGAAATAGAGTTGTACAGTTCCGTGTAAGGTGCAGATTCCATAGATTTGAAATGAAGCTTCTATATTGTATATACGTTTTATCTATTTTGAAGTGTACTTTAATTTTATACATTGTAAATATGACGATGATAAACATTTATTTTCTACATTGTAAACCAAAAGTGCACGATGTACTCGTCCTTACGCTTTCTAGAGTTTTCTCCCAATGAGTGGTTTATCTCTAGTTTTAGGGCGGGGGGACAAAAATTATGATATTGATGATTGTTTACACCGGTTGTAAGCAAACTTTAAATGGGTAATATACTTGGACGCATCATGGAATAAACCCCGTTCCATCGATGCCCCCGTTGTAAAGGGGTAGTTTTCCAAATAAAATTATTATTATTATTATTATTATTATTATTATTATTATTATTATTATTGTTGTTGTTGTTGTTGTTGTTTTTGTTGTTGTTGTTGTTATTATTATTATATTATCATTACAGACAGTATATACCAGGAGAGGGGTCCGTGGTGGCGTTTTCTTTTTAATTGCAATGACATTATGATAAAAATTTAGTGTTCACAGCAAAACAGTATTATTGTCACTGAGTATTGACATATAGATTGGAAATACTTCCCTGAACACAATCATGTAAACTGGTAAGTCATCATTTTCAAATGTCAGAAAGTACTCTTTTAGTGAGCAGGAAGGGGAAATGAAAAGAGCTGGACAGGTTTAAACATATTTATTTTTCCGTAAGGATACCATTATGTATTCTCTTGGAAGTGATGAACATGTTCAGCCATCCCTAAATAAGACACTAATTCTGCTGTTGTAAATTAAGCCTTGTTTTTCTTGGTGGGATATTCAGAAAAGTAAAAGTACTCGCATCAAATCAACGTCCAAAATCTTTCTAACAGAGGCGTGGCAATTTAGGTGTGAGTTCCTTGGTAACCCCCCTGGGTAGACCGGTGTGAACTTACTTTTATTCTATTACTGTGCTATGTTTGAGTTCATTGTATACCTGTAGCAATTTTATGTTCGTCGCATGATCTAGTCTGACGCACCACGGACAATCCCGACTGTTGATGCCCCCGCTGTAAAGGGGTCGTTTTTCAGCTAATAAATTATTATTATTATTATTATTATTATCATCATCATCATCATCATCATCATCATCATCATCATCATCATCATCATCATCATTATACTTCAGTGCAATCACCAATAAGAAACGCCAATTTCTGCATATTATGTTACCACTGTATATGGTTTTGTATTTTGTTTATTTGGCATACAGGTGCTTGCTGGGCATGGTTGAATAGTACAGCCTTCCTCGTCTATTGTAGTCATGGTCTATCAGCATGGGTATGTACCTTTGTCGAAATAAAGTTTTGAAACAAAGTAGAGCCAGGCCTATCATGCTGTAAAGCCGCATGCCAAAGAATGTTATTAACAAACAGGTTACTTTATTTTAATTTATTGGAAACCACGCTGGTCTACTTTCTGGGGGTTGGGGGGTTGGGGTTGGTTTTTTTTTTTTTTTTTTGTTTTTTTTTTTTTTTTTGTTTTTTTGTTTTTTGTGTGTGTGTGTGTGTGTTTTTTTTCCAATGCAAAGCATGGTGCTTTATATTTAAATATGTGAGGGACAAAATTTTGAAAAATTCAGTTATTCTTATAATTAAATAAATGAATTTCTTTTCGTGTACATATTGTAAGTCTTCGGTTTCTTGCATTTCAAAAATTGTTTATACATGTATGAAAGCTTTTGTGTTTTATATACATTTCATCTGAACTGTCGTCATTCTTATCCAAACTTGTTTATATGCGGTGCTGGTTTTGCTTATTCTTATTTGATTTGCACTGGGTCCCTTGGGAGCTAGGCGATGCTCTGGAAAGGCCACCCGGGGCAAAGAAGATCTTGACTGAAAGTAGATAAAATCAGTGTTGCTGTATATTATAATCGTCACATGAAAGTTCAATATTCTTTTCCTGTGAGGCTGACTTGGTGTCTTATTTTCGTTCTGTAGGGAGATCGAATGTGGCAGTTTGCCACAGGTTTATTTCTGGTCGAGCTGTCTCCCGATTCTTTACGTCTGACCGCCATCTACGGCCTGACGTCTGGCGGTGCCATCTTACTCTTGGGTGCTATTGTGGGGGACTGGGTGGACAAAAATCCCCGTCTGCGAGGTAAGTGTACCTGACAACATGTGACTCAGATCATTTCTTTTCTTTTTTTTTTTCACATGTCATTTGGCTGGCATGTACACGTTAGCATTTTTTTCCTTTTCTTTTTTCTTCCTTTTTTTGTCTTCTTTTCTTTGTGTTTTGGTGGGTTTGTTTGGGGGTGGGGTGGGGTGGGGTTGTTTGTTTCAAAAGGCAAAAAATGGTATAATCAGCAAGAGGGATTCATATTTGGCGGTGTCCTCCTTCCCCACAGTATTCTTTGTTCATAAAATATCATTAAGATTTGATAGTATTCCTAAGCCTCAGAAAGAACGACATATCTTACTGATATTAACTCTGATTTCTTCAACAGGTGTAAAGGGTATATACCTGAGTTGGAGGAGATCGAGATGTCTTGTCACGGTGAACGCAGGCCCTGTTATATATGTGTGGAAGACCAAAGCACATTTATTTTTCTGACATTCTTCACAGATTCTTTAAGCGACACCCTGAAGTCCACCAAAAATTCACAAAACAAACAAGAAACCATCAAAGAAAAATTACTTGAGCAAACCTGCCTATGTGCTTTGAAAAATAGCAAAACTGAACACGTTACAACTCTTGTTCAATGATAGTCAGCTAAACCTTGAAAACAATATTTTGAATTGAAATTTTATTGACCCTTTCATTTGTAATGTTCTTCATATGGTCGTTCCTATATCACAAACCAATTTATTCAAGCTAGATTGACATCTTTATCCAGAATTTATTTTAAATATGAAGCACGGTAGTACGCCTCGTTGGGAGAAATTTAAGTTTTTCTACGACTAAGCACAAATCTAAAGTTTGAAATTGGACTGACACTTCTATCTACTTATACGATAATTTCGAAGATAATAAACATTAATGTTTTCCAAATGTGCCAAACCAGCATAAATTAAAATAATGGGAACTTTTTCTTCCATGTCATGGGATTTGTCTGTAGCACAAACCAATGAATTGACGGACTGATATTGGGATTGTAAGAAAGATAGAGGGAGGAGGAGGGAAAAGGGAGGAAAGAGTGAGAGAAAGAAAGAAATCGTGCGTTTACACACAGATATAACAAAAAATAGCTGGGAACATCACTAAACGTAAAAACAAAAGATTGTTACAAAAAAACAAAAACAATACGCTAAACCTCATAATGCGTATTTTCAAAAGGCTTACTTACTTTAATAATATTAGGCATACTTATGGTAAAACGAGAGAAATCAGACTGATATCATATAAAGGCATAGGGGGTCCAAGGGTTTGATTCGTTTGTTTACAAATAAAATTTATATAGCCATAACAGGAACACTTAACATATTTTCAGCGACTTCAAGCCCCAGATTGTGCAAGCCTACACTTTGCCCACCATGACTATTTTGCCTAAATTTTCACTCGTCCATGTTGTGTTTATGACATGTATTCCAAAGGGTTACATGTAGCCTACATAACGCCATTTCTTATCACTTCTGTCACAGCGACTGTGATGCAAGCACGTTTGTAGCGCCGTAATCCTTTGTATTGTTCCCGATCGAACCACACAGGAATTTGCTATAATAAAACGATTTTAGATATATGCTTTTACGATATCCATGTAACCCTGCACGTATTTTAATATGGTTCTGTATGAAATTACGATATCTTTAATTTGTATATGCGGTATATGGAATCCAGCAGGTCATAGCCTCTTGTGCTAAGTTCCTTCGTCACTACACGTAGATCTACATATTAGTGATTTAGAGTGAGGTGTGTGATAATCCTGTCCCACTTGCGTCCAGTGAAACCCGTCTCGACAGAGCGTCCCAAGTGATCTCCAGTCAAAACAGATGCTCTTTCATAGGAAGTTCAAATGACAAGAAAACTACTTTTTCATTAGGCTCTTGAGTTTTAATGGCCTCTTTAAACGAGGAACCATAATGATGAAATTACAGTCAGAACACAACCAAAGTGTCACACCTGTACTCATGTGTGTGATAATGTGTGTTCATCGATAATTATAACGTATGTATGTGGGCAGAGAGAGAGAGAGAGAGAGAGAGAGAGAGAGAGAGAGAGAGAGAGAGAGAGAGAGAGAGAGAGAGAGAGAGAGAGAGAGAGAGAGAGAGAGTTCGGACTGCAGAATATGGTGATGACTGTTAGGTTCTGGGCAAAAAGATACAAACACAATATATCCTGTAATCATAGAGAACGTCTGTTCTGTGCAAATCCCTCCAATCCGAATGTTATTTACCAATGAGTGACTGCCTATTACAAAAAAGAATGGGAAATTTTATCTCTCTCTTTACAGTTGCCCGTACGCTTCTGATCATCCAGAACACGTGTGTATCTCTGTGTGCCGTGGTGGTGTGTCTGCTGCTGTATTACCGAACAGAAATTCAGAACACATGGGATGGCTGGCTGGAAACTATCTGCCATATATTCATCATTGTCTTTGCCGATATAGCACAGGTTGCGAGCATTGGGAGCACCATCGCAATTCAAAGAGACTGGATCGTTGTCATCTGTGGTGACAAGAAGTCATTAACAAGTACGATTCTCATCACTGGGCAGTATAATATCGTGAAATACATTGACATTTATGACTGCAGTTCTCATTAGGCAAACAAACGACCATAAAATTTCTTGCATAATTTAAGGTAATATAGTGGTTAATATGGTACATGTTATCAAACAAAAGCAAAAACAAACACAAGTAAAACAAAAACAAAAACAAAGACCAACACTGAACACAGATTTGGCGCCATTGAAAGGGAACGAGAAGTGCAGCTACCACCAGGCGGCTAATTGTATGTTAATTATATATGCATGGGGGAAGCCAACAAACATAATCTTTTGTCAGCTCAAGACGTGGGTAATTCCCCCAACCAATGGTACCATGGCCGACAGGCCCGGGTCACAAACACAGCTGAAAGAAAAGCAAATTATCACATGACCGCAGTAATATGACGTCACAGTTAAAGTGCCCACCCAGGGAGCAAAAGTATCTGATCTCGATATGAATGTCCAATATTCCACATGAGGAATTCTGGGTGCTATCATAACTTGAAAAACGATAATGCAAAAAGGCTAGATACGAGTACGCAAACTAATATCGCACATTCCCAACCTAATATGTATTCTCAAGGTAACACGACAAAATGAAGAAATTTAATTGAAGGTAACTTAGAACAAATGTAAATACACTATTAACACCGTACATATTATTTGCATTGTGTCACTATACTAGCCAGCAAAAATATGAATTCTGTCTCAAAACATCCGTAATTAGTTGAATTTTGAATCGGCTATAGCAAATATCAGGCACAACATGCATCGTAATACTAACAGTTGCTGATTGGTTATAAAATGGTTCGGTTTTTTGAGGATAGATATTAAAAAGTGAAACCGATCTGTACATGGCAATAAACACAATAATTGATGGCTTAGGCTTATAAATCGGGTGTTGTCAGTACTATATTTGTGGTCCAATCTGGTACACTACACAATGCTATTTCAGTGTTAGAATAAATCAAGACCTTTCTCTGCATAGTACCGTCAGAATTTGCGAGCGTCACAAACAAATCTTTTGCCTCCAAAGCAGACCAAATTCCGTTTTATCTCTGCCACAGATGCATAGACACAACACGGAGCGTCGGTATACTTCAGAGGCAAACAAGTCTTTGAAATTTTGTAACGTATGGCTGCTGTGTAAAGGGAACTTAAGTAACACAAAGACGCACAAATATTGTTAAATGTTAGAACGTCTATTTCAGATACAATTATATATTGCATTGCTGTTAGGTATGTCGGCATTTCTGCGTCGTATTGACCTCACCACGAACATACTGGCACCAGTTCTGACGGGTCAGATAATGACATTTGCGTCCATGTTCATCGGAGCGGTTGTGATCGCCGTCTGGAACATAGTCTCAATGATCGTGGAATATTATTTCCTCTGGAGAGTTTACAAATCCGTGCCTGGTTTAGCCTTCAAAAATACCACAGGTATGTTTTCATTTTGGCGCGCAAAGTTTCTCATTGATTACATTTCACAATCTGTTAGGTACTTTAATGATAGACGCATTTAGTTTAACCCATAGGCAAAACCTGATTTCCCGATATTCTATCTGTATGGGAGGGTCATGGAATATATCACAATAATGCTGGAGTTATCCTTTCATCGAGACTTGCACTGTAAAAGTTGTCAATTTATGTATGTAGTATTAAGTGTATTTGGGAAAATTATTCATGACTTGCACCATGCAAATCCATTACTTGAATTTTAGATAAACCGCGTGAAGAAGAAGACGAAAAAGAGGACACAAAGAAACAGACTGTCATGGCTGAGTCTGATTACAACTCTATCGATGATGACAACCACGCCAAAGAAACTGCTTTCACATCTAAAGACAAAAAACCCAAAGACATCGACGACAACAGCACCGCCGAAGTAAGTGTTGATGAAGACAAGATACCACCAGAAAAACAACAAAAGGGATGCTGTGATCTTATGTTTGGGGCTTTTTTTACGCTAAAAAGGGGATGGAAGACATATATTAATCAAACCATTCTTTTTGCTGGCCTTGGACTTTCGTCCCTCTACATGACAGTGCTGGGCTTTGATAATATCACGACAGGTGAGTGAAAACCTACTTTTGCATCGCATACAGACACCTCAGCAAAAAAAAAAAACAGATGCCTTATGTCGTGCAAGAAAGATAAGGCTGAAAAACTTGATAAAACCTACCTACCTACCTACCTACCTACCTACCTACCTACCTACCTACCTACCTACCTACCTACCTACCTACCTACCTACATACATACATACATACATACATACATCCTAAGGACAACTGAGGTTAAATGTGTGCAGGAAAATAAATAAACCTTCGAAATTTGTGTGGTCGCAGCACCACCATGTACTTGTGGTTGTTGCAATAAAGTTCAACGAAATTCTTTACAAAATATAGTTAGCCCCCATACGCATTTGACTGCAAAAACTGTACTATATGGCGCAGACAAAGGTCAAAACTTAATGAAAATTGAAAGACATAATGCAGGTATTAAATGTGCAGGTGATGCAAACAAATTAGCGAAATTATTATTTAATCAGTTGACCTTGGGATCCCTGTATCGAGAGCCTGTATCCCTACGTCGACCGTTCGAGGCTCGGGAGGATAACGGTTCGAGATGATCCTTGCGGGCGAGGATACTGAATAGGGCATAGGTGATCTATGGGTCATAAATACCAGTATTCATAATGTAGTTCTGCACGAACAATTAAAATGAAAACAAAAGTTAGTATGGCAAGACGTTTTAGCATTTATTTCATTATTATTCACATGCAAAAATCTTTTTCACATATATGCAAAAGAATTTCACATGATGTACAATAACTTAAAATAATTTAACATATGTGCAATAGTTTTACACATGTTCAAAAGATTTGCACATGTTAAACAAGTTTACACATGCACATATACTACTATATTTTTTATTTCACATATGTGTAAAAGAATTTCTCATTTGTGCAAATCCTTTTAACATATATGAAATAATCATTTATTTCACATATGTGAAAAAATTACGCATTTATGAAATTCTTTTATGCATGTGTGAAATAGTTTCACACATGTGAAATAAAGATACAATTGCACATATGTGTAAAACTATTTCGCATGTGTAAATCTTTTTCATATATCTGTAAAATAATAATTTATTCACAGAAGTAGAAAACAATTTACACATATGTGAAATTGTTTTAGACATATATTTCATGTTCGGAACGAGCGGTACTCGAACCTGCAACTTTGGCACCAGTCGCCAAGCTGAAATGGGAAACGCACATTTTCACTCGACCAGATCCCCATTCCAAAAAGAATGATTCGACATATGTGAAATTGGTTTACACATTTGTGTAATAAAGAATTTATTGTACATATGAGTCAAATTATTTCACAAATGTGTAAAACTGTTTCATATATATACAAAATAAAATATTGTATATATGTGAAAAAGATTTACACATGTGAAATTATTTTATATGGAGAGTAAAGAGTTCGGACTGCGGAATAGGGTATTGACTACTAGGAAATGGTTCTGAGCAAAAAGACACAAATACAATACGCATGTACAAACGTTTTACACATATAAAATCATAATTTCACATATGTGTAACTATTTAACATATATGTAGATCCTTTTCACATATGTAAAGTAAACAACAATTTCACATATGTGAAGAGATTTTCAGACATGTAGAAATGATTTGCACATATGTGTAATCAAACGCTTATTTCACTTATGTAAAATTGTAATGATTTTAACTGATAAACGATTCGTTCCAGTGAAAGCTCCCTAGCTTTACCATGCGCTCAGTGTGGTCCATTATAAAATAGTCCTTTTACCCAAGGAGGCTACAGGAGTAGCCTCCTTGTTTTTGCCGCTTTGCACATCTGCCATGATCAGCAATTTAAGTTTACTGCCTTCCATCAAACACATTGTTATTAGCAAAAGGCCCTATGTTTTTGGCAACAAATTATAATGACCAATTTAAGCAAATCGTTGGGGAAAATAAAACGGCACTTATGTGTTGAGAATTTTCACATGTAAAAATAGTTTTTTTTACATATGCGAAAAAGATTTTCACATATGTATAATTATGGAATACATGCTAAAACGGCTTGCCGTAAGTTAGTGCTTCATAGTGCAGAATTTTATCAGACAGAATTTCTAGCTGCCTTACCCCTCCGCTAGTCCATTGTTGGTCTATGAAGACTAGTATCGTCGGTTGTCGGCATAACAAAAAAAGGAACATCCTCATCGGCTGATGAAAAAAAATGAGTGATATACTGACATTTAATGCTGTTTCAATCAGGAGGCTGTACCTTATTTTGGGAAATTCTGAATATTGCTGGGGTAACATTTCTCCAGCATTCTGATTGGGCAGTTTCAGTACGCTCCCTCATTTTGATGTGGTCACGTCCCGCTGAACCCGCTGCAAAAAGAAAACGCAATTTCAAGGCACGTTTAACACTATGTTCAGAATACAATACATTATGCCATGTCAAACTTGTAGCGTCAATGAAAGCATCACCATTCAAATGCACAAGTCAGCTAAGAAATGATACTTGGTTTTCATGATGTGAATGTATAGGGCGCCAAGTGTAACATAAATTTGGGGGGGGGGTTAATTCATTTCGTGGACGAAATCCGCAAACTCTAACATTTTGTCCACAGAAATGTTTAGTGCATCCACAGAATCCATAAATTATCAAATTTGTACACGAAATCCATAAGTGTATCAAATACGTCCACGAAATCGGGTAAGTTTTTCAATTACGTCCGCGAAATCGAGCAAAGCTACCACTTTTGTCCACAAAATCGTGTTAGCCTACCAATTTTGTTCACAAAATCATGTAAGACTGCCAGATTTTGTCCACGAAATTGAATCAACTTAAGAGTAATTCTGTCAACAAACTTGTCAATCAATTTATCAGTTTTGGTTACTAAATTCTAATGTACAGTTCACAGAATTTAACATATTTTCACGAAATTGTAACTCTTTGACGATTCTGTGGACGAAATTGGGACAGAAAACCAGGAAACCCAATCAGTTTCACAGAATTCATTAAAGCCTATTGTTTCATTCTGTGTGCATAGCTTTGAATTTCGTCCCCAAAATGGAATAAGGTTTTCACTTTTGCAGGTAAGTTTGTTATTTCGTCCACGAAATCGAGCAATCTTTCAATTTTATCGAAATTATCATCACGAAATTCAAATCTTTTTATCGATTTTGTCGACGGAAATAGTATTCAATTCACAAAATCCTATAAGGATTATCCAGTGTCGTGCACAAAATTGGAAGAAATTAGAGACAAAATTATACTTAATGGAATGTGTGCACAGAATCGCAAATGCAATTACGAAATCGTATAAAGCCACAGAATCGTTATCCTGGTCACTTTCCTGATTTCCTATAGTGACGTGTAGAAGACGTCGGTCTCCACGTCTTGCAATAAGTCACTTGCCATTGTGACAATTCAGCAAGCTGTGGAACATAGCCGTCATGGGCTACTCTACGGCAGACACCAGGAACGTATTGTCAGCGTTACTTTGCAGATTGGCCAAAATTGAATGAAATTCTTCCTCTTGGTTGCCCCTTTGGTCTATTTTGTTTTCATTTTTTTAACTGTTTAGTCAATTATTTTTCTATTAGGCCTACTATCCTTTTTAATTTTTTTAGCGCCCCTAACGGTCAAATTAAAACATAGACGCATGTGCAAGATTTGTTAGTATCTGATAACGTCGTCAAGGGTCTCTGATTGTACGAAATTAACATGCTAGGGTTCAAAACTTTATATTTTACCAATTTAGTGGACAAAATTGATAAAGTATTTCAATTGCGTGTGTTTTAGAATTTTGAGGACAAAACTGAGGTATAGGTTTTTGTGATTTCGTTTACAAAATTGAGAAACTTAACGGTTCTGTTGACAGAATTGTATTATCTTTAGATTTCCTTGAACAAAACTGCTATACTCTTACTATTGTGTGCAATAAAATCGAGTAAGCTATGGATTTTGTGAATTGTTCTTCGAATTTTGTGCACAACACTGTGTAACATATGGATTACGTGACATGTTTTTTGATTTTGTGTGCAACATTTGTTCAAAAATGGATTGTGTGGACACAATTGGAAAGCTTTTAAGATTTTGTGGACGAAATTCAAGACTTTGCCCAATTCTTTTGATGGAATTGGTAAATTTCAGGATTCTGGGGGCAGAATCTATAAACTTAACGATGTTGTGGACGAAATCGATATATTTACCAATTCTGTAGATGGAATTGGTAAATTTCAGGATTCTGGGGGCAGAATCTATAAACTTAACGATGTTGTGGACGAAATCGATATATTTACCAATTCTGTAGATTCCAATTTATAAATTCGTGTACAAAATTGATAACAGCTTACGCTTTTGTGCACGAAATTTAATACACGATTTTGTGCACAAAATTGATAAACTATTACAATTCTGTTCACAGAATTCAACAAGCTTGTTGGATTTTGTGAAATACTTTCAGTTGGGTGATTTTTCTTCCAATTTCGTCCACAAGAGTAGTTTAATTTCGTGGTGTGACTTCGATTTTGCAATTAGCTAAGGCAATTTTGTGAATTTTGGTGTGATTCCGTCCACGAAAACAATAAGTATTACCATTTTGTGCACGAAATCAATGGTGTTACATTTGGCACCCCATAGTGAATGTCGCGAAAACGCGGTCCCTGATCTTCTCCGCAAATATTCACCCAAACTATGCCAGGAAATACATATGTCAGGAATGATCTGTGTATTTATGAGTCGACAGCTTTCAATTTGTTTGCGGAATATAAATCGTTGCTTGGAGAAGAACACAAAACCAAATGATATCATGGATAAATATATGCTACCAAAATATGAAAATACTGAAACACAGAATCATCCATTCTCACTTTTATTCTTCTTCTACAGGTTTTGCCTACCAACAAGGCCTCAGTGAATCCATCGTAAGTATATTGATGGGAGTTGCTGCTTTCTTTGGTATCGTTGGAACACTTGCTTTCCCCAAATTCCGTGGTTGGGTTGGATTAGAAAGAACAGGTTTATACGCCTTCAGTTATGAAATTATATGCCTGTGTGCATGTGTTGCGTCTATTTGGTTGCCAGGTAGTCCATTTGATCCCAGTTTCCTGACTACAGGTGGGCAACCGGAACAAAGTCCAAGCTCATTGAACATGACAACTGCTGGAGTCTTAGCCACAATGACTACAGTGGCGCCACCTGGCAAATCCATGATCTCCATAATAAGTCTTATGGCCGGTATCGTTGTCTCGCGATCAGGTAAGTTCATACCCCCAAACCAGCGTTTCCATTCACTATTCCCCCACATCTGCACGTTTATACACTTGTCTGTTATTTTTCTTCTTCTGAATGAACTCAGAATTAATCTCAGTGATAAGCACTGATCTATAGCGGGTGTCGTGCAGGTTTTCCGCATCCTGGCCTACGTTTAGGCGCACAAGACTCAAAAGAGCCTCCTTGAGCACTAGCTATCAGATTCAGTTTAAACTTTATTATCTGTTTATGTCATTATTTCCAGAAGACACCCCTTTGCCCTTTCGGTATTTTTATCTAGTAACATTTTGGTATATGAACTATGTTAATATTTCTCCACATCCTCTGTGCAGTCGTGTAAAGTATTCAATTCTTTTAGTACATTTTTTGTCAAATGTTTTGTTATTTCGGTTGATTTTGGTATTTCTTATGATTGATAGGTGGTGGTAGAACTCATAAGGTTGTTTAATTCCATTGGTAAAAACAAAGATGGGCTACAGTCAATTACAAACCTTGTCGTGTTTCAGGGTTCCAGTTGATGTAAAGCCTTGAGTCAGTGGAGAACTTTACAGTGTATCACTGACCGTGGATTCTTTTAATCGTAATTTAGTTATTAATTAGGCTTACAGCAATAATGAGCCAGTTATGCATGGATATTGATATCATACTGTGTTATACATTGTAGTTTCATTGGTGAAACGTGACATATTCTGTTGCATCCATTTCATTGTCAAGTGCATATTTTTTTTAATATGCTCGTGTTTGTTTTTTCTCTTGAATATTCAAATGAGATGTAGAGCCGTACTACCATAATTAAGCGTTTGGATGAGGCTTTAAAAACACATTCTATGACTACCCACTGAAAGCAATAATTATTCGTTAAGCTGATAGAGCCTCTCTCCAAAATTTATCGGTAGAACGTTTTATAGTAACATTAAGATTGGAAAAATGTCTATACCTGTAAGTGATAGACAGCAACCAGAGCAGACATGTTGCATTTGTTTATTTATTTATTTATTTATTTATTTATTTATTTATTATTTATTTATTTACTTATTTATTTATTTATTTATTTATTTATTTATTTATTTATTTATTTATTTATTTATTTATTTATTTATTTATTTATTTATTTATTTATTTATTTATTTGTTTATTTATTTATTTACTTGTTTGTTTGTTCGTACCTCGTTCATTCAATCATTTTATATTTTTGTTTTGGAGGTGTTGTACTACATTTGAATTTGTAAGATAAAATGATGAAATGTAAAAGTTTATGTTTCATGTAACAGAAACCCGTTGCAAAAGTACATCCACGTTCTGATTAATGTATCTGCACCGATGAAGAAACCTCATTTTGAAAACTGAATTAATCTCAATGAAGTAAAATTAAACTCTTCTAATTTTTGTGGCTGTTTGCAGGGTTATGGATGGCAGATTTGACCATAACACAACTTCTGTTGGAAGCACCAGACGAAAAAGAAAGAGGGATTGTCAATGGTGTCCAAAGTTCTATCAATATGTTTATGAACATGCTGAAGTTTATCCTGGTGATAACACTGCCATGGCAAGAGACTTTTGGCATACTTATACTGGTGTCTTTCTGTTTCATTGTTATGGGTTTCCTCTGTTTTTGTGTTTATTCACGACAGCAAAGGGGCCATATTTTGCCTTTCAATAATGCCTTCAACGAAGATGCCATTATAATATATAGTGGACAGATGATGCCTTATGCCCTTGTCTGATTGAAAACAGACCGACCAAGATATGCGTCTCTCTCTCTCTCTCTCTCTCTCTCTCTCTCTCATGTTCTAAGCATGATAGCAATGGAGAGGCATATCAATGCATTACCAGCTTAAGAAACACCTTCGGATTCTTTATCAGAATAGATGTAAACAAATCTCAGATAGGCTATAAGGAGGATGGAAATTTTAGAGCTAAGCTCAGGAATATGCTGTATTGGCTCATCTCATGGGTGAATCGTTTTATTGTCTCATACATTGTGTTCCATAACTTCAAGGCCAAGCAGTATTTATGTGCATATACCTCAGTTTCAAATGTAGATGTGTCCATTCCTTCAAACCAAATTTGTCCGGTTTGAGATATGGGTGAATGTGAATGAATATATGTATGCATGAATAAATGAAGAATGAATCGATCGATCAAAGAATAAACTTCATGTGTATTTAGAAAAAACACTCACACACATTTTCCGTAATATTCAGGACTAGCCTCACGTTTTAACATTCGTCACGTGGATAACGTTGATTGGTTACCACTTATATATAAACCTGCCGGTACTTTCGGACCTGTATCCACTATCACTGCAACCTTCTCCCCTAAGCTCCATCTTTCACTCAGCAGGTCCGGCTAGTGCTGCTACTTAATTCATAGCCTGGGGGCGACTTCAGTGTCGGATACAATATTCCTATTCTGGGCCAAACGCCGCCATTAACTGGTAATTTCAGGCCGTTGTATTTACATTTTTAGGTATGCTCACACTGAAAGAGTCCCTTTATGTATTTTACATTATATTCATTCGACAAATTGTCCTTCTGTTAAAACTGATCACACATATATTTTGGATTCTACGCCTTCGAAATATCGAATTGAAACCCACTTGGCTGCCATTTTGAAAATTGTGGATTCCACAACCAATGGTTTGTAAGTGAAGATAATAGTATCCGGACAATCTTGGGGGGCTGTGATATATTAAACCAAAAGTGTATATTTTGCAAATATTTCAGAACACCAATAATGATATTATATATGCTGTGGCTGAGATTCATTTTGATATCCAAATCTACTGTATTTTTGTGCGACTGTCCCGCAATACTTTCGTTTTTTTGGTGACCAAATTATTGACATGACTTGACCAAGTCAGGTCGGACCTTATAGTCAAACATAAGTGCTTGCGTTCGTTTTCGTTCTGTAATAAGTCGCCCATAAAACCTAGATCGGGATAGTTCAGGGGTATACGCTTTTTACATATTATCACACTTTTTGTCTTTGATGGATTGAACGAGACCAGCCATCTATGCGACCAATTCTCCATTTCCTGTAAATCAAGGTTAAGAGTATCGGTCGCAGAGACAGCGTCTTCTACCTGAATGTAAAGGGTAGTGTTATCAGCCAACAATCTTATTGATGAGTTTACTACATTAGTTATGCCATTAATGTAAATAAAAAATAAAAAGGGGCATAATACAGATCCCAGAGGGACACCTGCCCTAACGCACCCTGCAAGACAATACGTTGCATTCGACCTTCCAAGTAGTCCTCGAGCCACAGTAGAAGATAGCCACGGATTCCAGCCTTTTTATGTTTATGTAGGAGACCTGAATGGTGCACACGGTAAAATGCTTTTGTAATATCGCAAAAGACCACCCTAACGTCTTTTTGAATGTCAGTAGTTTTGCAGAAAGTGTGATATAGATAAATAGATAAGCTGGTTGACAGTACTGTCGCCTGGCATGAATCCAGATTGACAATCAGATATTCTCTGAACTGTTTAAAAACATGTTTGAAAATTACTCGCTCAAATACTTTATTAACGCAACTTAACAGACAAATAGGCCTATAGTTACTACAAAGACTAGGATTTCCACTCATAATGACTGGAACCACATATGCTCTCTCCCAAGTAGTTCGAAATTTGTGATTTGATGAGGATATATTGAATAATTTTGTGAGGGATTAAGAGAGAACAGGCGCGGCTTCTTTCAGTAATCGGACACTGCTACCATCCGGGCCATTTGCCTTCGACGTATCAAGACTTTCTAAAGTGGCTTTAACCTCGCCCTCATCAATTATCATGGTTTCCAGAGGATTGAAATCGCTCTGCATGTCAGTCGGCGGAGAAAAATTAGAGTAGTCCACAGTACATTGACTTTGGGGGGGAAATCGAACAAGAATTTGAGTCTAGGCTTCATTGTCTTGAAAACTTTGACCAGCATGGTATAGAGCCGGGATATCCTGAACTTGGTGTTTGTTAAGAACACGTTTGACTGTATGCCACCAGCTCTTTTTCCTTTGCCGTTCGTTGTTAATGGAATATTCGAGCTTTTTGTAGTAATTCTCTTCGTCTAGCCTCAAGTCGTCAATATATTTATTCAGGTATCTGCCGAAAATATTGCCAAAGAGAAGGAGATATTTTGGCCTTTTAATGAATACGTTCGATTTTCGGGAGTGGGGGTGGGGGTGGGGGTGATTGTGTATTGTTTTCTTTTGTTTTGTTTTGTTTTGTTTTTTTTTTTTTTGGAGGGGTGGGGGTGGGGGTGCTTTTTGTGTGGGTTTTTTTTAGGGGGGGGTGTTGTCCGTAGTCATGGCCCGTAAAAATCTCTTGTGTCGAACAATTCACCCAATACTTGGTTAGAGCCGAGAAAAATGGGACGTAGAGAATTGTAATTTTTTATATATATATATATATATACATATATATATATATATATATATATATATATATATATATATATATATATATATATATATATATATATATATATATATATATATATATATATGTCATTTCCCCCAAATTTTAGAATATGGCATTCCAATTTTGACGAGGACAAAATCCAGATCGCCGCAGCCCACGCCATGACAGACCCTATCAAAAGAACATCTATCTGTATGCTTTATGACCAAATTGGGTGGCAATTTCTGAGCGAATGAAGGAAAAAATCAAAACAAGTTCTGATATGCAAATTATTTATAACCCTACAGCTAAATATCTTTAATATATGATACTTGAATTCCACCAAACACAAGAAATTCTAACATTCGCCAACGCTCTTACTTATACCTTTTTCAAACTAGGACCTCCCTATTTGAAAAGCCCTTCCTCCTTCAGCTACTCAACTTTGGTACCAGTTGCCCCGCGGTTGAATCCCGTCATAAATTTAAAAATAAATTAAATTTGTTCTTCGAAGACCTGTCAAATACAATGAACTATTATTATGGCAAACGTCAACAACTATTAATGCAAATGTCATCTAGTTATTAGACACCCCAGGCTGCGCATGGGCTGCAGATTGGGTGAGGCTAACGTTTTTAGGGTTGCAATCTGACTTTCCAATTTGCTTTTGTGGTACGGGAGACGAAAACACTTTTCACTGTTTTTAGCTCAGCTGACTTGCTAGGCAGGCAGGAGTTTTTAGGGGGCCGAGTCCTCCGTCATCCGTTCGTTCAGAATTACATTTTCGACTTCTCCAAAACCGTCAGCCAGATTGACTTCAAACTTAGTGGCAATGTTCCTTGGGTGGGTCTCTACCATGTTGTTCAAATTGTTATGCTACACTGATATTTTTTTTTGGGGGGGGAGGGGGAAATCTTCTCCGAAACCGCTCACCCAATTGCATTGATATCAAACGGGAACACTTCCAGGGATTCCTAGCTCTTCATTTGTACAGTAGGCGGCGCTGCAATTTTCTTCAATTTTTTTAATGATTTTTTTTTTGTGTGCTTTCACTATGTTTTACTTCTCCAGAACTGTCATTCATATTAAGCTCAAACATTATAGATATGTTTCTTGTCAAACAAAGTTGTTAACTAGGTGGCAATACCGTGGATTACTGATTTTTAACGATTTTTTCATTTCGGGTAGGCCTACTCCTCGGTAAATGCACATTTCCTTTTGATTACTATGTAAGTCAAAGGGGACTTTAATGCTTATTCACATTTTCGACTTCTTCTCCAAAACCGCAAGCCACATTGACTTCAAACTTGGTGGCAATATATCTTAGGTAGGTATCTATCGTGTTTGTTCAAGTTGTCACGCTCAAGTGATTTTTGTATTTATGATTTGGGGGGGGGGGTGCTAGGGCAAATCTTACAAAATCTTCTTCTCTGCTACCACTTACCCAATTGCTCTGATATCACACAGGAACACTCCCAATGACTCATAATTTGTTCACCAGGTGGTGATGCATTTTTTCCCTGTATGATTTTTTGTGGGTTTTTGCTATTTTTGACTTCTTCTCCAGAACCGTCACTCAGATTAAGTTGAAACTTGGTGGATATGTTTCTTATGAAAGGATAAAACAAAGTTGTACACTAGGTGGCACTGCTGTGGATTCGTGTTTTTTAATGATTTTTTTTTTTAATTCGGGTACTTATAGGTAAATACACATTTCCTATTGATTACTATGTAAGACAATGGGCATTCTAATTCTCATTCGCAATTTCGACTTCTTCTCTAAAACCGTCACCCAGATTGACTTCAAACATGGTGGCAATGTATCTTCGGTGGGTCTTTACCAAGTTTCTTGGAATGGTCACGCCTCAGTGAGGGGGGGTTCCTTTTTTTTTTTTTTTTTGGTCAATTTTTGGGGGCAAATCTTAGATAATTTTTTTTTTCTAAAAGCGCTCACCCAATTGCTTCGATATCACACGGGAACACTGCTTGAGACTCCTAGTTCTTACTTTGTTCACCAGGTAGCGCTGCAATTTGTAGCTCAGCTGACTTGTTAGTCAGGCTAAGCATTTAGGGGTTCAGTCGTACGTCTTTGAAATAAATGTCATATGCACTGAGCTAAAGCTCGACACAGGTCTATTCAGTTGGAACCTTGATTTTGTAGGACAAGCTGAGGTCAGCTGAGCACTAACCGTTGGCGCAGCCCTGTAGTTTCTCCTGTCAACAATTTACATACTACGGGCAAAACTGCTTGGCTCTATTACTGAGATAGAACCAATTACATAGGGAACTGTACTGTATGGGCGGAACACTTATTCTTTTGCTCAAAATGTATCAATATTTTCTGCGGCTCGCGACTTCAATGCAGCAAAATGTCCTAAAACTATCATACATTATCTTTGTAATCTGAGTGCTATCAGTATGGTTCTATTGTATTGATAAACTCTGTTTATATTTTGCTTTACATTCGTCTAAATGGCAACAAGCTAAAATACGTCCATATGTATATACTAGTATGTATGTATGTATGTATGTATGTATATATATATATACACACATATACATACATAGGCCTACATACATACATATGCGAATATGCATATGTATGCATGTATGTGTATATTCAAGTTGCATAACCAGCCCCCCCCCCCCCCGATCTGTCCCTGTAGGCTTTGTTGATATACTTTTTTTATTGACTTTTTACCTTATAAGTAAAATATTTAGCCCAAAAACCATTGCAGAGGTCCCTTATTGTCAATTGTAAAAAGTGACATTTTAACACAAACGATAAATGTTACATTCCCATTAGACTGGACGATTATATATTTTTCTAATAACGAAAAATAAAAATGACTCTTCCACCAAAGTTGTGTAGATTTTCTGTCATAGACGATATTTTCAGAGATCTGTTTTTATTACCTCAGCTGACGTTTCAGTCAGGTCAGTCTTTGACGGTCTTCCGTCCATCGTCCACAACAGGTGGTATTCACGGTAGCTCCGATACTGTCCTGCTATCTGGGCTACAGCAAGGACCTTCACAGTAAGAACGGCAGATTCATGTATTGAGCAGGACCAGATGAGCTTCTATGATAAAAGTAACAACTGAGCGCTACAATTTTTCTGTAATACGATTTTTATGTGTTTTTTGTTATGTTCGACATCTTCTCCAAAACCGAAATGCAGATTATGGTGTAAATATAACTTGTGGAAGGTTCAAACAAAGTTGGTCACTGGGCGGTGACTCCCCCGGATCCAAAGATTGCAATGTTAAAACGCATTTTTGGCTCCTTCTTTACTCCCATCAGCCTGATGTAGTATATACCTTGGGTATGTCTTTGTTGTGTGTTTGAATGGTTACGCTCCAGTTACTTTTAGATTTGTATGAATTTTGGGTTCATTTTCAGCAAAATCTTCAAAAATCCTTATCTATAAAACCACATGGCCAATTACTTCAAAACTGGAATTGAAAACGCTTCTGGGTACCTCTAGACCAGGGTGGGACCTATTATAGGTTAAATGTCATGGTCAGCTGAGGATGGGCTGTTCACAAAGGCCTCTTGTTCTTTATACTCGTTAACAAGTGCCTCCGGCTGTGGCCAGGTAACAAATTAAACTGACGTCAAAGGAGGTAATGTGTAAAAGGGGAAGGAACATCCATTTTAAACATGTTTCAACAAATGTCCAAGTTACCTAAGGCCTAACAAAAATATATGTGCCGTTCCGGTAACCCGACAAACCCTACTGGAAATCCCCGACCCTGAATAAATTTAATGAAACATAAGAAAAAAAGTTTCAAACCGCCCTTCCATAATAAAAATTGATCGACCCTAGCTGAAAGATTTTTCGAGAAAGTGGCCGTCGTGTGAAGTTATTTATAATAAAGTCAGCTCAAACACTGCATTTTATTTCAGCTTGTCTGAAGGGTTAACTTGGGCCGGGGAAACAGCATACCTGCATAGCCACGGTCGTTTGGTAAAGCAGCATAGCCCCGATTTTTTGGTGATCGTTATTGTAACATTTTGCTAGTTTCCAGGTACATTCTCCGAGCTACCAGAGCAAAAGTCGTTAAAGTATCTTTAAAACCTGACTACCTTAACTTGAATATGCCCGCTCGGTTGTGTCTGAAGCGGTTATCATCGTTAGTTACAAATCCAAATGCGACACAGTACCCTGGCAAATCATGCAAGTATAGGTGCGTGTCATTTTTTAACATGGCGCAATGCATTGCGGGACAGTCGCACAAAAATACATTTAATTTGGATATCAAAGTGGATCGCGACCACAGCATGTATATCATATCACTTTTGACGCTCTGAAATATTTGCAAAGCATATGCTTCCTTCCCCCCAAACACACACACACACACCACCACCACCACCACCAAGATAATCCTATTACTATATCCTCATTTACAAACCATTGGGTGCAAAATTCACAATTTTCAAAATAGCAGCCAAGTTTGTGTGGGTAAGTCCCGATTGGATTTTTTGAAGAGGTAGTATCCTAAATATATGTGATTAGTGTTAACTCTTTCACCACGGGAAGCGACTGCAGTCAAATTGTCAACAGGCCGCCGGAAGCAACTTAAGTCGAATTTTCAGAGAAATTTTTTGAAAAATTGATATTTTATCAAATTTTTAAGAATACACATAAGTTCACCTAGGTTTGTGATTGTGAATATGATTGTTGCACAAGAATGTTTATGTGGCGTATTGTTGCTGGTTCTATTTGCTTCATGTCCTACTTTTTTTAATTTTTTTCTTCTGGATATGGAATGTAAATGGTGTTTTGTATTATCAAAATTCATAGAATCTGAGCGCTCTATTGGGTTTGCCATGGGATAAACATGCGGTGAAAGTGTCAAAGGAACGTTAATTTCGAATGAATGTAATGTACACTATATAATGGGACTCTTCGACAGCGAGCATTACCTGAAAATGTAAATACAATGCCTTGAAGTTACCAGTTGTTGGCGGCCGTGGGCCCCAGAATAGTAAAATTGTATCCGACACTGAAATCGCTCCCAGGCTATGAATTAAGTAGCAGCACTGGAAGGAATTGCCAAGTGCCCCCGCTGAGTCAAAGATGGAGCTTAGTGGAGAAGGTTGCCCCGATAGTGGATACAGGTGCGAAAGTATCGGCGGTTTTTTTTAGTAATTGGTAACAATACATTCCATCCTTCATATGGCCTATTTGGGGTTGTGTTTGAATTACGGTGTATATCTTTAAATTTCGTGACAGGTCTCCTGAATTGCTCCATTTTTCTGAAGAAAGCACCTTGAAGTTTGAATGTGCTCAGTAGTGCTCTGAGAACGTGATCACAACACACACAAAAATGTCATATTCGGGCTTTTCTGGTTCATATATCATGTTTGTGCAATACTTCACAGTTTGTTGTCAGGGGCCAATCCTGGGATAATCTGTGATGGGAATAGTAGCATTTGAAAGTTACATTGTTGTTCACTTTCATGTTTTCGATGCACCTAACGGAACTCGATTTCTTTATTTGCACACAAAACCGCGGGCACAGATACCTACTGTCTTTTCAAATTTTCCCTTGTGGTGCAAGGTGGAATATGATGCAAAACATAAGGGTTAATCAGCGGGTTTCATTTGCTGATTTGAAGCAGGAATGTGGTATTAATGACGATGCCTCACCATCAGTGAAACAAGACAAGAAAGCATTATTGCAGATAAATTTGATTTTTCGATTGAATCCTCAAAAAATGTCACAGTGCGCAAAGTCAACCGGAGAAACAGGCCTCGGGATATGCTTTCAAAATCTAACATCTGAAAGATCGTGTCATTTGTTATCTAAGCCAATGTATCTTATATTTCTAAAAGAGAACCACAAATTTTGAAAATACAGCACACAGGCAAGCCAACGTTAAAATTCACAAGCATACACTGTTTTAAAATTTTCTACATTTTAGATTTTCCCTCATTTTCAAAATGAAGCTGTACGTGTTAGTTTGATACCAACTTTACACTGAAAGCAATCAAATATGCAACTATGTGACATGTACCACGATGAATGTGCAAATACGATGAATCATATTCAGTACCTCCAAATATGACATTTAATGTTACGTAACATAAGTGAACTTTGTTGCACTTTGAGAACCACGTGACTTTGCGCACCAATTACGAACGAAGACAATTCAGTTCGCTGTGAATCCACAAACAACAGACAACGTTTAAAGGGCACTTCCTAATGTGTCACTGTACACCATATGAAGCCAGGCAGTTTCAATCTGAATGCTTCCAAACGGCTACGTTCTGCATATTGTGATATAGTTCAATTCGCTGACATTTTAAACAAAATTTGTGTAAAATTTATATGGCTTCCTCGTGTTTTTTCCTTTATTAGGCTCACAAAAACCATTTGGCCTACTATATACCTGTAAATATTTTGCATATATATATATATATATATATATATATATATATATATATATGTGTGTGTGTGTGTGTGTGTGTGTGTGTGTGTGTGTGTGTGTGTGTATTCATGTATATATATATATATATATATATATATATATATATATATATATATATATATATATATCATTACTCTATCCAGTCAATAGTTTCCTCTGTGGAAATTGTTCTCAGAATAAGTGTCTTTGATGTGTGTAAGCAGAAATCCTATTACAAAGCGGTCCAAAGACCTCTATATGTTCGGATAACATCATGCATTGTTTAATGGACGTATATGAGCTACATACATCACGAAAATACATTCATAGCAGTCCCTGTTGAATTTTATGATCATAATTTGATAAGTTGTGCAACAGTTTACACACCAGCGTACATTCATGTGCTGTCGGGAACCCACTTGCTCGGCTGCCTCTTCCTGCCGCTGCGGTTGAGATGAAAGTAAATAAGTTTCTATTTTTCATTTGTTCGGTGATTTTATTTTTGTAACATATTACATGTTCCACTTAATAAATTTCGCAAACACAAAATGTTCTGACAGTAGAGTTGTTGGGCCTAGCCTTACAAGCCTATATATGTATATATATATATATATATATATATATATATATATATATATATATATATATATATATATATATATATATATATCGCTATACCAAACTTGAATTGTTTTGGATGATATAATACATGTAGTAACGCGGTTCCCACCTCATATGAATATGACAAAGCGGTATGAAGATTATGTTGCGCCTCTGTTTTTCTATACAGCCAGTAAATAGACATTTTTGGTTTTGTATTTTAAGGCAGTTTCCCTGCAAATAAAAATAAAAATTGTAGCATTAGCTTGCTAAGTTCTAGGAACATTTAGTCAAAGGGTCTAATTAACACTTGGAGGAATATTTAGAGGAAAGCTTACATGGCAAAAGCCTTGAAATTGACGAATTAACACTGTATATAGATCCACAAAGAACAGCGTTTTTATTTTCCTTTAATTGAATGGTTCAATTAAGATCGATTTTGTGAGTGTTTGTTTGTAACTTGTGTAACGTTTTCAATTTTAAAGTTCCAAAAGCACGCGGGAGTCTAGCCCAGTTTATGAAGTGTGACCGAAACAGTTTTTTGCCTCCAGAAACATCAATTTTTTCATGATCCTATGCGTCTTATTAAGTGTATATCTTTGGATTTACATATACTTGCATTTATTTTACGAAAGAACATTTGACCATTTTGAGATGTCACCTTGTCTATGCAATGAAGACCTCACCCAAAATAGGCCTGCAGTTCTGATTGAATCCAGAGTAACATCAATTTCTTGGTTGTAAAGTATTATCTATTATATCTTCCGTCAAGGTTATATATATATATATATATATATGAACTAGGAGTCCCGTGTTGAGCTGACCTTGCATACAGAGACTGACGTGGTCCTGTGACCTTTAAAATAATATCAAGGTCACTTTTCTGTAAGACTATCATCACTGTTTGCATTATCAATGTCTTCATTCACTCACAGTGTTGAAGTCATCAACTTTTTAAATCAAAAGCGACAGGATCTACCATTGCCAAGATAAAAGTAATATGCTTGTTTGACTTGTCAATGTCACTCATGGTCAAAATTAACAATGCCGCAAAAAACCCTACAGGTATTTTTTTTATAAAAAATAACATGGGCCAAGGAGCTACCATTACCGAGATATTATAAGCCGATGTCAGTTTGACCTTTTTAGGTTAAAAACGATAGCATCAGAAGAAAACCTATAGGTACTTTCCTGTTAGTGTTTAATAGTAAACATTGGATTAGAATCCACCATTATTGAGCCATAAGTCAATCGGTCACAAGTGTGAATATTCCTATAGTAACAATGCTTACATGTACATGTACCCTTATTAATAATTTCTTATTTCAATAATTGATTAAAAATCAGAAAATGCCAGCAGCATATGTAGTGAACAAAAGCAATGCAAATTGAGTCCAGGTGCATCCCTACCAAGTCTGAAGCGAGTCCAACATAGAGCAAAAACATGAAAATTTCATTAAAAATACAAAAAAGTAACACCAGTCAAATAAGTCAAGCTCCAGGGGACCCAGTTGTGTGCCTGTGTAGTTTTAAACAACAGGCCAGACACTTTTGGAGAACATTTTATTCAGATTTGACGAAAAACTGAACATAAACATTCATTTAAAAATGAAAAATTACTGGAGCGTGACCGTTTGGATATATACAATAGAGACCCTAAGGTAAATCCCCAAAGTTGAAAGTGAATCTGGCAGATGCTTTTGGAGGAGCCTAAAAGTTTAATTACCATTGACGTGCACAGTACAAAATAGGAATGTACGCATTAACCTACACGTACCCGAATTGAAATCATCGTTAAAAATCAGGGCTCTGCATTTTCACCACATAGTTTACAACCTTATTTGACCAACAATTCCATCACGTTTCAGCACAGTCTTAGTGGTGGCAAAACAGGTCAAAAGTAGCTTTAATATACCAAAACCGTATTTTTTTTAATCGCAGCACCACCTCTTAAACAAATTAAAGTCAATAAGTCCCCATTTCTATGCAATTTCAAAATAGTTGGCCATGCAGTTTTGGAGGGAAGATATTTTTTAAAGATTTTGCCAAAACAATTCATTAAACATGCAAAAATAATTGGACCATGACCATCTGAACAAACTCCCCAGAGACCCAACAAATATAGATGCCCCTGCAGTTATTAGTGAATCTAGTGAACGGTTTTGGAGAAGTCGAAAATGGGATCTAGCATTGCAATCCCCATTGACTTATATGGAAATCAATAGGAATGTGTACAATAACCGACAAGTGCCCGAATTGTAAAATGCGTTAAAAATCTGGGACCCACCGTGACACTATCTGGTAAGCAGTTTTCTTTGACCCTTACACAAGCTATATTTACACCACGTTTCTGAACATTCCAAGAGATGGTTTGGGAGAAAAAGTCAAACATACCAAAAAAACACCAAAAAATCATTAAAAAGTAGAAAAATCACAGCTCCACCCAGTGAACAAATTATGGTGTAGTGGTCCCCAGAAATGTCCTTATGCAATTTCAAAGCAATACGAGGCTTGGATATTAACTTCACACCACAACTGCATGCGTGGGTAAACATATTAGCATGTAAAAAGTCCAAATATGGCTCAATACGCATATAATGTGTAGCAGCTGTTTCCTTTTACATTTAAGTGATTTTTATGTATAATAGGAGACCATACAGGTATTTACTGTAAATAACGTACGGCAATGACCAAAATATTAGTTTCTTGCGACTTCTCGGACCAAATGCAAAACGACTTGACCAAAAAAGTCGACGTTTTACCACGACTGACGAAAATATGAGGCATATATTTTCTAGCCGGCGCACGTCTATGAGGCGACACCCGGCTCAAAATGTGAGATAAGGGGCACATTAAATTTTTAGCATGGCTGTTGCCTTTTACAAAGATGGGAAAGAAAATTTAAAAACTGGAGAACTTTTCATAACTTGAGAGACAGACACATTGAGGTTAGGGTGATTTCCTTTGGGTTTCCGTTTGGGTCTTTTGAACATTTTGCCTGATGTTGAACGACTTTCCTTGTTCCAAGCGACAACCATGAGCACCATGTAACCAATGATCTACAAGGCAAATGAGCGTTGGGGGAACTGTTAGAACTTCAGATGGGGCTTATAAAAAAATTAAGCGTTACAGTGCATCAGAAGTTAGTATTTCTTGAAAATGTTAGTTGTTCGTTTGATGGTACGTACCGACCATATTACAATTTGTGCGATTGAAGATAAATTACATTTGCCTGGATTTTTGGTGAGTTTTACTTTCCATAATAATCACGCCAATGACCATTTATAACTCACTGTGGTGTATTTCTGCGTCACAAAGTAACTGCGTAAAATTACCAGACATTGCAAATTTGTACTAAGGTATACCTCGTCAAATGCACCGCCCTTGGTAAATGGCAATTTACCTTTCCAAAATATGTTCATCAGGGCCTAACTTAATTTGGTCTTCATGTTGTGAGATCATTCGAGTGGATTTGTCCTAGATTTTCTCCGCACGTCATAATCTCAGTTGACCTGAAAATGTAGTAAACTAGCCTACTGTCCTGTTTCAAAAATGTGCCCCAGTATATCCTGCTTCCAGTTTCTCTTGCAGAATCTACTTGACACACAAATGAATTGAGACGAGCCAAGTGTTTGCTTCTCCGAGACTTCGTGAAGTCGGCAAAATGTATCAACTTCAATCTTTCGTAGCGTGTCACCGATGGATTTTACCTGTCAGGCTCTCAGCTTCAGGCACGTCCCACGGACACCCCCACAATAATGAATATTTCTAGTTCAGACTTTAAATATGGGCAGCATCAATGCTGCAAGTTCAGTTTCCGGGCATTTTCATAGTCACCGCTCTCCTGTTCGAAGACATTCAAAAACCCCGTGCTGCCATTCGATCACTTTCATAGACACCAAGACCGGTAAGCGTTGGGTTAAGTTCAACAATTTATTGACAAAAGACCCACACTGAAAAATGTGTTTTTGCAATCACTGGATGCCATGGCAAAACACAATATACAATATTCCAGCATTACAAACACAATTTCACAAAAATATTAGCTTTGCTCACGCTGTATTTACAAGTGAAGTACACCACACTATTTACAGTAAAACGTGATATCAACTAATCAATTACCCGAGGCCCATCCTATCTTAAATTTCCCAAACTTAGTATTTCTAAACAAACTTCCAAAAGTATACCTTTTTAAAGCTCGAAGCTTATCAAGTAGAACTACTTTTTTTGCTAATGTTGATCTCAAACTGGCAGCAAAAATTGATGCAGGTGACAAACCCCCTATTTTTCTTACTTACGCAATATTAATCTTTTCTTTTCAACTAGTAAGTTCAGTTCATATAGAACACATCATAAATACTTTCAAGCATAACAGTAGTAGTGAACATGATGGTTTATCCATGTAGAATATTAAAAATCTTGTTCCTGCCCTTGCAGAACCATTAACCATCTTTAAAAACCAATATTTATCAACTGCATGAAATTGCCGGACAGACTGAAAATTGCCAAAGTCATACCCTTATTCATAAAATCAGATAATACATCTTTAGATAATTACAGGTCCCATATCTTCATTTTCAGTTGTATCAAAAAAAATCCCAAGAGGGAAATTCATAACCAATCGTACGATTACTTCAAACGGTTTCTTTATTTTATGGCAACCAACTTACTTTTGAGAAATGGCATTCCACAGAAATATATAGCAGCTTTTGAGTTTGTAGATAGAATAAGTGAGATGTTGGACTTCGGCAAATTACCTTTTTTTTTAATCATAAGTCTTTGATACTTCGGAGCGTAGAAATTCTCGTCAAAGAATTGGAATATAATGGCGCCGAGGGTGTTGTTTTGCGTTGGTTTTAAACTTATTTGGAAAGTGGATTCTAGACTTCAATTAATGAAGTATCGTCTAAATTATTTCCAATAAAGACTGGAGTTCTTCAGGGGTCAATACCTGGATCTGTTCTTTTCATTCTTTACCCCCCCCCCCCCCCCCATGCTATGTATTTGGCATCTTCAAAATTTGAATCAATTCTTTAAGCTGATGTCATACCTTTAGTAAGATCCTTATGTTTTTTTCTTTCTCCAACAGTGCCATTGGAACTGTACAAAAATGTATATAGGATACTAAAAATACTGAGTTAAATAAGATTTTGAGTGGCTATCAGCAAATAAGATATCTTCTAAATATACTTTAGATTAAATATATGTCCTTTCAATTTTATCAAAGAAAACGTAATTGCAACTTAGATTTGAAAGTAAATTGTGCCATAAATTTTTTTGTTGAAGAGTTTGATTTTCTAGGACTACTATTGTAGGATAATTTAAAATGGAAGGCCCATATCAATAAAATGGCGAATAAATGTTCTCATGATGTAACTGGTATTTTCATAAGACTTAATACGTATTTGCCAATACTCTCTTGTTATCAATTGATATTGACAACTTTTTTGTCCCATTTGTATTAATATTATTGTAGGCTTATTCTTGGTTACGGGTAAACGTATTTTTCTCTTACAGAAAAAATAGTCTTATTTGCTGTGAAAAGCTTTCTTCTTACTGATCCATTGTTCCAGAAATTAAATATTCTGAACGTCCAAATGAGAGCTATTAACTTTTATTTCAGATATAGGCCTATCCAAAATTAATTACCATCTTATTACGTATTAGCCGACCAAAACTGCTTCAGAACAATGTATCAGATATTAGATTCCTTTTTAAGGTCCTTCTTTCATCACGGACATCTGTAAACACTCATTTCCGGTTTTTCGAATGACTCTTAGTAACGAAAATTGTATTTTCCCCAATAATATCAAGGTGTTTTTACTGTGCCAAATTGTTTTGTATGTAACAGCGGAAAGCATTTTTTCAGAATTTCTTGGCAAGATGTGGTAAATTTAGTCTCTTCTCTCGTCTAACGTGAGGTGGCCCCAGTGATAGCGGACAAATTGTCCTTAGTGGGCGTCATCCTGACATTAATTATCATGTATATGTACACAAATGTTGCATCTGAATGTGAACTTTAGATCTTGTTACGTTACGACTGTTTGTTATGTTTTACCTATTCTTGCAAATGTCAAAACTGAAAAGTACTGAGTCTGACTCTTGACTCTACAGAGCGCTCCAACTCTGAGCTTGTCGATTTCATGATCGCACGCGCTACAAAGTACAATTTTACAACTGCATGTTCCAAGTAGCGCTGAGGTGTACAGCGCTTGCGGCGACCTGTGTCCACAGCGATGAAATTTACAGGGGCTTCCACAGGGAAGCGCAGGCTTTCCGGGTCGATAAATTAACTTTCCAGCTAAATAAATTAAGTGCATACAATAGCTTGACCAAGTACATGCTAAATACTTGAAGTTTACCAGGTGTAATGACTATGATGACAATTATGGATGTTTTTATAAGTGCAATGGATTTAAACTAGCTTTAGAGTTAATCATATTTTGAACATTATGTATCTTTTTCCAAAAAATAAGCTACTTTTCTTGTTACTTAATTTAAACCAATTTAGGCATGCACATCTGCACAGCGCCCCATCTCATCTTTCCTGTTTTGGGTGCCAGAACTGGCTTGCCTTTCAAGTTGAAGTTACGGGAACTTTTGTTCACACTCCCTGCACTATTGCTTTAAGCACACATTCATCTGCAAAAATATTTTCTCAGCGGTCTGTGGAGTTATGGAGTCCTAGATAGCTGATTTCTGTGTTCGAGAATCACACTGAAATAGTAAGTGCAAAGCTGGTCATTTGGCGTAGTACTTAGATTTTCAAGATGGTGTCCCGGCAAACAGAGTGCAAAGATGGAAAGCAGTGCCAACTAGGCTATTGGCCCTATTTTTGGAGGCAGTCTATGGGTGTTTAGCCAGTGACTACTTCGTCCATGTTGGATTGCATACAAAAGCTGGGCTCATGGAACCACTATATGGTGGCTTGGGATGACCATCCTCACTGCTACGGTTGTCGCCTAGAGTTGGGTCAAGTTTGCTCTCGTGAGTGAACTTGCAGATGCTGCCAGGATTGGGGAGAGGACAAGTGGCTGCTCTGTGAGCAGGCACTTAGAAAGTCTGTCTGTGCAAGGCATTAGCAGCAGGTCACAGCTGCCAAGCACTGAGCCGAGATGACTGACTCTGTTGAGTCCCCACCACAGACCCCGCCCCCTCCACCATGGGAAAAGTTCAGACTTACTTCAGTTTGTCTGCAGTCTCATGTGGCTGATAGGAAAGAACATAGACGTCCTTGGATTAATCCCTAGTACCATTTGACAGATGCTTCTACACCAGATACCCCTTGAGAGAAGGCAAAGCGACGTCGGAGTCACAAGTCTGGAAGCAAAAGATTACCTCATAGGGATCTTGTGCAACCAACTGTGCCCCAATAGCACATCTGCTCTTGGCACTGATCCAAAGATTGTCCATGCTTTGGAATCTATGTCACTGAGCATGATGATGCAGGCTGATATGTTACGTTTATTGTTTGCACCCTTTCAGCAGGCGGTTTCTTCTTCGGACTCTGAGCCAAAGAAGTCAGCCAAGCATAGATTACAGCTGTTGAGATCTCGGTCCTCTGGGTCCAAGCGCTTGGACAAGAAGCAGTCATGCAAGCTGGTGTGTCCAGAATGGAAACATGCAGGTTTCTGCCCAGGTATTCCGGAACCTCGGCCAGTCTGAGTGCTCAGGTCTGAGCACTTAGACTGTAAGTCCGAGAAGTACAGTAAGCCAGCACCCCTAACAGTCTGAGCACTCGGACCATAACTCTGGAGTGCCAGCTAAAGTGCCGTTGCCATGGCATACTTCCTGAGCTACTGGGTCCAAGAGCTCAGATCATAAGCATAGGCAAAGAGGGAGTAGGGGAAAGACACCCAGACCAACGGGGGTGCCTTCTACCTTCAGTGGGTCTTTGGCAGGGATGATGTCAGCATCTATGGTCCAGGTTGAACCTTCTGTTCCACCAACAGCAGTACCAGCAGTCCCTTCTACACTGCAGGTGGCTTGGCCCCAGAGCGAGTAGTTGGCAATCCTGCTTGTTCCTGCATTTCAGCCAGGGAGCCTACCTCACTCTTTTCAGCAGCAGGCAGAAATCAAGCTCCACGAGGATCAACGGTTGTGTGAAGAAGCTCTGTCTTCTTATGCGTTGGCCACCACTGCTGTTGCAAGGTCTCAGCAGACTCTGTCAGCAGAGCAGTTTGCTGCTTCCACCTTGAGCCAGCTTTTGCTTGGACCTCAGGCCTGGGAGTTCTCTGAATACCTCTGCAGACACTGTCACAACCTGGGAAAGGTGGACAGCAATCTGGGAAGGGCAAGCCTTCTGGTAGAGCCAAGAAGTCGGGAAAGCCTTGGTCTTTCTGACCCTTGTATCCCAGAAGACGTCTCAGGATTGACAACAACCACATTGTAAGACTATGTGCTGTGCCTGATTGGCAACTGCCTCACCACATATTGTGCACAATGGGAGTCTAGCACAGATTATTTGTTCATCCTCAATGGCTACGTGCTGCTTTTTGGTGAAAACAGGTCTTCCTCAGCCCAAGAACCATGTTGGTTCATTCCACCCACCTCAGAATCCAAAGGATCAGCTTTCCTGAAGGCACTTCAGAGGCTTTGGAGCAAGCGCACCACAGAGTCAGTAGAGAATCAAGGTTCTCCCGGGTTTTAGTCTTATTCTTCCTGCTTCCCAAGAGGATGGCACCAGGTCTTAGACCTGTCAATGCTGAACACCTTCTTGGAAGTCCCATCCTTTCAGATGGAGACCCCCCAGTCAGTGGCAGCAGCCTTATGGCCCATTGAGTGGATGACGTCTCTCAATCTCAAGGACGCATTCTTGCACTTGCCAATGGTGGAGACTTCACGGATGTATCTGCAGTTCACATTTACAGGCCAAGTCTACCCCTTCAGGGAGCTTCTGTTTGGCCTTGCCATGACACCACTGGAGTTAACCAGGTTTGCACATAGAGTTGCTGCCTACCTTCACTGCCTAACTGTTCACATACCTGGATGATTGGCTTATCCGAGCACTTTGGCACCTGCATCACACACAGACTATACTGGAACTCTGCCAACATTTAGGCCTAATAGTGAACCTATGCACGTCCAGTCTTTGATGAGAGCCGATTTTCTTTCTCCCTATCTAGTTCAACCTGGTTGCCTACATCTGGCACCCTTCGTATGACAGGTCGGAGAGACTTTGGTCAATGCTCAGGTCCTTTCTGACTGGCAACGTCCGCTCCACACAACAGTGGCTTGCCCTGGCTCCCTGTCCTCGACGGACTTCCAGGTCGATCATCTGCACCATCTCCTGTTGCGGCATGCTTTGCATGGCAGATGGACAAGAGACCAGGGCTCTCAGGCCCCGGTGTCGATTCTCAACGAGGATCATCCACACCTTCAGTGGTGGACTGTGAAGGAGAAAGTCATGAGGGGACAAATGATGGAACCTTTTCAGGCCTAGCTCACCATTTACACAGACTCTTCTCAGTCTGGGTGGGGAGCTCCATGGAGAGCTGGATGGTGTTAGGCCCTTGGCCAGTGTAGTTCGCGTCTCACCACAAAAACTGGTTGGAATTGGAGGCAATATGCTTAGTGCTCCTCCACTTCCAAGACCTGGTGAAGCACAAACATGTCCTCATAATGTGCGACAACAGGACCGCAGTGGCCTTTCTTAACAGGCAGGGCAGGACATGGTCTAAGAAGCTCACAGACTTGGCCAGGCACATTACCAGATGGTGCTATGATCACGATGTCCACATGCACACAAGGCATGTCCTGGGACATCAGAATGTCCTGGCTGACCAACTCTTGAGAAGAGGTAAGCCAGTAAGGATGGCATGGTCACTCCACCCCAGGGTCATTCAGGCCATGTGGGCAAGATGGGGAACTCCACACATTGATCTGTTCATTACTTGCGAGAATGCAAAACTGCCTGTTTACATCTCATCTTTCCCAGATTCCCAAGGCCTAGCAGTGGATCCTCTAGTCATGGACTGGAGCACGTGTGAGCATATGCCTTTCAGCCCTGTCAGATCCTTCCGAGGGTACTTCTCAAGTTACTGTCTCACGATTGCAATCTGCTCCTGGTCCCCCTGTGGTGGCCCTGGAGCAATTGCTCGGAAGACATACTGGAATTAAGTGTCGAGCCTCCTCTACAAGGGCTTCCATCTTCATCTCCAACTTAACCCAGCTCAGTGGAACGTGTTTTGGGACTTGCATAGTCTCAGTACATTGCAGACATCGCCAACTTCCTGTTGTATCAGTGGAAAATTTTAGGCAAGGGCTCGAGAACAGTAGAGGGTATCCCATCAGCCATCTCTTCAACCCTTGACAATGTCCTAGATGGTCACATCAGGAGAGATCCTTATCTGTCAGCGCTCATTGCTTACTTCTACACCAACAGGCCAGTGATGTGACAGGTCCTGCCCAGGTGGGACTTACCAGTAGTTTTAGTCATGTTGAATAAGTGGCCATTTGAGTGCCTTGAGGACCCTAAGAGGGTTTCCCTCAAGTACTAAATGTGGAAAACTTGTTTTCTATTAACACTCACTTCAGGGGGTAGGAGGGCGAGATCCATGCTCTGGCTTATGACTGACTCCAATAGTCACCTGACCACTCCCAGGTGACCCTGAGCTTCCTTGCAAAGAACCAAGTGGCCTGAGATCCAGCTACAGCCTTTAAGGGTTTTACCCTCTGTGTGATGGCCGCTCTTGCTCTCAAGGAAAGAGCCCTGTGCCCAGTGAGAGTTCTTTGCTGGTACTTTTCCCATGTGGATGGACTCAGAAGGGGGAGGTCCGCCATCCTTCTACCACTAAATAATCTGAGAAAGGAGCGAGTTTGTAAAAATATGATTTCGTTGTGGATTAGGTAGACAATTCTTAAGGCTGATAAGATCTCACTGGAAAGGCCTGGCACCTTGCAACTTGTCTCAGCCAGGGGTCACAAGGTTCGAACATTCAATGCCTCCTGGCACACCGTGCAGAATGTCATGGTTGTTCACATTCTTCGGGCCTGCCACTGGTGATCATCTACAACTTTCTCTGAGCACTAATTGAATGACATGATAGTGCTGGAGTATGTCATGTATGCCTTTGCAGGCATAACCAGCTCCTTTGCTTAGGATCTGATACTTGTTTGTTAGGCCTTCTGGATCCCATCAAAGCAGCCGCCGTGTTCCAGCATATAGCATTCTTGTGGTTTAAAGTCAATGCAGGCCTATAGGTTGGCACATTTCTTAGTGGGCCTTGTAGAGCTTTGTACCTAGTTGACCTAATCTTGAACAGTATCGGGCAGTTTGTCCTGTTGCCCTGACCTGTTGCTGGCCTGACACAGGAGCCCACTGCCCATGGAAGAATATACTGCCCCCCAGCACCCACCAGCTTTGCGACGAGGACCTGTAAAGATCTACAGGCCCGGTTGAGCTGAAACCAATAATGTCTACCCATGAGGCGGACAGTTGTCATGTTGGTGAGTGAGCATCCGGGGGTCCAGTGCAGCCCCATGCTGGTTGGTAAGGAGCGTTTCCAGTTTCGGCTGGATTCCACTATCATGCAGTGGCTTCAACTCCATGTAACTCTGAGGTTGTCCCTTCAGACGTTGCCTCCTCACATGGACTGATGGTTACCCTCAAGTTGACGGTCCCGGTGGTCAATTGAGGTCAATGTACCAGTGACGTTACACCTGCCACCTTTACGATTGCATTGCAGCCAATGCTGGTCGAGAGGTAACATTATACAACTAATACGAGATGTTTGGAGCAATAACAGTACCTTTTGACCATGAGAGAAGCCCACCCGATCGACCCCACTCAACTGACCAATCTCTTGAAAAGAGGGAGGATGAGATACGGAGCATGCGCACCAGGACTCATCATCAGTTCCACAAGAACCGAGAGATGGCGCCACGGGACCATCAGATTTCTTCGATCAAGTGAGTCAAAACTTGACACTATTCATGGGCGTTCGACCCAGACACAGAGGTCTAGGCAAAATGGTGGTTGAGAGGTAAGTGTACTTACTAATGCTGATACTACTCCGAATATCTCGTGTTAACTACATTATTTTACATCTATACAAAAAGATTCACACATGTGCACATCCTTTTCACAATTGTAAAATAAATTAATATTTCATGAAAGTGTTCAATACAGTATTATCTTTTGGTTGTTTTCCCCATCTTTGTAAAATTAGTATTCATTTGCTTTTACATAAAGGTGGTTCAATGTTCGATCCGAATAGGTATAGAGGAATATCGTTGGGAAGTTGCATTTCTAAATTATTTGGTGGTGTATTGAATACTAGGTTGCAAAATTATCTTCGGTCAAGAAACTTACAAAATGAATTCCAAATTGGGTTCCAAGAGAACTCAGGAACCAGTGATCATATTTTCGTACTTAGAACGATTATTGATAAATACACGAAACTATGTGAGAAAAGTAAGTATTTGTATGCTTGCTTTGTCGACTTTAGACAAGCATATGATATGGTACGGCACGATGGTTTGTTGTACAGGTTATTGAAATATGATATCAGTGGAAAGATGTATGATATACTAAGAGACATGTACTGTGGGGCAATGACACAATTGAAAATGAAAGATGGACTCTCAGATTATATAATTCTAAGCAATGGCCTAAGACAAGGGTGTAACCTCAGCCCTACCCTATTTAATATCTTCATAAATGATCTCCCTCGTATTTTGATTCCCAGTGCCACCCTGTCAAACTATATGATAAAAACATTAATTGTCTTTTATATGCTGATGATTTAATCTTATTATCTGAAAAAGAATGTGGACTACAAAATTGTTTAGATAAATTACAACAATATTGTGTAGATTGGAATATGACAATTAATATGCAAAAATCTAAGGTGATGATTTTCAATAAATCCAATCGAAAGCTAAAACGATGTTTTACGTTAGGAAACGAAATCCTCGAAGTAACACATACGTATTATTATTTGGGCATAGAACTAAAAACTGACGGTTCCTTCAGTAATGAAATCAAAATTCTCTCAAATAAAGCAATGAAAGCTGTCGGTAGACTTAAAAGATTATTTTTCAATACTCAAATAACTATACCAATACTATTACGTTTATTTCGTAGCTTAATATCACCAATATTATTACGCAAGTGAAATTTGGGGACTATATATATTATCGGTAGCCAAATGTTTTTCAAAGGGGGAAATTCGCGAATATATCTTTGTTTTCCTTTTGAAAAAAATCACCTTAGTTTTTTGCGGTTTTGTCTGGCTGTGCATAAAAAATCAACCATTATTGCTGTATTGAGTGAATTTGGTGAATATCGACTAGCTTTAAAAATATTTTCTCTAATGTGTAAAAACTGGTTACGAATAGTCCACATGGAACCAAAATCATTACTTTATGGCGGTTTTCTTTGCAATTCAGAAAATATACATACGGGAAAATTTCAATGGATAACAGTAATACGAGACACTTTCTGATATTTGGGTTTTACACAAATATGGGAAAATATCGGCCTATTGACAGACAATTTTCTGACATTAAAATTTCGATCAAAGATTAGAAAATATTTCTTGGAACAGTGGAAAGAAGATATGAGAGTTAATTCAGGAGCTGATAAAAAGTTACGAATCTACACTAATTTTAAAAAGGAATTCAAAAGAGAACTATATTTACTAGCAATAAAAGATCGATATATCAGAAAAAATATAACACGTTTTAGAATCAGCGCACATAATTTAAAAATCGAAACAGGTAGACATAGACAACCAGAAAAAACACCTTTGGAAGAAAGAATTTGTGACAAGTGTAATATATTGTAAGATGAAATACATGTCATCATGTTTTGCAAAAAATATGAAAAGGAGAGAAAAAACCTCTTCTTGGAAATTGCCGATATTTTCCCTTTATTCTCATCACTAGACAATAATGATAAATTTACCTTTTGGATGAAGTAAGACGATATAGAGAAATGAATATATTGAAATTTTCTTTGCAGCTATCATGAAGCAAAGGGGACCCTTCTAATTTGTTGAACATAAACTACCAACAACATCAATGACGCATCAGGAACAGTGATTTTTTCCCCTTTTTTTTCCTTTTTCTTTTTTTTTTCTTTTCCCCAGTCAGGGGTCTTTATGTATATACTTCTTATTCTTGCCAGTACTTATGTATTTTGCATTAGTGTGTACACGTTTGATTTTGTCAAAATGTGATGTTAATGTAACGTGTGTATATGTGTGGATGGTTGAATATATTGCATAATATCACGTTTGTATGTTTGATGCAGCAATAAAGTTTCAAGTTTCAAGTTTCACATATGTCTAAATCTTGTATACATATTCACGAAAGATTTGCACATATGTGAAATTATGTTTCAAATTTATGAAAAAATATACACATGTGTCGAACTTTTTCACATGTGCAAGTTTTTTCACATATGTGAAATGATTTATTCTACATATTTATAAATCTTTTACACATATATAGAAAAGACAGATATATATGTGTGAAAGAAACGTACAAAAAAACGAATTAAGAAAATATATGTGCAAATCTTATGCACATATATGTAAATCTTTTTCACATATGTAAGATATCAATTATTTTACATATGTGACATAGATTGGAACATATACGAAATTCTTTTACATCTATGTAAAAAAAAAATTTCACTAATGTGAAATACTTTAACACAAATATGAAAAATGGGTAAATATAAATATATATACATATGTATATATATATATATATATATATATACATATATATTTCAGACGCGTAAAAGAATTTCACATTAGTGTAAATCTTTTACACATACATGTATGTATGATAAAGGTACATAATTATACATCTGTAAAAGATTTACACCGATGTGTTATTAACTTCACATATGGGCAAATCTTTGCAAATATGTGTATTAATGGATTAAATATTAAAACGGCTTGTCATAAATTACCAGCTTCTGTGTACCATTCATATTCTCACAAGACTCTTGCAAATGTGTCACATCGACATGTGTATGTATGTATCATTATTTTGCACCTTAGAAGGAGATTAATGAACATTTGATGCTTCTTTCCCCCCTGCGAATATTGTTTCTTGTGTTTCTATGTCGTTATTTGTTTGTATTCTAATTAGCAAACGAATAAACAGTATTGGATGCATAGATCAGAGTTTGTTGTTATCAAAAAAAAACCCCGCTGTTTGTTTGCTTGCTTTGCTTTGCTTTGCTTTGCTTTGCTTTGCTTCGCTTTGCTTTGTTTTTTGCCTGAAAACATTAAAAGTTATTTTCAACGTTCCGCATAAAAAACGTTAAAGTTAGCTCTCCTATTTGCGATCATAGACATCAAGAACTAGCGTCTGAATCAAAAGCTAGATGATCGAATGTTGAACCTGTCTTCACTGACAGTTTCGGAACATCAGACCTTCGGAAGAGAGTTCCTCGGGAAAACTTGGCCACCTTCTAGCACTTCGGAACATATTGCACCTTCAAAACATTGAACCTGAGGAACAGTAGACCTTTGGAATAGGCCTACTGCTTGTAATTCGGAACATCATCGTCGATCCTTCTGATCATTGAACCTTCGAAACATTTGTCATTCATATTTTCAACTTCTCTGAAATAACTGATCGCATCCTATTTAAACCTGAAGGGGATGAAGAAAGAATAGAAGTATGCGGCGACCATGTAAATAATTATCATTCAACCCCTTTGTTTATTAATTAATTTTTTTATCAATTTATTTATTTATTTACTTACTCATTCATTTAGTTATTTTATCTCTTTAATTATTCATTTGGTAAAACCGTGTTTACGCAAAGATCGGAAATATTAAGTTTGACTCTCAGGGAAAATTTAGGCTGTTGTGAAACTTGCATACATGTATCCTATAAACTTTGGGTTAAGGGGCTCGCTCTTGATAATTTAAAAGTGGGTTCGTACATAAACACATACATACATACATACATACATACATACATACATACATACATACATACATTCATACATACATACATACATGCATACATGCATGCATGCATGCATACATCCATCCATCCATCCATCCATACATACATATAACCATACATACATACATACATACATACATACATACATACATACATTTTATGAAAACTTTCCAGATTAAATAAATGAAAGTTAACATTTTGGCCTGTGTTCCCATTTCAAGATCCCACTGCTGTCCCGAATTGCGAGCGGGTTTAATAGGGTTTCCCTGTTCCCCACTCACTTTCATTTTAATGAAATATGTTTAAATCAATATAACTCCCGACATTCGGCCTTTGAAGCAAACATTATTTTCTAATTTCATTAATTTTGATCTTTTCCTGTTTGCGTCGTATCCTGTCTTGTGACCATGCACCTGCGTCCAAAATAGAAGAAAATTTTGCATTTGAAGGTAATCTGTTAACAAATGTAAATGTATATACTTACTTAGGTATAAAAATGGCTAGCCCTGGAGCTTTCCCCGTGCAGTAAATGAATTAAGAGACAAGAGCATTAAAGCATTTTTAAAACTTAATTGTATTTGTTTCTTTTTGCCCAGAACCATTTCCTATAGTCACTACCCTAATCCGCAGTCCGTACTCTTTACTCTCCATAAGCTAACCTGTCCCTGTCTAACCTATATACATATGGAATTCCTGTTGTCCATATTGCACATGTTCCTCTGTAAAATTTTGACATAGGCTCTATTCATGAGCCCAAATAAATTAAAGGGTCTTCAGTGGGTAACTACGCAGAACATGTTTCGGAGCCTATTACCCGTACATCACTACATGTCTCTCTGAGTAGCGGCTCCTTGTCTAAGCTAGCCTAAATATTCAATAAAGACAACCCACATAATAATGTATAAATATGAACGTGGCAAATGATGAATTAGCTAAAGACGTGAAGTTTGGCTTATAAATGCAGAGCTTCATTAGGAAAGAAGAATACCTGTCAAACAAACCATAATTACTAAATTTGTATAGTACAGGTTCAGATAAAAACAATTTGACTTACCCCTGAACCAATATGTGCCCTTGCTAGCTGGATAGCTTATGCCAGTTAAACCACCCGCCAGTGTATAATTGAAGAGGAAACAAGCTGGGGCATTATATTCAGTCTGAATGATTGTAAAATGAACAGTTGCAGCTAGACCACCTGTCCAAACCAAGGGAAATCCTAACAAGGACTGCAACAATTGACATCCTGCACCAGAAATGTAAAACAAACTCCATGATAACACCTACTCCTCACTTTGAAATAAGAAATTAAGAAATATTGCTGTGGAACTGATACAAAACCATATATTATGACCGAAATGTACAATCAATTGATCAAACCCATTAGTACCTATGGGTCAGAAATATGGGGATTAGAAAATTTTAAGATAAAAATGGACAAAACAAGCCAAATCAAATGTATTGAAGCAAGATATGAATCGCTCTCTATAGAGAAACTACATACCAGATTTTGTAAGTATGTTTTGGGCGTACATCTGAAAAACAGTAAATGTGCTGTGTATGGGGAGCTAAGAAGGCTACCACTATATTTTGATGTTATAAAGAGTATTATTAAATATTGGATAAGCATCCTAGAGTGTGACACCGATTCTCTATTATACCTAGCCTACAGAGAGAGAGACTGACATTAGCAAAGCAAGGAGTCCATTCATGGTCATATTATTTAACAGAACTATTAAAACATTACACCTGTATCAGATAAAATCGAAAGTGGTGATGCTACATATATCATTACAGTGTGAGATGTCATCTCAAAAATGGAAAATGAATTTTAATGAAGTCTGTAACCAAAAATTAAAACAAAACAGTAAATTAAATGTACTTCGGATAACAAACAAAAAGTTTGGGTATGAGGATTACTTCAACACAGTTAAAGTTTATAATTGGAGAAAAACTCTGACACAAATCAGAATCTCGGCACATAAATTTATGATTGAGAGAGGACGGTATACACAAATTGAAAGATCCCAAAGAAAATTTATGGTCTGTTGTAAGGGAGAAATTGAAGATGAAATGAATTTTTTGACAGAATATGAACAGTATAAAGGATTAAGAAATAAACTTTTGGGACCACCTATTGAAAACTTTAAGTGCAAAAGTGTTCCTACAGGAAGGGAGACACTTTTTATACATATACATAGAAAAAGTGACATGAATCATCAGGAGAAATTCTGTTTTGAAGCAGCGCACTTGAGAAAAGAAGAGATAGAAAACAAAGTAAGATGAGAAGCTATTGCCTGTAGAGGGCGTTACATGCAATAAAATTTCTATCTGTCTCCATCCAGACCAAAACCATAGTGTGGCCGTCTTATGGAATTCTGTTCTGTAGCGGCTTCCGCTCATACCCACATGACCTTACTTTCGCCAATCACATTGAAGCCGCATCTGCCATCTTGCTCGTGCATTACTTCCTGTATCACTCCCATCAGGAGAACAATTAATTGTTCAGATAATTTGTCCACATGAAAAGATGATATTGCTCGAGATAAACAACCGAATAATCGAGGAGACCCTGACTCTTAAATTTGAGCATGCATTAGTCGGGTAAGTTAACTGTTGTTAGAGTTTCACGTGGTTATTTCATCATGGCAGTCCTGAACTCTGTGTGCTTTCAGGTTCTGTTTTTACCACCGACCTCAGTCGGCAATACCCCTTCCACCGAACTTGCATCCATGCACAGTCAATGCAAGTCCATATTCACTTTTAAAGTTATGCCAAAAGTTGGAGAAGATTGGATGCGAACGGCATACTGTCACAAATCTCGATTTAACAGGTACAAAGTGATGCAGCGCATGGTTCAATTGGGTGATGATTCAGACCAGACCAGTGGAGGGCGAGTGACTCGGACTCTGTCAATCATCAATGTCATTGAGCTGGAACCCCACTGGATTTCTCCGAGTTCTGTTCTTTTTTTCTTTATTTTTTCTTGATGAGGCACTTTCAAATAAACTTACTGTTTCTCAGCATTTTGTGCACAGAAGAGATTGTTGGGTTGATGGAAGGATTTTGTATTAGTTTTAATCCTGTACAACAAGGAAAAGGGTTACTTTAAAAAAATTACCAAGTTGAGTGGGCAAAACCTAGTCCTTAGGTTTGACCATAGACTGATAGAGGTAGTTTTGGATTTGACTTGATTGAATATAATTGAAATTGCAGTCAATAATGTTAGGATGGCATTAGAGAGAAAGACTAGATTTATTTCGAAGGGCTTACCAGTGATAAGCCCTATAAAAAAAATATTTTAAAAAAATTTGTATTGTTTTAAAGTCCCATAAAATATAGTTGATGTATCTCTTATCGATTTGTTCCTATTGTAAATAGGGTGGGCAAAAACACTTATTATCAATTGCTAATTAATCTATCTTTATATCTGATGAGTTGCCAGTCTCTAAACTGTGAAATTTTGTGCAACAATGTCTAGCTCTGTTGCCCAGCGTCTCGGTACGAGGGTAATTGCCAGTAAAACATATTTTTGGGTTCCTTGCGCTAAGCAAAAGTCACACTTTTCAGAGAAAACACACATTTTATATTTTAATAATTGCAGATACCCTAGATTTTTTTATTTTTCAAAAATCGATTTCATGTTTACTTGTGCCAAAAAATGTTTGCTCCTCTGACCCACTCCGATCTTTATCAGTGAGGAGTTTCAGTTGCTATATCAAGAATAGGAGCATTGTTTTTACAAGCTCGTCACCAGAACTGAAGTGCTATGTCTTGCACAGATCGCCTGCGCTCATCAAGAAAAGATCACTTTGTTTCGGTTTTACCATGGAAGTACAGCATAGAACTTGAAGTCTCTGATGTGTAACAATGACTTTCCTATCTGTGGTCAGTGACGTATTGTGCTGCATTTTTACAAATAGCATGGCTTAGCCTATCGAGAAGTGGCACATCCTGCATATATTTCCTTTTTCTTACTAATGCCTGCCCCAACACTTTTGACCCCCAATATGAGACATGCATATTAATTTCCCGCCAAAACTGCATACCAGGTTGTCTTAGTAACCATATTCTTGCTTTGCAAGATACGGGCAGCTGCGTGTGCGGGCAAGCAGGATATTACCAATATTTTGGAAATAAAGAATGCTTAATATAGGCAGATGAAAATTTTTTCTTATATCCAATCTAGGAAGTACTAAATGAATATGACTTTGCTATTTGTAAACTTAAATTACTCTGAAACACTAATTTTGTGAAAAGGGGGTATTTAACCCTGTCTATGACAGTGATATGCCTGTGTGTCCTCTGTGATTGGCGGGCGTGAGCCCCATGCTTTGTGGTGGGAAATTAATGTCCATATGTTGTATTTTTTGTCCCAAATGAGCACATACAGGTCAGGTCCAGATCATATATGGGACATATTTTGGAAAAAGTATGAAAATTGGAATTTAGGCCGCTGCACTTCATGGCAGGGCAACAGTAGCAATGAATCTGAAAATATTTAATCCAGATAGATTGCAGGAGCTGTCTGTAATAGCCTAAGAAAAAGATCAACATGGCCTACTAATGGAGGTACATGATGAAGCCCAGTGCATTCCATATACACCAAACTGTTTGAAACATAAGTGAAAGCAATGTAACAGCATGCTTTCATCAAGGTAAAAGTAACACAGAAAAGTGGCAGCAGTTCAAAGACAAATATCTTTGAATCATTCTTTATGTACATAACAAACCTATATATGTGCATAACTACAAGGGTCAAGAATGCTTAGATGTCATCAGACAGTGTCGTTGTGAAAATTGCTGTGTAAACAAAGATATAGTGGGGATAAAGGTATGCTGCACTTTGTGGTAAATCTGAAAAAGTATTTAATAAAAACATTCCCTCTCGAAATATATATTAATTGCTGCATTATGAAATAAAAAAGGAGAACCCCTGTTCTTTGACAGGAGCAAAATTGTAGATTGGCCATGTTTTGGTGTTTTCCAAAGAAAGTAACATATATATATCTATATATATATTCACTCTGATCTATTCCACAAAAACACATTTAAAGAAAATTGCTGATGCTTTTGGCTCTCGGGTCTTTCAATATTTTAGTGAGTCTTTATTTCAGTGTTTTCCATTATGCGGAAAAAAGGTGTGTATGTGATGCGTAGAAATTAACTTGATTCCCCAATTTGGGGCTTAAAGGGTACAATAGACCCCTTCAAAATCTTTGAAGAAAGAGGATCGTAGATGTTGATTAAACAGATTTGTTGAAACCTGATATCCATGTGACCCTCTGAGGATGAGAACACTGGTGACTTCCCCAAATGATACCAAAAGGGCATTTGTAACCCTCAAAAAAAAATCCAAAAGTAAACCCCTTTATTTAACTTTAGAAATAGAACGTAAGTAATAGCCATACCAAGATTTGCCCCACCTGCAAGTTAATTCTGAAAGCTGTGCGTTTAAATGCCTTTGCAGCCCTTTGATTAACTTTATGACACAGTAGTTTGTTTGGATTAACTTAAGGTCAATTCCAAAGCAAAGTTGCATTTTCATCATTTTTTTTTTCTTTTTTTTTATTTAGATGACTATAAACTCATACATATGAATGAAATATATAATACTTTTACTGTCTGAAACAATGTAAATTTTTATGACAGCACTTTCCAGTCCAGAGATAATGTATTTTCATTTTAGGGTTACCTTCTAACTTCAAAAAACACAAAGTAACCTTATTTTGACTTTTCCCTTCAATGCTATGCTACTTCTAAAGAGAAACATGATAAATGATGTCCAACTTTTTCATGACCCCTGAGCACCTCTCTAGACAAACTACATTGTGACAATTTGCTAAGTTAAAAGTATGACCTGTATGTGTCTGATCTTCATTCCATATTGCTGTACTGTCCCATGAGTCACTTTTTGTGTGCTGATGAGATGTTTCTTGAAAAAGATTCTATTGTTGCTGTCTGCTACTTTGCTCAACTTAAGGACAGCTAAGACACCAGAAATAAATCCCACATCAATTGATCCTAACTCAAAATGTATTAGTGTTAGGATAACAAATCATATGTGTGTAATCATCATACTCCAAAGAATTTATATGTCCCATATTTGGGTGTGTGTGATGTTAATTGTTGAATGAACATTTAAGAGTTGACCACAAAGCATCCAGTCCATAAATGTCAATATAAGTCCCTAATTATTTCTGATAAAATCATAAGTACACTTGCGTCTTAATCCTGATATATTGGCAACAAAAAACGATCCTGCAATTTTTTATGTTTGGCTTATTTTTTCTGCTATCCATCCTCAAAGTTGGACATTCCACTTTTCCCTTTGATTTCCAGGGTGTTCATTTTCTTGATTTCATAGAAAAAGAATGAAGCAAAATTTTGAAAATTACTGAATCGTTTTTGCAGTTCAGACATTACAGAATTAAAAGGCATTAACTGGATTAAATTTTGTCCAGCCATTTTCATGGCATAACCATTCCTAGGTGGGGTACTCGTTCTATTATCTTTTCTGGGAAAACAAGCTTCAAAGGCCTTTGATGTTGATCATTTGCCTCTGAAACAATATTGTTAGCTCAAGTTGAGCTGATATTTGTACATAACAAAGTAAATATCGTCCCTTAACATTTGGTGAGGTTGTCAATTAATTATTGGCCAATGACATGAATAAAAGAGCCTTTGAAGTATGGAAAACATTATTCAGTGATCTGTCAAATGCCGATAAGGACAATCTGGTTTCAAAGCATGACGTCATGGAGGCGGCCCTTCGGGCCCTGTGACCTCAAGCCTGACAAAAGTTGTGTTGCCTTGTTCGGTGGGGCGGCCAACGGCAGCTCGTGGACGGGTGGCATGTTTGGTCCTCCGCCCCCTACCTCTTCATACCATTTTTAGGGATAGTGTTTTATTGTATTTACTCCTATGTATACTTTATGTGGCTAGCTTGTTAGACTAGTCTGTACACTTTACTTAGTTAGCTTGTCATTATTTTGTAGTTATTTTGTCAATGAGTGTCATTTCTCTGCCCAGCCTGAGTTTTGTGTCGCTAGTTTGTATGTTTTCTCATGTGTTCACGGTTATGCTTATGTCGGTGTATTTATTTGTACTTTTATTTCGTCATCCTAGGGTTTTGATGAAATATAAATTTTCTTATTATGTACATGGGTAGTGTTGACTGAAGTGCCAGTTTTTTTTTTTTTTACGCCTGTCTTTGGTGTGTAGGGCCACAGAAGTAATCCATTCCAGCACGACCTTTAAAGGGACTTGTTCTGACGATTTCCTGGTGCTCCTGAACATTTAAAGTCTTCCTTCGTTTGAACACAAAACAAGGAAGATAACTCTTAAGTAAACCACTAAGGCTGTGTGATATGTTTGCATAATTTCCCAGTCCACAAACACACTTTCGGCATGCCACCTGATTTCATGAGGCCGTCGTGATACCACTCTTGTTTTGCCTTGGGCTGTTACCACCTGTAGCCACATGACCAACTTAAGTATGATTGATGGATGGAATTGTCCCGCTAGGCAGCTGAAAACCAAGAGAGTGGGGGTTTTTTTTTTGCATTTTACTCATATTTCTACAAATTAGTTAGAACAATGAAATTTTGACAATTTACAGAAAGGACATTTATCTTGTAAAAACTGTTAAAATTTCAAAATCATCTATGCAAAGGTTTTTGGTGTCTTACTTGTCCTTAACTGGGTACCGCACTAGTGTTTGGTTTGCCCTTCAATTTAGTCTCTATTGCTATCATGCCTTATTGTCCCATAAGTTGCAAACTAAGATAAAATTGCATGTGATCCAAAACTTGAATCGAGCAACAAAGAGAAAAGTAACTGTGGCTGATGGCAAGTTGAAGGAGAGTATGAAAAGTGTATTATGCCAAACAAGCAAAAAAAAATTACTATATAGGCAGTGGGAAGGAATGAAATTAATCTCAAAATGTGACTTATGGCACATTTAGCAAATGTCCCATAAGTCACACTATGGTTTGTTTTGTATATATCTCTTACGTTCAGTGATATACCTTGGGGTTACTGTCCAGTTATTAGCCACTCAGTTTAGATCGGTCATCATACCAGATTTGAGAATAAATTTCTCACTTCTTTTTGTAATACAACCAAGCTAGTCACTGTTACTGATGGGACAAAAAGAAGTCTTATGTGCCCAGGGCCTTGTGTGTACGTCTTGATTCATTATATGACATCACTCACAAGGGTTCAATGCAAATCTGGCTTAAGTGGCACATATGGCTGAAGATAAAGTTGATCTCTGCATAAATATGTGGCTCAAAGGGAATTTATGTGTGTAGCATAAGGGTGTCTGCTTATTCACATTAATTACTTTAGTTTTACTATGTTCGATCAATAGGCAACCATTTAAGTATGGAATGAAAATAAATAATGCAAAATATAATACATGTAGTAAGTGCTCCCAAAAAGGGTCTATTTCATTTATAGTACCATTTGTTGAAGTAAATTACTATAATTTGGTGCAGAAAGGCCCTTAATAGTTTCCACATGGTATAGCATCCCATCAGTCACACTATTTTTGTTCCATCAGTCACAATGAAAAATTGATAGAATTAGAGATGGAAGAATGCACTTCCCTGTATCGCAAAACTGGTAGTAATGCCGAGTTAAACTTGATAGCCAGTATATAGACTGAAACCTAAAAGTATATTCACTCAAACTGAGACGGCAATCACAAATTTTACATACAATGTCAAAAAGGGTGGTCCAAAAAATTGTCCCAAAAGTCATGATAGGATTCTAGATGCTATCTCTCAACCAGGAGTTGACTAAAACCTGTTAATCATTTTAGTAGCTTGCTGGATCCCCTTATATAATATGATGTGCCATAACATTATATTGTTGTTTATTGGCGAAACTTGAATCAAAATTGGAAAATATTGATCAAATGTCCCATAAGTCACGGTGGAATTGCCCGTAACATGGTTATTGCTACCCATCTAGTGAGTCCTTAGAGGAGGGCACTCATTACGTTGTATTTTAAGTGTTTTGGGAACTTCATGTCAGGCACTTACCACATGTAAAATGGTTTAGTTATATTTTATTCCATATTTCTAAAATCTGCATTTTAATGTTGCTGAAATCAGCTTTACCTGTCAAATTACCGGAAGCGGCAAACCTATGGAAGGAAGATCAAAGGCGATTTCGCGGATCACGGGAGTCCTACTTCTGCACCTAGTTTTTTTTACTTGATGAGAATAAACTCCTAGTTTCAAATTGAAGTGGTCGGAAATGTAACGAAAACTAATAATATATGTCAATGTGTATGCAGCAGTTGTTTAAAACTGTTTTTAATAACTCGTTTTAGCGAGAAAAAAGCAACGTTTACGAGTCACGATATGTCACGTCTTTCCTCCCGCGATCTTGGACATATTTATAGCCAAATTTGGAAACAGCGGTATTCTACAGCCTTCTACACCTCCGTGCGGTAGAGAGTTCCAAGTTTTTCATTGACTGCGAACAGACGAAAATGCCAAGGTGTGTTTCGTGCGGTGGCACAGCCACCGAATATCCAGAAAGATATTTTCATTCTTGGCCAAAAGACACATCATTAGCAGATAAATGGAATGCTATTATGAAAATCCCAAAAGAAGTATTGGCAGCATACAAAAGCACGAAGTTGTGTTCAGCGCACTTCAAGCTGCGTGACGAATTCCGATCGTTTGATAACTCCCGGAGCTCATATTATCGCTCACGTTACACCGTCACGATTTACGACCGATTATCATGAACGGAGTAAATACATTGATAAATAATAATTGATTTGATTGAAACACATAACATATGCATATTCTTTACATCGATAACGACCTCGGAAACAATTTTCATAATTTGAAGTGGCTTTGTGTTGAACAATGATCATGGTGCGCTTGGCTTTGTTATCAACCGATGGCTATGATTGGCCAGTTGTATAGTCGCTTCTAATTGGTCCGACATCTCATCTGGCTTCGCGTAATGGTGAACTGCTGGTAATGTGGGGGTTTTAATATTTGGCAAGAAACATTGGAAATTTGTGAAAATTAATAAAATAAACATCAGATATGAAATCCTGATGAAAAATCCTTTCCAATGATGTATAATACAACGTAAGGAGTGCCTTCCTTTAATGTACCTCTTTATAACACAAACAGTTATAATTTTTCTTGTGGTGAAAGATAGGGAGAGGCCTCATAAAATACAATTTGTGACGTATCCATGTCAACTTGCAGCTGCTTCTGGTTTCAGTACTGACATTGTGGCACATAACATGCATTGATAACATGATGATCAGTGTTAGCTGGAATCAAGACCTCAGCACCTGTACAGATTGCAAGCTGTCTTCTTTTTGTGCTGTGTATTATTGTAGAGCGATTTATTACACAAAGTGGTTTGTCATTTTCTATACAGGTTCACATTTGTACATATAGCTTCTTGTAAGAATACTTTCGAATGTTCCTTTCATTTATTTTAAAACAAATTACAGTAAAACCTCTCTAACCGAACACCTCTGTATACCAAACACCTCTCTATACTGAACACTCAGTTCCAAGTATATACTTCCAATGTAAGAAAACCTCCCTGTACCGAACACCTCACCATGCAAACACTTTTTTCCAGTGCCAAGGTTGTTTGGTATAGAGAGGTTTTGCCGTAGTATTTTTATTCTGCAGGACCGGTGATCAAGTACCAATAACTAGCTCACAAAGAGTTTTAGTGTGGGCAGCCACAGGCCAGCAGATAAATTATGGAAACTTATACCCATTAATTGGAGGCAGGGTGTCTGGGAAAATAGTCAGAACCACAAATTGTCAAAAATAAATCCTTTTTTATGGTAATATTTGAGGTTTTCAGTCATTTCTAACGTGTATGACAGGCATTATCGATGTTTAAGTTTCATAGCTGTGAATATTTTTTGTGTGCTTTTCAGAAACAAACCAGAGCTAGTCGACATCACAGTTGCAGGTAAGTACGATGTGAATATGCCTATACATGTACAGATCATGTACACAATATTGTACATGTACCAGATAATAAACTTTGTTGTGCAAAATAGATGTTTGCAAACAGTAAAATTGTATATTTTAAATTTAAACACTACCTTAATAGAAAGCATTGCACTCAATCCACACCATTTAGCAAGCTGTTTGTCAGTCTGATTCTGACCACAAAAGGGTTAACAGGATGAAACAATGACCCCAACAAAGTAACTTTGAAACACGATGGTTCAAGGCATATTGATGAAGAATAGTTTAAAGGTCTCAGAATGTAATTGAACAAAAAATGCGAAAACCAGATGTTGTGTCTAAGTTCGGGTGCTTTGAATTGTATATTGGTACAGTGATAAGTATGTGGAGGATATGCTTATTTACATACTCCCAGGATGCAAGTTCTTTTATCTATTTCTGAAAATTATCTTGAAAAAAAGTTTTAAAAGGACTAAGGGGCAGTATTGCTATTAGGTACATTGTATCTTTATGTTGTGTAAATGGGTGTCTTTAAATCACAATAGCACTTTGTGCACGATTGGCGGAGCTCGCCTTTCACCTCTGCGGCCTGGGTTCGATTCACGGCCGGGGAAGTAAGTGGAAAGAGTTCCTACCACTCTGACTGTGCACTGTGGTTTTCTCTGAGTCCTTCAGTTTCTTCCAAACAAGTAGGTGGGAAAGTATACACCACCATCTGTGCTATGGAGAGTGATTAATGCAGGCTTGGCCTGTTTCGTAATGTAAAAAGATATGGGTTTATACTTTTTCAATAGTGCTTTTTGGTCATGTAAAGCTACTAGAATTGGTTTGAAAAAAATATTGTTATGATGCGAGATGCAACAACGGCCTTTTGACATGCCATTTTGCTGTTTCTTTTTCTTTCAGATTAATATTTTATTTGCCACCTTGCAAAGATTCAGTTTGGTATAAAAATAGAACTGGTTAAAAACAAAAACAAAAAATCATGGACTAGCAGGTCCATGCATCTCCTCTGTTGAGGCTTTGAAGGTCCTTAAGAAAATCATCCCTGTATGGAGATGAACAACCAGTAAAACACATTTCACAGCCTACATCATCAAGTCGTTGTTGGTGTATGTAGCAGACACGGCAGATTGATTTATCAAAACACCAGCACAGAGGCTGTGATACTGACTGTTGCATATAAATTCAAATAGTGTGATTGCTTCATATCGTTTCATGATATATCGTGATGCAGAAATTAATAATGATACCTAACCCTAGAGCTTTACAAACAGTACATTCTGAGTAATCATGGATGATTGAAGCAACATATATGTTGGTGTTTCCTGCAGTCTGGCTCAGACCCGGTCCTGTAGGTACATATAACTATACTAATATACAATATCGGTCATTAAAAAGGATCATTTCAAAATAAAAGTGAGGCTGCAAGGGGCCATAAGCGTCATGATTACATGGGCAGGGCAACTTGCACAATGCCCTGGAAGCTTGACATGTCAGAGTCTGATATGATGGGGTCAAAATATGGAGGAGAGCTTGTAGTTACAGTTGTAAGAGTAGCCTCTACTTTGGGACAGTACTTGCAAATCATGTGTTTGTTTTGTTGTAATTACATGCTAATGCTGCTTGTACTAGGAAATTCATGCTTGGAAAATGATTGCAGTGTGTATCGGTAATGAAGCAATTAAAATTTGATCCTGTTATATTCATTATGTTTGCATGTTCCTATTTAGGAATCTGTTCAGTCCCAGACCAATAAAATGAATTTTGCTGATCCTTTATCCTACTGGACAGGTCTCTGTCTTTCTATTTTCCCTTAATTGACGTAGTGCCTGGGCAAAATTTACAATCCAGATCCATGGTGCTTTTAGCATGTATTATACCTAATGTACATTATGTGAGGTGTACGTCTGAAGTCCTTCAAATGGATTACAGCAAATCCAGGATCTGCATATAGGTGTGTGGTACATGTTCATGCGATTGGAGCCCCTATTTAGCCTGTCACTGGGGACTATAGGTTTGCACCATGTCCTTCTGTCTGTCCTTCTGGCAGAGCTTGTCTGGGCCGTATTTTCAATATGGTAACACCTACACCTATCAAATTTGGATACTTCGTGGGGTTGGGGTGTGTCAGGCATAAAAATTGGGTCACTGTGACCTTTACCTTGACCTTTGACCCCTTTAAAGATTTAGCTTGTTGGGGCTGTATTTCCTATCCCATAACACCTACAGCTACCAAATTTGGTGTGTGGACACTTCATGGGATAAGGGGTGTTGTGCACCAAGATTGAGTGACTGTGACCATCCCTGTGTTGCCAGTGCTCCCCAAAAAAGCCCATAGGCACCTCAATACCAGACACACTTTTCACACCTTTGTGTGTCATCATTGAAAACTAGGTCAAGTATCTGGGTCAGGGTGATGCCTTCGTGTAAATCTACCGTATACTTCTTGGCCCGGCTGTAAATCTGTTGGCCTTGAACTTAAATAAATTAAACTTTACTCACAGGTATATTTAGACATAAGGGTGAGTCACGTACCAAAAGGAGGTCACTAGGTCTGTATCTTGGTCAAGTGACATATCCTTATGAAATCATGTCTAGGCTATAATCCCTTTAGTATTTAACTTAGTTTCGTGAAACTTCACACACACACATATATGATGACCAAAAGGTGTGTCATGAAACAAAACTAGGTCACTAGGTCAAGTATCTGGGTCATGGTGATACAATCTTATAAAAGTACATTACACTCGATGTCTGGGCTGTAATTCTGTTGTCCTTCAACTTAGACAAATGAAACTTGACACACAAACACACACATATATGTTGACTTAAAGGTGTGTAATGAAACAAAATTAGGTCTCTAGGTCAAGCTTCTGGGGCACTGGGATACATTCAATTGAAACTACATAACACTTCATGACTGGGCTGTAATTCTGTTGTCCTTTGACTTAGAATCATGAAACTTTATATACCTGTGTATCTGGACACAAGAATATGTCATGCTAAAGATTTAGTCATGAGGTCACTGGGTCACAGAAATAGCCTATTTTCATTGACTACAGCCATTCCAAAATGAGACCTGTGATTAGGAAGGTTATAAATGGGGGGGGGGGGGGGGGGGGGGGGGGCATGAATCCAGCAATCTCAGATTGCATTGTACTTTCACTTGTCCATTGCAATAGGATGTGGATTGGAGAACCTTCAGTCACCAGAGCAAAATACCGAGTGTGTACATGGTTTCAGTTGGGTTGGGTAGGGATGATCACTCACAGCCTTGAACAAAAATAAAAAATACAAACACACAAAAGTAAAACTTAAGAGCAAAAGTGACAGAGCCTGGTACCTGATGTTACTTGGGCACTTGCTCATATATTATACATCTTTTGCTTGTTTATGTATTTTCAGATTTTGATGGTGTTTTGTACCATATATCCAACCCAGATGGAGATAAAACTAAAATAAGGGTAAGACTTTGTTTTATCATGTTTATTAGAATTGGAATGTACCTGGTGCATTATAAATGTATATGTTGTGTGTTGACCATAGCCACATTAATGCAGTATGTACAGCCAGATGTTCAGGTTTTATTTGCCTCTTGGGACACATTTTGTGTTATACAATGTACGTACATGTATCTGGTCAGTGGCGATCTGACACTTTTGCTAGCCTAAATTGAAAATCAACTTGTCCAAGACTTTCGGGCCTGCGTGACATTAGGCTGGGAAATTGTGTAGCTACATGTATGTATATATGTTAACTAATAATGAGCCTCGCAGAAGGATGTTCACAGTGGTTGTCAGGAGTAAATAGTAGGTGAGCAATAAACAGCTCTTCTAGAAGAGCTTAGGTGAGCACTTGACTTGGCGAGCGCCGTAGGAGCGAAGCCCTGCTAGGGGGGTCCGGGGGCATGCCCCCCCCCCCCCGAAACTTTTGAAAATTTAGACCTCTAAAACAGCAATCTGGGCCACTATGGGCCATAATCTGTCAGAAAAATACATGCCTCACTAGCAATGGTATTACCCAAATTTTACATTGTATAAATATGAATTGTGCTAATTTCTTGCCGCTGATATAGATTTTTTACTATAAGACTTCGAATAAAGCAAGCCAAGTTGAAAAACTTAAAATGCCTGGCAGTCTTCCTGTGTTTTTTGTTTCAATATATACTCATCTGCATTCATTAGAGAAAGATTTTGCACTGCTTGTATTGTAGACTAGACTGCATATGCACACTAGTAGTATCACTGTGCAAACTGTATACATGTAGCTGCATGGTGGACCTGGTAATAATATGAATTGAATATGTGGCTGTGGCAGTGAGCTATGACTTGCTTGCTTGCAATGCTTGCTTCTCTTCTGGTTTATCCTTTTCACCTCTACATAACCGCCACAAACTGAACAAGTGACAACCCACTGAAATCACATACACCATCAGTAACTTGATAATTCAATTAACATGCTTTTTCTACAGACTGAGCTACAAGTAAATTACGTAAAACAACACGTTTGTGTAAAATCAGTTTTTCTAATTAAATATCAATCACAAAGTTGCATTTTGTTTCCCTTTTTTCAAGTGGATCAAAACAGAAAATACAAATAATATCAGCCAGAAAGTTCCTTTTCTGAAGTTGACCACACCTGTTGAGTTGCAGAAAAATTATTCCAAGCCATGACAAGAAAAAATACAAATGACTAATTATACTACCCTTGGCCTTGCGTTGTGAGAGCCTTTCCACTGATATATAATGCGGTTTGTGAAGAGTATGATCTGACTTTTATTTATTAGGCCTACCATGATCGTTTATTATTAGCACAGAGTCGGACATTCATTCACAGCCGGTCAAACATACCTGCACAAAAAACACCGTGCCGTCGACAAGTTTTGTCTTACAATCAAACTTATCGAAGGAGGGCCACTTTAAATAGGTTGTCAGTTTGACAGAATTTCCCTTTACAGTACACTGTCCGACAAGCGAGGCTCAGCAGGGCTCGACAATTTTTCAAAAAATCACTTGTCCGCAGGACAAGGGGATTACAAAATCCACTTGTCCTAATATAACTTCTGTAAACATTTTTTTCATCAATGCTAAGGCCTAGACAAACCATTTACCCTAAACGTGTACTAGCCGCTTATGGTCACCTGCAAATTTGTAAAAAAAAAATGAAAAAGAAAAAGAAAAAAAAAGCCAAATTTTACCACGATTCTGGCTACAACTGTTATAACAGTGAAACTGGCAAAATATTAAAAATACAAATTGAAAAGTAAGATATTTGCATGGGATGACAATCGATGAAAATTACAATGTAATGTATGGGACAATAGGAGTCCGTATCCCGTGTAAACTTAAATAAAGATTAAATAGTTGCATTGGTTTCAGTATCCTCTTTTTCGCTGCCTCTGATGCCGTGATGGGACGCATATCGTTTGCGTACCTACCATGAATGCTATCGTTACATCGTAGTAAATTTGCGTATATAGTATTGGCAAGTTCCTCGCAATAAACGGTGTTATAAATTTAAATTCAAACGAAAATTTTAATATTTCAAATTAGAAATCTAGTGTGCGCGCCGTCACCAACTTTCCTGCAACTGTACACAAACAGCTGCTTTGCCCATGTGGTCTGACGCACAACGCATCACCCGATTGGTCGAATGAGTCACATGCAAAAGTAAGCCAATCACGGCTCGTGTTACAGTGTTTTTATCATGGTTTCTGCCCAGTAAACATGTGTGAATCTGCCGTAATTTACGGAGGGAACACACAAACGGGAAACGTTGTTTATATTTCAGCATGCAAAAATAAAGATTTCAGTGTTTATTGCAACAATTGTTTGGAGTCACAGGCAAATACGCAAAGGTAGGGGATAGTGGGAACTGCCGAATGTTTCCAAAATCTGTCTGTGAGACTGGGTTGGTTCACCGCAGATCCACTCCACCATGCCCACGCTATCACTTGCGTGTGACTGGCAGTTGCGTGTCGTTTTTGCCCGGGAAGTCATTTCACGGCACCTATACATGATCTTTATTTTTTCCAACGTTAGAACCCACCGATAAATGGCACTTGATGTAATTTTGCTGATGAATTCGCCATGCAAATTTTCATATTTTTTTATGCCTTGACATCGTTTGGGCATATCACAATGACGGTGAGTAGAGTAGTGTGACCCCGCTCAGTAAGCCAGTAGGCCTAACTAGTAACTGCCGGTACCTTTGATATCTTAATCATATGTACCCTACACGGACAGTGAAAATATCTGCTTGTGTTGACATAAATGAAGTTCTGATGAATACAACTGCTGACCACGTTTAAACCTGGAATGCTTACAAATTGTCGATTATTATCACCTATTGACCCACGCATGTGCTGCGTAAGCACAACGGGCGGCTCTGTTGCCGTTTCATCGTACAATAAACACGCAAGAACTGTTACATAATGCCAATATGTCTGTGACTTCGATCATTCACGTCGAGATAGCTGGACGCAATGCAAAAACTTTACGTTTTTTGGGGGAAAGGGATTGATATCGAGGTGCGCATTCTGCAGTATGTAAGGTGTGCATTAAAAAGCTCTCCTAAAATTAATTTGGGCGCGCTATGGTGCGCAAGCGCGATCGCGCGCCTTAAAAGGAAAGCACTGTGTTCATGAAGAGACGTTTATTTGTCTCCTGCTAGAACCCAGGATAGGGAAGTACAGGTTTGCACTTCATCTGTCTTTCCTTCCAATCTAAAAAAGCTTGTCTTGGCCATATTTCCTATGTGATAAGGGTATGCAACATACCAAAATTAGGGTCACTGTGACCTTGACCTTTGAACCTGACATAAAATTCGACTGTCTGGGCCATATTTCATATGCTGTAAAACTTAGAGATACCAATCTTAGTGTGGATATTTCTTGGGATAGAGATGTGTCGCATACCAAATATTATGTCACCATGACCTTGACTTTTGATCCCACTGTAGAAATGCTTGTGCTGGCCATCTTGCTGTCATTACATCAATATACAAACCTTTGACATTTGTCTGAGAAATAGTGCTTCTGAGCCCTATATAACTTTCCATTGTATTTGAACAGGAAAGTACCTATGGGGTTTCATTTGGTGCTTTTGTTTTTGACCAAGGTCACTAACCCTAAACTTGACATTTTCAACTATAATTTCTTTGCACTTTGGCTTCATGTCATGAAACCTTATTCATGTACCAGGAACAAAATATGGTAGTCCTCCTTTTGAGAGAATACTTGCCTTTCAAGATCATATTCACCTGTCCTTAGCCTATCTTTTCTGCAATTTACCTCCAATGGGAGACCACCTGTCAAACATCTTTTCCTATGAACTTTACAAGTTATTCTGATGTATTTATCTAACTTCTGTTTTGAGTGAAATCTTTGTATGTAGTGGCATTCTGAAAAGAAATACTGACATGCTTGTAGGTGAGCATTTCTCTGAAGTTCTACAAGGATCTGCAGGAACATGGGGCTGATGACCTCATACAACGAGAGTACGGACCATATTTGACATCACCAGAAGACGGTAAGAGAATATTTGGGCCGTTTGAACTGAGAGTGTAAAATACATTTCATCTTGGTGGTGGCTTAAAGCCTAGGGATAGACATAAATTTTTTGTCGCTGGTTGCCCGTGGTTATCTTTTTTGGACACTTTGGGGCAGCCAGTGAGTTAAATTTCAGGTAAACTTTATATGTTGATTGCCCTGACTGACATTCTAGTTGTTCTGAGCAGTAGGGCTTGGCTTAAGCTTAAGTCCTCTGTACAAATTTTATGCATGAATATGTGGCATAAATTGGAAATGCAAGAAAAAATTATTGAATCAGAAACTGGTATTTAATAATTTTTCAACTTTTGTCATCACCACTGTATGCCACTGCAATTTGGATTTAAACTCTGAATTTTAACATCTGCCGTGTCTTGTACCATTGCTGTCATTAGTTTAATTATGTGATGTGTTGCACGTGAAAGTATTTCAGATGCAGTTTACTTGAATTGCACGTGAAAGTATTTCAGATGCAGTTTACTTGAATTTATAGCATACAAACCACTGTCTGATGCCTAGTTTATCCTTAGTTTCAGTCATGCACATGTAACTGATACATGTACTATCCTTTATAAATGACATGGATTTTTCATTACTACAAGTTGGCAAAGACCTTAGTCAGTGGTTCTTGTGACAGTATCATGAGCTGAGAGGCATTACAAGTACCACTGATTGTGCTACTACTTGCACTGAAGCTCTTTGAAATTTGAAAATTTAAAATCATTTGCACCAAATGTGTAGGAAAATTGCTTGCTGATCTCAAAAGTCAAACCTTTGTCATTGAAGGATGTGAGTCATCAATGGTCACAGTGCAGTGAGTCTGGCTTGTGGGCGGACAAAGGGTTAAAACTGCTGGCAACACACTGTATATTTTATGAGACTCAGTTTCTTTCAAAGCATGATGTAGCAGGTATTGACATTTAGTTTTTTTTGCTAGTTGCTTCTCTTTTTGTGTGTGTGTGTGTGTTTACACTTTGAGACAACGGGGGGGGGGGAGGCATATTCCAATTGATCTTTAAATTTTTGGTTTCCCTGACAGAAATTCTAGTTGGCCTGGACAATGGGGCTTGCCTTATAAATGTCAAGTGCTGTTTAGATACTTTGACATGAAAGACAATTGGGCTATCACCTGTGGCTTATATGTGACCACCATCTTTTCCACCTAAAGCTACATGTATTCTCCCCATGGTTGTCTTCAGTCAGTCATTTAAACAATGGCTGTCTACATCACTTTCCTCTTGGCTATTTCACTTTACAACACTGCAGATATACCAGAAGGTGCCCCAAAATGTTTTCTCTTTACATCTGCAGGGTACAATGTGTCCTTGTTATACAGCCTAGAGAATATACCCAAAGACTACAAAGACGTTGTCAAAAAGGCTGGACTGCTGAAGAGAAACTGCTTTGCTTCTGTCTTCGAGAAATATTTTGAGTTCCAGAGTAAAGGGCATTCAGGTCATAAGCGAGCTGTCATTCACTACAGAGATGATGAAACAATGTAAGTTTAGCCTTGAATATTGATCTTGTTTATATATGTGCTCATCAGTGGCATGAGCGTATTGTTTCAGCATATTGCGAGGTGCACAGGTAATATATTTCAATGTGTCTTCTTTCCTCTGCTGTGACTGTAACACCTTTATTCTGCCAAAAATTTCTGTAACCTCCCCCACCCCCAAAAAAAGAAAAAGAAAAGAAAAAACGAAGAAATATTCAACGTTTATCTGGTGAAATGAGTACATTTGGCTGTATGATTTCATAAATAAGGGAAGTATGTTTGTATCAGAAAGTTCTTTCGTTTCGCTGTGTAATTTGCGCTGGATTATTAACAAGAATGAATCATGGAAGAGTGGAGGACTCCACATGTAAATCTTGGTTCATTGTGAAGTCCAGCTTACAGTGTGCCTCCTGGTCCCTAAAGAACCCAGCTGGTAAGCAGCTGTCCATCAGTGTTGCAAGCACACTGCTTCAATATATATTTGATTTTTTTTTTTTTTTTTGCTCAATTGTAACTCCATGTACTGCAAGTACGAAAAATAAAGTATAATATATATATATTTATATATATATATAGTCAAACTGTCTATGTTTATGCTGGTGAAATGTGGAGACCTGTTACAAAGGATCAAGCCGAGTTTCTGCCACTACCAATTTCAGTTTAGTTTTATGTGTCGTGGGGGAGCACGCAGCAATTGGGTCCTGACTGAACGCTGTGTTCTGGGTACAGAGTTGTTTAGTGGTATAGTTGCAACAACTCCATAGCTACAGGCACATTGTATGTAAATGAGATTCATCTGAACTGGGTTGGTAGGATTGGGTGTATGTAGGGTTTATTTACACCATAGAATGTCACAGAAGAATGACAAGCTTTCCTGCATTGAAAATTAATGATTTTCAACAGTGTAGGATTTGTGTACAGATGAGGGCAGCTTTAAAAGGAAACTGTTTAAAACGAACTGTTTTGGGGTTTTTTTTTGTATGTATTATATGTCTTTGCTCAATTGAGCTCACCTGTTCAAGTTAAGTCACTTTTATTTGTGCAAATTTACTGTTCATCATAGTTGATACGGCACAGTGTTTTCTTCGGTTGTTGTTTCTTGTAGGTATGTAGATGCTCGCAAAGACAGAGTTACAGTTATCTTCAGTACAGTCTTTAAGGATGATGATGACATCATCATCGGAAAAGTGTTCATGCAGGTAAGAGGCCGTGTGAGTGTGAACAGGTATGTATAAGTGCATGTGTGTATTCACTGTGTACAGATATAACACATGGATTCAGGGGCTAAGAAAAACTTGATTTTATGATCACTTTTTATGTTATAGTCATACAGTTTTACAAAGAATAAGTTTTCTATTGTGTTTTGTCGGCAGTATTTACCCTATGCTGTATGAACATTTATCACCAGAATTTTATGGTGGTGATTTTTTTCAAAATTGCACAGATACAGGGTTGTTTTCTGTCACAAACTTTCGATTTTCTCATATATTATGTATTGATAGGTTTTTTTTGAAATTCAAGCTGGGAATATGGACAATGAATATTTCAACCAGTCTCCAAAGCATGATCTGCTTTCTGTAAAATGAATGTACTGTTGCCTTTAGATCATACCCTCTGTTCTTCCTTGTGTTTCATTTTAATAAAGGTGCTACATGTTATGGCAAAAGCTGTGATGTGCATATTTTTACTGGGAGGTCATATCTTCTGCAGAAAAATGCTGGTTATATTTACCATCAGTATGTCCCAACACCATGTGGCTACCTTTGGTATGGGATGGCATGGCCCAACTTTGAGAAGATAAATTTCTTATCTTTGTGCATCAAAAGTAAAAGATCCATGTTGTAAGAACACCCAGGGCATGCAGTTATGCGTATCAGTATTACTCTTTCAGTGCCAATCACATCTAAAGTGGATCTGCTTAAGTCAGACAAGTCTGAATTATCATCCGGATCCCAAATTTGTATGCCTCATAAAAAGACCTTTCATTCAAGTACCAGTATGCCTATAGTTCCAGAGAGAATATGCTAGGTCAACAGCTTTTCTTGGCATGCATTGCACCCAATGCATGCCGAGAAAAGCTGTTGACTCAGTCCAAAATTTGGCACTGAAGGGGTTAAATTAAGATAACAGTAATGTTACAAAAGAAAAATGAAAAAATTAACATCAATAGATCTGTAAAGTACTTGTATGTACTTGTAGTTTAACATAATTAGAATGGTTGGGCAAAATACTTAAGGTGATTGCATTTCTTGTAGTTACTAATATGTGAATTTATATGTGTGATGACAGGAATTCAAAGAAGGCAGGAGGAACTACCAGCAAGCTCCCCAGGTGCTATTCAGTCACAAAGAACCGCCTTTAGAACTATCACAAACAGATGCCAAAACAGGAGACAACATAGGATATATTACATTTGGTAAGAAAGTTTTCTGAAAATTACTGTTGCAATGATTTTCAATTTCACAAAAAAAAAAATCATTGTTACTCTGAAAAATACTGTCATGCTAATTTTGAATTTTAAAAAAGTACTTTAAATGGTGATCTATTGTCATGAACTTGCCTGTGCATTTTTATTATTTTTTTTTTTTTTGGTATTTTTTTTTGTCTGAGGGTTTTTTATTCTCTTCTTTTTTCTAAATTGGTGTATTGAAAATTAGAGTTAAGGTGTTTCATACTTAATATTTGTCTGTGAAAAGTTAACTATTTATGATGTGACTAGTCCTTGAAAACTGTACAAACATTATGTGAGCAGTGTCAGTTTTTAGATCCTTTGCTATGAACATGCTTTTATTTTTAGAGAAAAAAGACGTTTTCATATTTCATATTTTAGTGCTGTTTCCACGTCATACGAGCAGTGAAAACCAAGACAACACAATCAACCTGATCCACACATTACGTGATTACCTTCATTATCACATCAAATGCTCCAAGGTGAGTCAAACTTGTTGAACGTACTAAAATACTTATATAGTGTACATATCTATAATACATGTATGATATAATATGTTCCTACTGTACAGCTTGGGAAATATAAGCCAGTTGTCTTCATTCTTCTCATTATCAACCCTTAAATCGTCAGACCGGTTGTTAACAACTGGTAATCATTTTATGCTGAGGTAACGCTAGCCAAGCCTCACTTGTGTGAACAACTATTAAACCATCACCCAACTTCACACAGACAGTTGGTTTTTTCCCCCCAAGAAGCACATGGATCTATTTATTTATACTGCCCCCTCTGGCATCTCTGTTTGTCATTTGGGGGATTCCGTGGTGATTCCCTTGATATGAATGACATCACAAAGAGGGCATGCAGTGAGTGCCCAGCACCAGTTCAGCTGCAGGTGTTTGTCAATTTTGTACAAGTGCCCAGGCTATTAACTTGATTCAGGAGTGAGCAGTGAGGGATTATATGGAGGAGGAGGAGGAGGAGGAGGACAGTTAAGTCCATCTTGGGTGTGAGGATATAAGTATTTTTGTCTCACCAGCATAAACTGTCGGTGAGACTAAGCACTCGCTTTCCATCCTTCCGTCCGTCCGCAGAAAACTTCAGGGGGGCATTATTTCACTAACCACACTGGGTAGGGTTTCATACTTGGGTAAATGATTTATAGTGATGGTCACTACAGATTTGTACCATCACTGTCACACTTCGTTGGTTAGATTTTGCTTGAATGAACATTGTAGAAAAATTTCGGAGTGGCTTGCGTGGTTCCCAAATACATGATAAATAATGTTATCCGTGTAACAGATTCAGGGGTCACATTAAGCGTACGTCCTGCATCATAGACGCAAAAATAAAAAATGAAAAAAAGACGCCTGGGAATCCATAAAACATTGTCATTTTGCATCTCTGTGGATGCACGCACAAAAAAACATGATGCATTTTGAATGCTACAACTGCAAAAATTACCCCAAACTTGGTAAATTTGCACCTTTGCCATAACAGTGTTTTTGCATGGTCCACCATGATCATGATTATGTATTATACTGGTGGAATCCTGGTGGAAACATGCAAGCCACCAGCCAATGTTGTCCCATGCCTAGTTTACTCTAGCAACATCAAAAGTTACACCTGAGTTTAAATACCAGACCTTTGTATTCTGTAGTCTGACAGTTGCTGATGGTGCCCCACAGGAGGCAACACCGGTCAAACTAATTTTCCACTGTTTGATTCATTTTGCTGTCATGCGCCTGCCTAGTCTTTCCAAGATATGTCATTGTGCTGCTATTTATACCAAGATCGTTAAACTAAGTAGAGATCCATGTATATGATTCTTGCAGGCTTACATTCACTCAAGAATGCGTGCCAAGACATCCGATTTCCTCAAAGTGCTGAACAGGGCAAGACCTGAGCCGAAGAATGTTGAGAAGAAAACCATAACGTGAGTATTGCATTGAGGTCTGACCTACTGGGAACTCTTTAGCTTTAACCCTGTTCCCTTTAACTGGCCCAATATGGCTGGTAATCAGATGTCATCTGCTTCCACATTTTTGATGAGTTTCATCAGTTATGAAAAATAATTTGATGGCAATTGTAGATGAAACCTCTCAAAATAACATGCCCCTCACCAGGAAAAACTGTTGATTGAGGCTTAATTCAAGGGGAAAGGGTTAATCTGTTCCTTGATGATACATGGATAACAGTAAGAAATGAGTATCAGTCATGATATATCAGCTTTAATCGTAAAAACTGTAAAATCTGTCCTGTTTCTGTGACATTTTTCTAGAGTTCCAAGTGGGGACTTGAAATTGGTTTGGGGGGTCACATTTAAATGTTACATGTCTGATTGATACTGGAAGTCAACATTGGGATCATGACACTTGCTTTAATTTGTCAATTTACTTACAGTTTTGCCAACTGAAGTTTTCAAAAGAGATCTGGCTAAATGTGGTTCAATATTTGTGAACCCGGATTTCTGGTTGTATTTGGATATTCTTGTACGTATTAAGTACTTGACCTCATAAAAACTAGGACATATGTTGACTAGTGTGGAATTCCAAGTAGGTCAGTGGTTACCAGGACTGGGAAAGGTCAAGCAGTATTAAATTTTAGGATAAGTTAGACAGCATGTACTTGAGAATCCTCTTGATTTATGCTGCTCTCAATGGGAAGACCATTTTGGTAAACCTCTGTCAGTGAACTGGCTCAGAGCATGTGACTGATTCAGAGTATTTACTTCCCACTGTTCAGTCTGTTTGAAGGAGACCTGCCAGGGGACTGGGGTTTCATTCATAATATTTTCCAGCTTGGTGTACCCTCTACCTGGGTATCATTTTATAATGACCCTCGGGAGTCCCTAAGTCTGCCCGGCTGTCAGCTGGATGGTATTATGGACTGGTTGAGCTACCTCTTTCCATCATGAAACTTTGTCCATGGAATTTAGACACACCTGTGGCACAATGCTTGTCAAAGCTTTCTTATTGCATGTTTTATAACTGATGATGTCATCCTATGGGTTCCATAATATCTTGCTCATTTAAGGTTTTGATATATTTTGCATTTTTTTGTTTGTGTATGACTTGTTTCAGTTGTATTATTATTTTTTGTGTGTATTTATTTAAATATGGGGGTTTGACAGAATATTAGTTTTTTAGCTCAGCTGACTGACAATCAGCTGAGCTTATAGGATGGTCCTTCGTCCGTCGTCCGTCCGTCCATCCACAATTCACATTTTTGACTTCTCCAAAACTGTCAGCCAGATTTACTGCACACTTGGCGAGAATGTTCCTTGGGTGGGTCTCTACAAAGTCTGTTCAAATGGTAATGCTGCAATGATTTTTGTATTTTGTATGAATTTTTTTGTTCCTTTTTGGGGCAAATCTTAAAAAACGTCTTCTCTGAAACCGTTCACCCAACTGCTTTGATATCACATTGGAACACTTCTTAATTTGTTCACCAGGTGACGCTGCAATTTTTTCCTAATTTTTATTATTTTTGTGTGCTTTTGCTATTTTCAACTTCTTCTCTAGAGCCATCACTCAGATTAAGCTGAAACTTGGTGGATATGTTCCTTGTGGAAGGGTCAAGCAACTTTGTGCACTAGGTGGCACTGCTGTGAATTCTTGATTTTTAATGATTTTGTCAATTAGGTAATTATCGGTCAATGCAGCTTTCCTGTTGATTACTGTGTCAATCAATGGGCATTCTAATGCTAATTAACTTTTTTCCGACTTCTTCTCCAAAACAATCATCCAGATTGACTTCAAACTTGGTGGCTGTGTACCTTTGGTGGGTTTCTGTCAGGTCTATTTAAATGCTCAGGCTCCAGTGATTTTAGGATTTTTAATGAATTTTTTTTATTCTTTTTTGGACAAATTTTACAAAATCTTCTCCACATTCGCTCATCCAATTGCTTTCATATTACATAAGAACACTCCAAGGGACTCGTAGTTCTTACGTGTTCCCCAGGTAGTGCTGCAATTTAAAAAAAAAAAATATTAATTTTTGTGTGTTTTCATTACTTGTTACTTCTTCTCGAGAACCGTGTCTCAGATTAAGTTGAAACTTTGTGGATATGATCCTTGTGAAAGGTTCAAGCAAAGATGTTCATTAAGTAGCACTGCTGTGGATTCCTGATTTTTAAAGATTTTTTGCAGTTTGAGTACTTATCTGTAAATGCATATTTTTTATTGTTTACTATGCAAGTCAATGGGCATTCTAATGGTAATTTACATTTTGGGCTTCTCTGAAGAAACTGTCTGTCAGATTTACATCAAACTTTGTGGCAATGTACCCTGGGTGGGTCTGTACCAAGTTTGTTCAAGTGGTCGTGCTCCAGTGATATTTTGATTTTTTTACTATATTTTTTCAAAAATCTTTAAAAAAAGTTTTAATAGGAAAGTTCAATACGGGAATTTTTTGTATTGGTTATAACTTAAATAATTTTGGCCAGATTCTTGCCAAGCTTGCTAGGGATGTACATTTTATAAGTGTCTACCTATGTTGTGCAAATGGTCATGCTCCAGTGATGGACTTGGTTCCAAAGGTCTTAGGACAACTGACACAAAATTTTCTGTTCCCTTGGTAACATGAGATCTGTTTTTAGCTGGGACCTTGATGTTGCACATGTTAATGTTTCTCTATGAAGGTCACACTGTATGAGTGACCTTGACCTTTATTTTGGGGGTCACACTGCAACATACACAAATTTTACTCTTCACTATAACTTGAGAACTACTTGAACTGGGACCTTGATGTTGCACATGTTAGTGTTCTTCTATAAAGGTCAGACTTACTCAGTACATGAACTCAGAACTCAGAACTCAGAAACATTTTATTCGACACACAGTGGTCACAATAAATTTTAGTACATATAATTAACAGTTTAATGTGTCAGGATGACTCCTACTTAGGAAACCAAGTTTCCGCTATCGTAGAAGCCACCTGAGAGACAAGAGTTACTGCTTAGAAATCATACATTTAGAATATATAACATTGTCATTGTGATTACATGTGATGAAATTATAAATTACAGACATAGCAGTTTGGTATGTTGCATACATCAGAATATGAATTTACATAAAATATTTTGACGTACCTTGAAAAACCAAAAAAGGAATGAGAATTTAATTTGTCAGTAATGCAGGGTGGAAGATTTTGGAGTAAACCTGGTAAGTAAAATCTAATAGAATTTTTGGATCTAGCTCGTGCTGGTATGGGAAGGGGTGTATTATTTGGACCACGAGTGAAATATGTATGAGATGCTGGAGAAGCGGAAAACATATTTTGAAAATAGTCAGGTAAATCATTTTTAGTGTATCTAAAGTGAAATTTCAATGCTTTTAAATGTAACAAGTGTTCAACTTTAAGAATGTTAAGTTTTTTTAAAAATGGATCCGTATGGGCAATAAATCTGGCCTGGCATATGAGACGAATGACTATTTTGAAGTGAAAATATTTTGGTACATGAATAGCCCCAAGCGAGGAGAGAATAGTTTAAATGTGGCAAAAAGAGTGAGTTATACATAACTAGCATGGTGTCTAAGGGGATATAGTTTTTTATTCTTTTGAAAATTCCTACTACTTTAGATAATTTATTGCCAATTTTATTCATATGCGAGGTCCAATTTAAGTTTTCATGAATTCTCAAACCTAAAAAATCAAATTCTGCAGTCCTTGAAATGGGTTGACCTTGATCCTATCCCAAGTTCACAGAGCTGCAAGTGTGATGAATGTCTAGGTCAGCTGAGCATGGGCTGTTCACACAGCCCTATTGTTTTTTTTTTTGGTTTTTTTTTTTTTTAATTTTGTCGATGTCAAGCTCATCCTGTTACTTTCCCATACCTTTTATTTTCCTCTGCTTTGAGGAGAATTCACATAGGGCTTTGCCCAGTTCTCCAATCAATAAAACATGCTTAAAACAATATGTTAATATTGCGATATCATTTTTGCCAACTGCTTCACTTTAGGGCTGAGAATGGAACAGTCTCATTGGTTGACAGATATCTCAGATCTACAGGAGTCCTGATAAACCTAGTTCTGAATCATGGCCACTTTGCTGAATGACTGGAGCTTTGACAATGATGAATGTCAACAATTCACTGTAGCAATGGCAATTTTGTTGAATGTTACTGACATCATCATTCAAGGATGTTCAGACACACTTAATATACCATTTTAACAAGTTTCTTGTATATGTCCTGTTACTCTTTTCAGTGGAAAGTCCTTCAAGCAGTTTTGAGGGTCAAGGATGAGATGCAGTACTTAGAGAAGCAAGTAGAGGGATAGGGAGGTCCTTCATCTGTACAGACACATTCATCAGCCAGCTGCAGCAACTAACTTATTTCATTCTCCCACTGGTATGACAGCGAGCATGGGACATTCCAGTTCTCCTGCAAAGTACATGTATGCAAACTTTATTCCCAAGGAACTTGCCCTTTTGTTTTGTTATACACAGTATGGTGTAAGCTCAGATGTCAGTGGTCACCACCGTCAGATGGCAGCACCGTTTTTGGCATGATTCAAGCAGTATTCCAGAGCAGCTTTGTAGCTGCTTCAAACCTTTGTTTTAGAAAATGTTTATGAACACTTGCAGAGAAAAGGATTTTTTTTTCCTATTAGACCATTTAACCCCCAGTTAAGAAAATGGCAGGTCATCAAAACAGTAACAACTCTTGGGCTGTAACTAATGCACACCATAGAGATAAAGATGACAACATGGAAATTTTGTCTTGTGCAGACTGGTTGAAGTATCATAATATTATAGTTGTCACCCGCTTAAGACTGTTTCAAGTATCACCTTGCTGTTTGAAGTATCACTATATTGTCTTTGTCATCCCTTCAATGATTGCTGTTTACCACAACTTAAATGGTTGAAATTGAATTCCTTGCACAATGTACAGGCGACAAGATGCTGTGTGGCTGAGCCATATGTCCTGCCTATTTTGTAATAACATGAGGGTCCTTTGCTGCTGCTGTTGCTTGAGTACTCAAGGGGCCAAAATTATTGTATTCTAATGACTCTGTACATAGCTATAGGAACAAACCTCTTGTAGGGTGACTATATGATAAAATGTTGGGACAGGCCAACAGCTAAATGTGAACATCATGGAAGGATTTGTAGGGTAGATTTTCATAGATTAGTCAACTTTAAAACAAATGTACAGTTGATTGAATTGAATGGTGTAAGTTTATGAAGCATCATATGCAATGCAAGCTATGGTAGATCTGCAGAATTACATATATGTCCATTCTGTGTAAGAGGGGCATATGATTATGGAACTTTTTGATGGGTCAGTGATAATAGCAAGAATGATTGTAAAACATAATGTGGAAAATAAGTGCATGTTACTTCTATAAGATCTCATTGCATTATCCACAGAACCATGGGATTCAGTGACAGGTAAAAATACCCAGGAATACATATAAATCTGTCTGTCATGTAAAAATCTCAGTTCAAAACAGGCATTCCTCATGGTGGAGATCACTTTCTGTCCAAAAAAAAAAAAAAATTGTACTTTGATAGGAAATATAGCATACTGAATATAAATGCATGTGTTATGAACTATAGCAAAAAAGAGGCCTGATGTGTACATAAAGGGATGGCAATCCAAAGTAGCAATTTGTCCCAATTTAAAAAGATGCATACAGTGGTCCCCCTCTTATAAGGCCACCCCAAATGCACTGGAAAAGTGGCCTTATAAGAGGGGTGGCCTTTCTTGAGGGGTAAAATACAATTAAGATGTCATACTTGCTGCATGGAGAACTGGCCTTTGTAGAGGGGGTGGCCTCTCTACGGGGGGGGGGGGGGCTTATAAGAGGGGGACCACTGTATACCTTTGTGAAATGTTATTCCAAACATGGTGCTTGATCTTTTCCAAGTTTGGTTCCATGAATGTTTCGCTGGTATGGTCATGAATAAGTGTCAAGTATAATGTAACATGCATCATTAAAAGAAGGTTTTTGTTAAAACCATCCTGTGGGAAAAGTAATTGCAATGGGGCCATTAAATAAGGTTGGACACTTTGGTGTAAAACTACTTGGTTTTGAACTTTTCTCATAGTTTTTTGTGTGCCTGAAGATACATCTCCCATTTTTTGCTTCATTTATATGCTTAGAGAAGTTAAACTTTAAAAGAGTTTAAGCAAAACATTTGGTACATTTTGTAAAGCAGATCCTTTGCCTTTGCTGGTAATGTTAGCACCATACACAATTTCAACCTTCAGGAGCATAATGTAGAGATGTGGAACAACACAGAAGACCAATGCTCAGCAAATGGACACACTATCAATATTTCACAGCATTTCCTTATGGTTGTTAAGTAGGTGTATACCCATTTGATGGAAGTACTTTTTGTCAACATAGAACAAGATAAGACATGACCTGATGTATTTCAGTGAAGACTGTAAATGTACTCAATTTCATGTATATAAATTTTCACAATTTTTGCATTTTGGGAAACAAACTGAAGTTTGTTTTCGCCATTTCGGACATAATTCCCATTCAACCTCTATTAAAATCCCATTACATTATATTTTATTTTCATGGTTTTTGCATTACAGGTATTTAACTGATGTTTCAAATTAATTATTTTGGACAGAGTTCCAGTTAAACTTGCATTAAAATCCTATTACATTGTCTTTAATTTTTTGTGGTTTTATGCCAAAAGAAAAACTAAAAATATTGTGAAATTAAGTGAATTTACTGTTTACCTATACTGGCAAATACAAGAGGAAAAACCATGTGGATATGCAAAGATACAACTGCTGGTGAACTGTGACATCTCTTTTAAAGGACACATGACAACAGATGCAGGAACACAAGAAGTATGATGTTTTCAGTGAAAATATCTGGGCATGTGAAGATTATGGATTATTTGATCCAAGTAAAGGAAAAAATTCTGTGTAAAGCTTTTTGCTATGCAGCTTTCATTTTGGATGTCCATTAAAATCTAATAATACAAAACATAATTGTTTGTATACAAAATGTTATAAATAAACCATCAAATCATATATGTTGTATGTCTTTACTTTCAGTTATAAATTTTATTTGTTGTACTGGTGCAATGGTAAGGGGTAAATATTTTTATTTAAAAAGTGGCCCCTGTGTTCAAGAATATGAATATCATTTGCTCCTCAGCAAATCTTCCAAGAAGATTGATAAATTTTTGCCTCAGCTGACAAGTCAGGCTAGTTTATATTGTGGTTCATTGTCTGCCATCCACCCGTTTGTCTGACTACAACTCATGTTTTTTACTTCTCTGTAACCATCAGCCAGATTCACTTCAAACTTGTTGGGAATGTATCTTGGGTCAGTCTGTATCAAATTTGTTCAAAGGGTTATAGATTTTTAATTTTAGGATTTTTTTTTAATTGTTTCAAAATCTTCTCCCAAAGCACTCAGCAAATGTCTTTGAAATTGCATAGGGACACTTCTGGGGGCCCCCAAGACTTCTGTTCAGCAGGAGGTGCTACAATTTTTAGCTCAGCTGACTTAGCTTATAGGATGGTCCTTTGTCTGTCGACAATTCACATTTTCAACTTCTCAGAAACCGTCAGCCAGATTTACTTTAAACTTGTTTGGGATGTACCTTTGGTGGGTCTCTACCAAGTTTGTTCAAATGGTCGTGCTCCAGTGATTTTTGGATTTTTTTTTGATTTTTTTTTTTTTTTTGGGGGGGGGGGACTTTTTTGAAGTAAGTCTTTAAAAAATCTTCTCCAAAACTGCTCACCTAATTGCATTGATACCACACTGGAATACTCCCAGAGACTCCTAATTCTTAATTTGTTCACCAAGTGGGGCTGCCATTTTTTCATAATTTTTTGCTCTGTTGACTTGTCAGTCGGCACAGCTATTGGAATCTGTTTGCGCCTGTCATCTGTCCATCCATTGTTCAACTTTTTACATTTTTCAGGGATGAGAATTCCCCTCTTTTCTGAGGTTTTCCTCCTTTTTGGTCAGAAAAGTTTGTGGATTTGGTATAAAAAGGACAAATCTGATGAAATAATGGAAAGCTGGGCATATATAGGGGTGTTTCCATCCTTTCTTGTTCTTTGGTGTCCTCATCCCTGATTTTTGACTTCTCAAAAACAGCTGCATATATTTTTTTTTATTTTGCACATGGATGTTCCCCAGGTGGACCTCTTCCACATTTGCAAGGGAAATGCAGGATGCAATAATTTTTGTATTTTTTTTTTTTTTAGCTCAGCTGATAATTCAGCTAAGCTTTTAGGAGGGTGAGGCATCTGTTGTCTGTCCACAATTCACATTTTCAACTTTTCTCCAAAACCGCTGGCCAGATTCACTTCAAACTTGTTGGGGATGTGCATTGGGTGGGTCTCTATCAAGTTTATTTAAACTGTCACAGTCCATTGATTTTTGGATTTTAATTTTTTTTTGGGGGGGGGGGGGGGGGTCATTTTGTGGAAATCTTAAAAAATCTCCTACAAAACTGCTTGGCCTATTTGAAATTGTATAAGGACTCTTCTGGGGACCCCCAGACCTTAAGCTGGTCAACAGGTGGCCCTGCAATTTTTTTCTTTTTTTAGATCAGCTGATAGTTCAGCTGAGCTTTTAGGAAGGTGAGGCATCCGTTGTCCGTCTACCACCAGTTGCCTTTTGTAGGTGACTGCCAGTCTCAAGTCAGGAGTGAAACTTGTTTCTTCTCATTGGTATTGGAAGATGAATGTTGATGCTTTGGTAACTCTGGAATCTCTGCTGTCATTGATGGGTTGAATATTTATGAATATGGGTCAAGTTTTTGTACATAAGTGTATCATACTATCATATACGCCATCCCTCCATCGTCTGTCGTGTGTCCACAATTCACATTTTTGAATTCTTCTCCAAGACCACTGGCCACATCCACTTCAAACTTGGTGGGGATGTACCTTGGGTGGGTCTCTACCAAGTTTGTTCAAATGGTTATGATCCAGTGATTTTTGGATGTTTAATGAATTATTTTTTTGTTCATTTTTGGGGGAAATCTTAAAAAATCGTCTCCGAAACCACCTGGCAGATTGCTTTGAAATTGTGTAGAGACACTTCTTGGGACCCCCAGACCTTAAGTTGTTCAACATGTGGCGCTGTGAATTTTTGTGTGTTTTTGCTTTTTTCGACTTCTCCAAAACCATTTCTCAGATTGTGCTGAAACTTGGTGGATATGTTTCTTGTGGAAGGGTCACACAAGGTTGTTCACCAGGTGGTGTTGCTGTGGATCCCTGATTTTTAACGAATTTTTCAATTTGGGTACTTGTTGGTCAATGCATCCATTCCTATTGTTTACTATGTAAGTCCATGGGAATTGCAATGGTAGTTTACAATTTTTACTTCATTTAAAAACCGTTAGCCAGACTCACTTCAAACTTAGTGGGGATGTGTCTTGGGTGGGTCTTTACCAAGTTTATTCAAATGGTCACTGTCCAGTGATTTTGGGTTTTCTTTTAGGAATTTTTCTTGTTGATTTTACATGCCTATTGATTATCACGCAAGTCAATGGGGATTGCAAAGTCATCGGGGTTTGCAATGATAATTGAAAATTTCTAACTTCTGCGAAACTATCTACTAGATTCACCTCAAACTTGGTGGTCCTGTTGTACCAAGTTTGTTCAAATGGTCACAATGCAATGATTTTTGGATTTTTTATGATTTTTTTGTTCATTTTTTGGCCAAATCCCCAAAGGTCCTTTTCATTGTGTATACTCAGCCAATTACTGTGAAATTGCATAGGGACACTTTTGGTAATGAAGGTGATACATGTACAGAAGGTGAGTGACCTTGACCTCATTTCCAAGGTCACAGGGCGAGGTGCATGAAATTCACTGTTTATATGATAACTTGAGAACTATTAAGGTTAGGATATTTGCATTGCACATGCTAGTTGTCCTTAATGAGGGCCAGAGTTAGACAGTAGCTAAGTGACCTTGACCTTATTCCCAAGGTCAAAGGGCCACTTGCTAAAATTTTACTGTTCACCTGACAAGTTGAAAGCTATTTGAACTTGGACCTTGATGTTGAACATGATGGTTGTCCTGAGCAAAGGCCAGACTTAGACAGTACATGGGTGACTTAACCTCATTTCCAAGGTCACTGGGACCCAGACACTTACGTGAATTTTACTTTTCACATTGTAACTTGAGAACTGTGGAAGGTAGGACTTTGATGTTGAACTTGTTGGTGGTCCTCTTCTTAGGAAAGGTTGAGACTGTACATGAGGGACCTTGACCCCATTCTCAAGGTCACAGGGCCACTAACATAAATTTTAGTGGTGGCGTGATAACCTGAGAACTATTTGTACTGTGACTTTAATCTTGCACGTGGGGATGGCCCTCAAAGAAAGTTAGATTCAGAATATGTCAGTGACCTTGACCTCATTTCAAAGGTCATAGGGCACCTTAGTCAGCTGAGTACAGAACAGTCACAGTCCTTTTGTTATGAATATTTCAATTAGTTTTTTGAAAATTTTATTTTCTGCATCTCAGGAACTTAGTGGCCAATTGCTTATATATTGCATGTACGGTCACCTGGGGTCACCTAGTTTACAATGAATTTTTTAATGAATTTTATATATCAAACTTTGCTGCCATGGTACATGTAGATAGCTATATAGACTACAGTGCATGTGGTGCAGTACTGTAAAAGCACATTCCAGTCAGCAGACAACAGGATCATCATGATCCTCTTGCTTATCATTTTTTGTTTGTTTGTGCTGTTTTCTACTTCTCCAGAATCTTCACTCAGATTAAGCTGAAACTTGTGGATATGTTCCTTGTGGAAGGGTCAAACAAAGTTGTTCACAAGGTGGCACTGCTATGGATTCATGATTTTTAACGATTTTTTCAAATTGGGTACTTACCAGTTAATGCACCTCTTCTATAGATTACTATTATATATGTAATGGACATTCTAATGCTAATTCACATTTTCAACTCCTCCAAAACCATCATCCAGACTGACTTCAAACTTGGTGGCAATGTACATTGGGTAGACCTCTACCAGGTTTGTTCAAATGGTCATGCTCCAGTGATTTTTTTATTTTAAATGAATTTTTTTCTTTCTTTTTTATGCCAACCTTAAAAATCTCCAAAACTGCTCACCAATGGGCATTCTAATGCAAATTCACATTTTTAATTTATCTGAAACGGACATCCAGATTGACTTCAAACTTGGTGGCAATGTACCTTGGGTGGGTCTCCACCAGGTTTGTTCAAACAGTCACGCTCCATTTTTTGGATTTTTTTTATAATGATGGGGGGGGGGGGATCTTAAAAAATCTTCTCTGTAACTGCTCACCCGATTGCTTCGATACTACTCAGGAACACTCCTAGGGACTCCCAGTTCTTAATTTGTTCACCAGCTGGTGCTGCCATTTTATTCTATTTGTGTGTGTGTGTGTGTGTGTGTGTGTGTGTGTGTGTGTGTGTGTGTGTGTGTGTGTGTGTGTGTGTGTGTGTGTGTGTGTGTGTGTGTGTGTGTGTGTGTGTGTGTGTGTGTGTGTGTGTGTGTGTGTGTGTGTGTGTTATTGCTATTTTAGACTTCTTTTTCAGAACTGTTACTCAAATGTAGCTGAAACTAGATGTATATATTTCTTGTGGGAGGGTCAGAAAAAGTTGTACACTAGGTGGCACTGTTTTAAGGGATTTTTTTCAATGTGGGTACTTATTGGTAAATTCACTTTTCATAGTACAACTGTGCAAGTCAATGGGCAATTTAATACCAGTTCACATTTTTGACTTCTTGTCCAGAACTGTCTTTCATATTGACTTCAAATTTGGTGGCTATGTATCTTGGGTGGATCTCTACCAGATTTGTTCAAATGGACATGCTCCATTGATTTTTGAATTATTTTTAAGAATTTGTTGGTTCTTTGGGGGGGGGGGGGCAAATCTTAAAAAATCACAAGAGTATATATGTATATGTCAGCTGAGCACAGGACTGTCACAGTCCTCTTTGGGTTTTTTTTTTTTTTTTTTTTTTTGGTCCTCGCCCATTTTCTGTCGTCAACAATCAACTTCTTCTCCAAAGCCATCAGGCAGATTGACTTCAAACTTGGTGGCAATGTACTTTGGGTGACTCTGGACTAAGTTTGTTCAAATGGTCATGCTTTGCTAATTTTTGGATTTTTTATGATGGGGTGGGGGGGGGGGGGCAAATCTAAAAAAAATCTGGTATACAATTTTTTGTGAGTTATTGCTATTTTTGACTTCCTCTGTCACTCAGATTTAGCGGAAACTTGGTGAATATGTTCCTTGTGGAAAGGTTTAAGAAAGTTGTTCACAAGGTGGCACTGCTATGGATTCCTGTTTTTTAGCTCAGCTGACTTGTCAGTCAGCTGAGCTTATCTTATGGTCCTCCATCCATCGTCCGTCCGTCGTCCTTCCATCTGTCAACAATTTACATTTTCGACTTCTTCTCTGAAACCGTATGCCAGATCCACTTCAAAATTGGTGGGGATATGCCTTGGGTAGGTGTCTACCAAGTTTGTTCAAATGGTCACGGTCCATTGATTTTTGGATTTTTAATGAATTTTTTTGTTCTTTTTTGGGCAAATCTTAAAAAATCTTCTTCTCTGAAACTGCTCACCCAATTACTTTGATATCACACAGAAACACTCCCTGTGACACCTAGTTCTTAATTTGTTCACCAGGTGGCGCTGCAATTTTTTTCTATTTTTTTTTATGAATTTTTGTGTGTTTTAGTTATTTTCGACTTCTTCTCTAGAACTGTCCCTCAGATTAAGCTGAAACATGGTGGATATGTTCCTTGTAGAAGGGTCAAACAAAGTTGTTCACTATGTGGGAATGCTGCAGATTCCTGATTTTTAACGATTTTTTCAATTCTGGTACTTATCGGTCAATGCAGCTTTCCTATTGATTACTATGGAAGTCAATGAGCATTCTCATGCTAATTCACATTTTCGACTTCTTCTCCAAAACCGTCATCCAGATTAACTTCAAACTTGGTGGGGATGTACCTTGGGTGGGTGTCTACCAGGTATCTTCAAATGGTCATGCTCCAGTGATTTTTGGATTTTTAATGAATTTTTTTGTTCTTTTTTTGGACAAATCTTAAAAAATCTTTTTCTTTGAAAGCGCTTACTCAATCGCTCTGAAATCACACGGAAAGACACCTAGGGACTCCGTGTTCTTAATTTGTTGACCAGGTGGCGCTGCAATTTTTTACTATTTTTTTATGAATTTTTGTGTGTTCTAGCTATTTTCGACTTCTTCTTCAGAACCGTTACTCAGATTAAGCTGAAACGTGGGGGATATGTTCCTTGTAGAAGGGTGAAACAAAGTTGTTCACGATGTGGGAATGCTGCAGATTCCTGATTTATAACGACTTTTTCAATTCTGGTACTTGTCGGTCAATGCAGCTTTCCTATTGATTACTATGGAAGTCAATGAGCATTCTAATGCTAATTCACATTTTCGACTTCTTCTCCAAAACTGTCATCCAGATTAACTTCAAACTTGGTGGGGATGTACCTTGGGTGGGCGTCTACCAAGTTTGTTCCCATGGTCATGTTCCAATGAATTTTGTTTTTTTTATGATTTTTTTTTTCAAAAATCTTTACAAAAGTTTTAACATTGGAATTTCTTGTAATGGTTATAACTAAAATATTTTTGGCCAGATTTACGTCAAACTTGGTGGGGATGTGCCTTGGGTGAATCTCTACCAAGTTTGTTCAAATGGTCACGCTCTATTGATTTTTGGAATTTTTATGATTTTTTTTGGGGGGGGGGGCAAACTTTAAAAACTCTTCACCTCTGAAACTGCTCACCCAGTTGTTTTGATATCGTTCATAAACACTCCCAGGGACGCATAGTTCCCAATTTGTTCACCAGGTGGCACTGCAATTTTCTCTATTTTTTTTATGAATTTTTTATATGGTTTTGTTATTTTTCACTTGTTCTCAGAACCGTCACTCAGATGAAATGTGATGGATATGTTCTTGTGGAAAGGTTAAACAAAGTGTTTACAAGGTGGCATTGCTTTAGATTCCTGATTTTTAAGTATTTTCCATTCGGGTACTTATCGATCAGTGCAGCTTTCCTATTGATTACTATGTAAGTCAATGGGCATTCTAGTGCTAATTCACAGGACAACTGACACAAAATTTACTGTTTCCTTGATAACTTGAGATCTGTTTTGAGTTAGTACTGTGATGCTGCACATGTTAATGTTTTTGTATGAAGGTCATGCTCAGACAGTACATGAATGACTTTGACCTCTTTTCTGGGGTGACAGTGCAACATACATGAATTTTACTCTTCATTATAACTTGAGAACTACTTGAACCTTGATGTTGCACATGTTAGTGTTCTTGTATAAAGGTCAGACTTACTCAGACCATGGATGACCTTGATCCTTTCCCAAGTTCCTAGAGCTGCAAGTGTGATGAATGTCAAGATCAGCTGAGCATGGGCTGTTCACACAGCCCTCTTGTTTAAAGATTTCTCTTCAATTTGGGTACTTATCGGGCAATGCACCTTTTATATCGATTTCTATGTAAGTCAATTGGTATTCTAATGCCAATTCACATTTTTACTTCTCCCTAACCGTCAACCAGATTGACTTCAAACTGGGTGGCAATGTAGCTTGGGAGGGTCTCTATCAGATTAGTCAAATAGTCACACTCCAATAATTTTGGGATTTTTTTATGATTTTTAAAAAATTTTGCCGGCAAATCGTGAAATAAAATCTTCTCTGAAACCGCTCACCCAATTGCTTTGATATCATACAGGAACACTCCTAAGGTCTCCTAGTTCTTAATTTGTTCACCAGATGGCGCTGCAATTTTTACCTCAGCTGACTTGCTAGTCAGGCTGTGCTTTCAGAAGGCTCAGTTGTCCATCTTAGAAATACTTCCAAATGTCATATACACTCAGTTAAACCTCAACACAGGTCTATTCAGTTGCAACTTTGATTTTTTGGACAAGCTCAGGTCAGCTGAGCACGGGCTGTTTACGCAGCCCTCTACTTTATGTTTTTTCATGTGTTTTTACTATTTTTGATGTTTTCTCCAGAAACGTCACTCCGATCAAGCTGAAACTTGGTGTGGATATGTGCCTTGTGGAAGGGTCAAAGTTGTTCACCAAGTGGCAATGCTGTGGATTTCTGATTTTCAACAATTTATTCAATTCGAGTACTTATCGGTAAATGAACCTTTCCTATTGATTACTGTGTACATGCAAGTCAATGAGCATTCTAATGTTATTCACATTTTTGACTTCTCATCCAAAACCATCAACCAGATTGACTTCAAACTTGGTGATAATGTACCTTGCGAGGGTCTCTACCAGATTCGTTCAAATGTTCATGATCCATTGATTTTTTTTTTTTTTTTTTTTGTTGTTGTTGTTGATTTTTTATGAATATATATTTTTTTAGGGGGGGGGGGCAAATCTTACAAGAATCTTTTTCTCCTAAACCGCTCACCCGATTGCTTTGATATCACACAGGAAAATTCCTAGGGTCTCGTAGTTCTTCATTTGTTCACCAGGTGATGCTGCAATTATCTATATTTTTATGGGTTTGTGTGTGTTTGCGCTTTATTTTACTTCTTCTCCAGAACCGTCATTTAGATTAAGCTGAAACTTGGTTGATATGTTCCTTGTGGAAGGGTCAAAGAAAGATGTTCACTTGGTGGCAATGCTGTGGATTCCTGATTTTTTTTAATTCGGGTACTTATCAGTAAATTCACTTTTCTTTTTGATCACTATGTAAGTGAAAGGGCACTTTAATGCTAATTCACATGTTCGACTTCTCCAAAATCTTCAACCGGACTGACTTTAAACTTGGTGGCAATGTATCTTGGGTGGTGACAGGTTTATATTAAAAAAAAAAATGTCCAAAATGCTCTGTCAGGGGGAAAAGTGCTACGACACTGTATCCTTCAAACTTTGACAACTAAAGCAACTTATGACTACATTGGATTATTTCTTTTCAATTATTCCCTGGTGGCTTTGATCCAATTTTGTTTGTGCCAGGCATCCTTATTCAAGATCATCATGCGGTCACAGATCTGTTCAAAACTCTATGTGCCACTGACTTAACCTTTTGAAGCTGGATTTCTCTCTTTGATGAAGCGGACAAGAGAGGTAACTTTACACGGTTATTCCGGGAGAACGGCTTCGCGAAGAGGAATGGATAAAAAGGATTACATTTGTAAAGGTCTTAACTAAAAAAGGTATCCAGCGATTTTCATTTGCTTACCCCACCCCTCACCCCCGACCCAAAAAATGAACAGGTCAAAGATCAAAGGAAAAAGTGACATGTCAAACTTTAGGGTCTTGTGGTGACAAAAATATTCAGGATATAAAAAAAATCATAGTTTTTTTCGGTTGATTTGTTAGCTACAGAATTCGCAATATTTTACAAATTTATGTCAAGCACGCAATGACTTATTTTGATGTTTTCAACATCGCCCATTGATAACCTACTGGTCAATATTTGTTGAACAATGAAGGAAATAAAACTCCGATTATAATGCGTACATCATCTTTGGATCATGACAAACACACGCATATATAGTTTGGGTGTAGCACAGAAAATACTTTTAGGGCCACAAGTGAATCAAGTCGCAAATAGTTTTCGTGTATTTCGTGTCGTTAAGGGCCTATTTTTAAGGTTTAACTTCATAGCCTCAGACATCTTTCATGATACCTCCAGAACCATTTCACATACAATAATGAAATTTATACTGTAGATGCACTATACTGTCCTTTTGTGCAATCTGGCTTGTTCCCTTTCCCCTCTTTTTGGAGAGTCACAAGGAACATTTCGATTTTTGTGGCATCTTTGTGCAAGTACTATAATTTCAGCTCTGGTATTAACATTTGCAAGAGACATTCTACAAAGCTCTTACGTATGCCATATTTTTAATAACCAGGACCAATTCTCAAGGTCAACATGAGATGCACAATTTGCATGTATATGCTTACTGTTATGTTATCTCTACTAGCTTAATTGTCAGTCAGATGATGGTCCTTGATTCATATGTCAACAATTTACATTTTTGTAACTTTGCAAAAACCAGCAACCACATTCTCTTCATACTTGGTTGGAGAGTATATACAATGGGTGGGTCTGTATATTGCTTTTATTCCGCTGTATGGAACAAAACCATAAAAATAAAAACAGTGAAACAGTTTTTAACATTGTTTGAATGGGAATTGTGTCCAAAACAGTGAAATTAAGACTACAGTAAAATGTCAAAAATACAAAAACCGTGAAAATCTAAACAAGCGAAAACATAAAGCAATTTACAGTACGTTGTTTAACTAACTTCGATAACCGAACCCACTTCCACGCATCAAGACACAAAGTAGAAAAAAGCCACAGATACTATTTTGTGGGTTTATGGTCCATGCTGACACTTTAGTGTCCATTTTAGCAAACTGTGCTGCAAACCTAATTCATGTAAACTGTCTGGTACAAATAAAAATCAAGACTGTTTAGAAGTTAATACACATGATGTAGCAACAATTTATTGGGACAACTGAAAATCAAGAACTGTATAGAGGTTCATACACATTAAATTAATTAATTTGGCTGCAATTTCCAAAGGCCCACTTTGGTATTGTTCATATGTTGGTGTATATTGACAATAATTATTGCATTACAAGCTAATTGATAGATCATCAGTTTTGTTAGACCGTTTAAAACTTTATGGCACCTGTGAGAAAAATAAGTGTTTGTTTAATTAAAATAAAGTTAACATTGCACTTGTACATACATAAATTAAGTAAGTAAAACTTTTATTGACGATTTAAATGCAGGTCAATGCTGACCTATTTGTCCAAAGTGTACGTATAAGCAGCAGCGGAGTGCTCAAACTTGAAACTTGGTAAACCTGTTTATACGCACATGCATGCATCCATACAAACAGACAGGCTGATGTGTATAATTTGTATGTTTTATTTATAAACCTATGTATTTATTGATTTTATTTTTGTAGTTTAATTTGCCATGGTCACACCTGTGAGTCCTGGCTTATATTTCTTCAAATGTCACGTTAGTCTCAGTGACAGTGTCATGGCAGGGCAATTAATTTGGCATCGATCACTTGCCATCCCATCATATAGTTTTACCCCAGAGACACTATACCTCTATGTACGGTAACAATTGTGCCATTTATTTTACATTAATGTCTGTGGGCAGGCGAATGAAGTGTCAGTGTCACACCAGGGACCTTGTAATAATAAGTCTATAACACGTCCCTGACCACACAAAGACAAAGTTACAAATATGATGCGCAATGCTCACAGGCAAGTTAACATCTATGGTACAAAATAAAAATTTGCATTTCCAAGTAATATAGATTTCAGAATCAATTTTGCGAAGCGGCGACATCCTTCAACTTCAGAAGTTGGCCGTATTGCCTTCACAGTGAGTGTTACACACATTCTGGGAAATGTTTATGGAGGTTTGATCTGTAAGTGTCAGAAAGCGGAAATGCCTCTCTGAAGGTCAGTGGGCGCCGGTCACGAGACCCGGAACTAAGCATCTCATTGGCGGGTTTTACATTTTGAACGGGAGTGTGTCGCCGCGATATACAAACTGCATGAACTGTGCCAGGTGAGAGTACATTTACCGAAAAGAGATTTGTTTTGGAAGCGGAGGGGCTCATCTGCCAACATCAGGTATATTGATGTTTCTGTGAAGTAAAATTGACAACCTGTCTGATGAACGAGCTGTAAGAATTATGTTAATCTTCACTTTAACCTAAAGTGTAGGTAGGAATATAGACATCATAATAGGATTTCACCTGGACTGGGGCTCGGGTGCCTTAAACTTAAAGTTCAATAACCAACCAGAATATTCCTGGGTTAATTTTTGCGGATGACATTGGGCTCATGACCTACTCTCAAAGAAAATTACAGGGTATGTTAAATTGTTAAAGTTTACAGGGAAGAAATTGGAGGCTACAGTTTAGCCAAGACAAAAGCCAAGCTATGTAGCTATGACACTGTCACAAGACAAGGAAAGAAAATCGACTTGGGAAATTCAGTGAATGCTATTGTATTAGTCAGTGCTGTTCTGTGCTAGTGTTTACAGCCTATGAAGAGCATTGGAAATACATACATGTGCACATGCACAGAACAGCAACAACAGTGATGAAGGCTTAGCATTTAATTACAATTTTTAAAATCAGATCAATATATAGGAACAGTGGTTGATTAATAAGTAATGAAATCTTAAACAGGACGTTATTTACTAATTTAGCCCCAAATTACTACATGCATGTGCTGAGTTTGAAAAAGCAGTGAGTGAACAAAGTAGAAACTTGTAACCACTGATCACCAACTATGGATAGTGCATGTGTGGCACAACAGACACATGGGAAAACATGTAGTTACCAGTTGACTTCCTTGTATTTGAGGGTAAACTGAACAAAATGTAGTGAAGTCAGATGTGAATTTATGTTCAGTTATGTGGAAGAAGAGGAGCTAATAACTACATGTAAATACTCAGTGATATTCACAATTTTGCAGCATGGCAGACTGGAAACTAACTCTCGTAGCAGCCTTTGATGACCTTGTGAGGAATTCTGCAGTGCTTACCACTGGTATTGAGCCAGGTTTGTGTTGTAATGTTACTTTCAAAAATATATTTGGAGTGACTCCATGCATGAACATCTCATACATGTACATGTAATTGATTTTGATTCACTGAATCAGAGAGCCCACTGACCTGTAGTGTAACTAAGTGTCACATGTGTTGCTTAGCCTATGTGCTAAAAGGCTTGCATCTTTGGCTGGCAGCTAAGCCATTTCCAAGGTTTCTCTCTTGTCTACATGTATATCAGTTGGAACTTAAGTTTTGTGAATTCACCTTGTATAGGCATACCTCTGTCTATGCAAACTTATGGCTCGTAACGGCCAAAATGCATGATATTACACCTATGCAGCAAATAATGGAGTCTGACAGAGAAGATGACAGAACCTCTCAGAGAAAAACCCTCGTCAAAAGGTAATATGTTTCAGAATTTTATCAGAACCATGAGCATTGAGTGACCAACAAATAAATTTTTAAGTATTGATGCAAATTGTTGAAGTACATGGCACAATTAACTGTAACCACAATCCCCCGTTCAAGGTATATGCAAGCACTGTTTATATAAGGGACTCAAACTGATGTGTTTGTTAAAATGTATGGCCTAATGTAGCAAAATTTTCCTCTGTGGATGAAATATTTTGTATCCGGGTTGCTTTGGACTGATAAAAGTGATAGAAAATATGTTACAGTGTAAGAAAGGTAGAAAACTGCTGGAACAGAAATACCAGGCCTAAAATGCAGAACCGCAATTTGTGGCCACGCCTAAACTTGCAGTACATGAGGCATGCAAATACCATATATGCATTAGAAGTTGTATTAAACACTACGTACTAAACTTTATTTATTTATATATTCTGCACACAGTATTAATAAAACAGTTGTGTATAAACCCTAAAGATGCATATGTTTTAATAATAAAAAGTGTTTCTAATATTTTACAATGCAAATCATTAGGTTGGTTCATTATATTTACTTTAGACCAAGATGCAGTCTCTCACTAAACAGAAGAAAGGGCATTAAAAAACGCAGACTGCACACTCAGGGCAAAAATACGGATGATCTTCCTGCTGATACTCCAATCCCTCATGATCAGATACTTTTTCACTGTAAAACTCCAGGACTACACCCAAGAGATCTTCAAGGTCCATAGTGCTTCAGACCTAAATAAAAGTAAATTATACATATATAATTAAAAGGTTTTCAAAACATTAATTCAATATCAGTAAAAACTCACTTTTTTAATTGATAGGAAAATAAAATTATTTTATCTGCCACTATTTGGTAGGGGAGTGGGATGCATTGGGATATTTTTTATTCATAAATTGCCAAAGATCGAATAAATAAACTGTTACCAAATATACATGTATCCACTACCATTTTTATATTACAGGGTTTGAAAGAGTTAATTAGATAAGACAGTGGAATCTCCCAATTAAAACCATCCAAGAAACTATAAAAAAAATGGTCTTAATTGGAAAGTGGTCTTTATATGGAGTACATTTACACAAAGAATAAAATGGGACGGAAAGGTGGTTACAATAAGAAGATTGGGTGGTTTTGGGGAGTACAGTACTAAGTAGAATTGAGTGCATGGGCAAAATTTTAAATGTTTAATTTCATCATAAATTCATGCCCCATAACTGTTTGCTGACTTTGTCCTATTTTCATGTATCATCATGGTTGTATTGATAGGGTCAAAGGGTTTGAAAAGTTAAAAGGTTACTATTAATAGACATCAATCAGTCTGGAGACACTGTTATACATGTATCAGTGGAGCATTTTGCATAGACTGAGCTGCCAATTTGCAGCGTTGGCCGTGGCCATGGATTTCACGTGGAATCTGAATATTAGGCTGTGTTTTTGCCACTTTCATTCACGTGGATTACATTGTGCTGTGTGCTTACAAGTGTTAGGATAACAGGGGTGCATTTGCTTCTGTTTGGGTAGCAAGTTAGCCAATATTAGATGAGATACTGAGGTATTTGTGACCTGAGGACGGCGACTGAGGGTTGGCATCAGACACAACTTGGCTATGGGGAGGCATTAATTTCAGAAATATGGATGCATGTTTCTTGTTAAAACTTATTCAGTTTTGTTAAGGAAACTTCCCTACACTCAACTGGGTAGTTCATATTACTTTTACTAATGACCGAGATACTTAAAAGCTGTTTACTTGCCACTTGCTGCTTTCCAAATGTTGTCTGTGTGGTGGTCTTGTTGACTAGAAGGTGATGCCGGGATGCATAGAGATCAAGTAGCATAATATTTGCATAGACTGAGGTATGCCTGTACACCGTGGAATTAGCTTAGTTCAGCTGAGCACCAGTTGTTCACACAGCACTCTATTTTCGTTAATGCACTATGTCTTCTCTTACACCCTCCCCATTTCCATGCATTCCAGGCAAAGCTGCAAGATGTCACATGTGTGCAAACCATAATTAGTGCACATATATTCCCATTTGCGATTGTAACTTGTATGATGTATCACATCACAGAATCATTAAAAAAAAACATGTATGGAGCCTTGTCTGTCCTTCTCCTCCCTCTCCCCGAGAAGGAGGAATTGGGTAGGTTTTTTCTTGCTATGCGTAGAAAATATGCACTGTTTGATGTTATTTTGTCAAATTTTGACCTTTGTTTTATTCACATAACATCCTAGGAACTGATATTGTTTAACTGTTTTTTGCTCAAATCTCCCAGTGAAATTTATATAGCCTGCTTGTATACATGTATGTTTCCAAAGTTTGTTTGAATGGTAATCATTTTTGTGGGAGATTTTAGGGAAGACTTGATAGCATACCCCAGCAGGTTAATAACTTTACCTTGCATGGGGTGGTCATACTGGACCCACCCCATCCCAGGCAAAGCTATTGACTGAGTCTTTTTCTGACCAAGAAAGGCTTACGCTTCTTGTAAAATCAAACTTGAATATGTATCTTGAGCAACTTAGACGGGGCTAGTGCCACGGTGACTCGAGGTTTCTGGTGGATAGTCTGACCGGTTTTGTTCGTAGTGAAACTCATCAGGGACTGGTGAATAACAGTCAGGAAGCCACTTTAAATATATATGTACGGGCAACATTGCCACGTACGTAAAGTGTTTGCACTACATCACAATGTGGACTTGTTGACTTTGGATGTCAAAGGGTTTCAAGAAAGTTTTTGAAAATGGGGACCCTTCCAAATAAGGAGGGATGAGTCCCTAGGACTGTAGGGTTAGTCAGTGCACACTGTGGGCCTGTATAAAACAACAATGGGATGTAGTTACCAAGCCTTAAGTGAATTTGATGGAAATGTAAACTTAGCAGTTTCCAAAATCATGTTGGCAGCTATTCAGAATTATTCATACTAGCTGTATGAAAATGGGAGGTACTTATGCCTTGGGGGAATGAGCAACGAGAATATTTTTTTTTTTTTTTGAATATGTATCTTGTTTTTTAATTTGCAGTGCTGCCACTTTTTTTTTAAAGTATGATGCTTTATTTTCACTGTTTTACTTTTTTTATATTTTTCCCCCTGAAATACTTTGAAAATTTTTGAACTTTTGATGGGAATTCATTAGATTTTAAGGGTAGTGTTTTTAGCATTCTCACAGCCTTTCTGAGTGTCTGGTTATCAAGAATGATGAACCATCTTCCCAATGAGTTACAACCATAAGTCCATGTCAGTGTTTCTGATAGGGATTTTTTTAAAGGGTCCGAACCTGAGTCAATTTTTTTGCTATCCTTTGCAAAGGTAAAAAAGAAAATATAGGAAGTTGGGACCCTGTAAATTATGCTGAAGGGGTATTTCATGATATGAAAGGGTAATATATTCCCATTTGGGATTTATGGAACCCTTGCATGCATGTTTTGGTGTCAGTCTCTATGAGGATCTGGACCATGGTACAGAGATACATGTACCTGATGCATAGCCAAGGTCCTGGTTCCCATCAGACACAGCGAACACTGCACTAAATTTAGGTGGTACAACTCAGCATGGAAGTCTGTCCTTTGTTCATTACAAGCAACAATGGGTGATTTTTAGCTCAGCTGACTTGTCAGTTAGCTGAGCGTATGTGGTGGTTAGACATCCATCGTGCATCTGTCAGTTTCCACAATTCACATTTTTGACCTCTTTTCCAAAGTCAGATTTACCTCAAACTTGGTGGGAATGTATGTGGGTCCCTACTAAGTTTATACACATGGTGGCATTCTATTGATTTTTGGATTTTTTATGAACTTTTTTGTTTTTCTTTTTTTGGGGGGGGGGGGGGGGGCAAATCTTAAAAAAAATCTTCTCCAAAACCTGCTTGGTCAATTGCTTAAGAAGACTTCTGGCAACCCTTAGACCTTAATTTGTTCAACAGGTGGCACGGTAATTTTTCTTGTTTATGTAAAAAATGTGTTTTTGCTATTTTCGACTTTTCCAAAACTGCCACTTAGATTATGCTGGAACTTGACAGAAATGTTCCTTTTAGAAGGGCCAAACAAAGGTATTCACAAGGTGATGATGCTATTGTAAAAAATTTTTATAATTTTAACAGTGATTTGAGGTGTCCAAGAACAAGTATAAAATCTTATGCATTGTGACATTTAGAACTGATTGCTTGTGCTTGGGCCATCTGTGTGTATCTTGAGTTTCATCAGGCCAAGTCTGCTGTTATTTAATAATGATGTGATCTCGGGCAAGCGCACAGTGTCATCATTTGAAAGATCAGTGATAGTGTTGTCTATCCTAGGGTCTGTCAAAGTAATCTTGAGCGAAAAAAGGATGACCGAATGATGCAGCAATCAAAAGGGTACAAGGGGAAGGTCAGAACTTTCGTTCAATAAACATTTCCAAATTATATGCAAATCATGCACGTTACAAACATGTGTGAAGCATGCAAAGTCTATTTTATGTACAATTTATATAGATCATCAAGTTGTGGTAGTAAAATCTGCCTTGTTGAAATTATGTAGTCAAAAGAGGCTGACTGTGAGTTTCGTCACCCAGGCAATATTGTGCCTTGGGAACGAACAGGAATTGTAATTGATACATTATATATAGACCATGGAATTAATAAACTTGTCAAGTTTTCAAAGCGACAATCTTCCTGTGAGAACTTCACACCATGAATCCTTGATTTTTAATTAATTTTTCAATGCGGGTACTTCTGGGTTAATGCATACAGTGCTATTGATTACTATGTAAGTCAATGGGGATTGCAATGGTAATTCACATTTTGGACTTTTTCTCGAGAACCACACATCAGATTCACTTCAAACTCGGTGGGGATGTACCCTGGGCAGGTCTCTGCTAGGTTCATTCAATGGTGGTGATCCAGTGATTTTTTCACTTTTTAGCTCAGGTGATCATATCACCCGAGCTGATACCGTAGTCTCAAAATCCATCGTCTGTCGTAAATAATTTACATTTTCGACTTCTTCTCCAAAACTGCAGGCTAGATCTGCTTCAAACTTGCTGGAAATGTGCCTTGGGTGGGTCTCTATTAAGTTTGTACAAATGATCATGCTCCAGTGATTTTTAGATTTTTTTGGTTTATTTTGGGGGCGAATCTTAAAAACTGCTTGGCCATTATTACTTCCAAACTGCACAGGAACACTTCTGGGGACCCCCAGTTCTTAATTTTTTCAAGAGGTGGTGCTGTGATTTTTTTCTATTTTTTTTTTAAATAAATTTTTGTGTGTTTTCACAATTTTCGACTTCTTCTCCAGAACCGTCACACAGATGTAGCCAAAACTTGGTGAATATGTTGCTTGAAAAAGGGTCAAAAAGTTTGTTCACCAGGTTGCACCGCTGTGGATTCCTGATTTTTAACGATTTTTTTCAATTCTGGTGCTTATGGGTAAATGCACCTTTCCTATTGATTACTATGTAAGTCAATTGGCATTTTATTGCTAATTCACATTTTGGACTTCTCTGAAACTGCTGGCCAGATTCACTTCAAACTTGGTGGCAATGTTCCGAACGTGGGTATCTACCAAGTTTGTACAAATGGTCATGCTTCAGTGATTTTTGGAATTTAAATGAATTTTTTTGTACTTTTTGGGGGCAAATCTTAAAAAATCTCTGACAAAACTGCTCACACAATTGCTCTGATTTCACACCAAAACTTTCCTAGGGACTCCCAGTTCTGAATTTTTTTCACCAGGTTGCGCTGCAATCTTTTTCTATTTTTTTTATGATTGTGCATGTGTTTTCATTATTATCGACTTCTTCTCCAATACCGTGACTCAGATTGAGCTGAAACTTAGTGGATATTTTCCTTGTGAAAGGATCAAACAAAGTTGTTCACTAGGTGGCACTGCTGTCGATTCTTGATTTTTTAATGATTTTTGCAATTTGGGTACTTATGGGTAAATGCAGCTTTCCAATTGATTATTATGTATGTCAATGGGCATTCTAACGCTAATTCGCATTTTGACCTTCTCTGAAACTGTCTGCAAGATTCACTTCAAACTTGGTAGCAACGTACCTTGAGAGGGTTTCTACCAAGCTGGTTCAAATGGTCATGCTCCAGTGATTTTTGGATTTTTAGCTCAGGTGATCTTTGAGCTATGACTTTGATATTATATAGGATTACAGATTCACCTGAGCACAGGATCAGCCCTGATCCTCAGGTTTATGAGTTTTCGGCTTATTTTTTTGGCTAAATCTGTAAAAAATCTTCTCCAAAACCACTTAGCCAATTGATTCAAAATTGCATAGGAAGACTTGGAAGACATGACAGCCTGAGTTAGACAGTACATGGGTGACCTTGACTTCATTATCAAGGTCACATGGTCACTTAGGTTTACTTAACTCTTTGAGAACAGATCTCTGATAACTTGAGAACTATTTGTTCTACTTTCATATTTTACAGGGTCATTGGATACCCTCTTTGAGGGCCACAGTCAGCACATGAATGACCCAAGGTCACTGGACAACTGATATGAAATTTACTGTTCACTTGATTACATAAGATCTGTTTTGAGTAAGCTAGGACCTTGATGTTGCACATGTTAATTTTCGTTATGAAGGTCACACTTAGACAGTACATGAGTGACCTTGATCTTATTTCTGATGTCACAGTGCAACATACATTTCTTTCATTCTCAGGCGTAATAACTTGAGAAGTACTTGAACTGGGACTTTGGTGTTGCACATGTTATTGTTCCTCCATATAACTCTTTTACAGTATAATTTTGCTGCAATACCCATGAGTTGCTTCAGATTTATACTTTTTTTTGTAATTAGGCAGTGGCAGCACTGAATTACAAATGCATGTCAATTAAATGACACTTTAGATCCCTGTTCAAATGTACCACATAACAGGGATTTCTCTCTCTCTCTCTCTCTCTCTCAGAACATGGCTGTGATCTTATTCAATGCTTCATTGTATTATTTGCGCTTTTCAATTCCAGAATTTTTGCGATTCACCAAGCACCAAGACGAATGTCGCACTAAATGGTTGGAAGCAGAAACTGAGGTTCAAGGTCTACGAGATCAACTACGTGACAAGCAGGCTGAGAATAATGCCTTGCAGACTAAACTTAAACATGCCAGGTGATGTCTAGTTTTATAGTATGTGCATAAAGTTACAAGCAAGTTTTCATCAGTACCCCACCGGGAACTATAGATTTGCACCCTGTCCTTCCTCTTTCAATTCAGGTACTTACTGGGTAATGGCACCTTTCGGACTGATTACTGTTTCTTTTAGTCAGTGGGCATTCTAATGCTAATCAACATTTTGGACTTTCTCCAAAGAATACGTCACTCAGATTGACTTAAAATGTAGTGGCAATGTACCTTGGGTGGGTCTCTACCAAGTTTGTTCAAATAGTCATTCTCCAGTGATTTTTGAATATTTTTTAAATTTTGGGGGGAGCATCTTCAAAGAAGTTCTAATATGAAAGTTTAACATTGGGATATCTTTTAATAGTTATATTACTTAAATAACTTGTGCCAGATTTGTGTCAAACTTGGTGATGATGTACCTTTGATTTGATAAGTGTCTTCCTATTTTGTGCAAGTGGTCATGCTCCAGTGATTTTTAGCCCTGCTGACCTGTCAGTCAGCAGAGCTTTAGAATCCATTTGCACATGTCCATCCATCTGTTCTTAGACTTTTCACATTTTCATCTTCTTCTCAAAAACCGCTGCATGGAATGTTTTGATTTTGCACATTGATGTTTCCCAGGTGGACCTCTACAAAGTTTGAGAAGGAGATGATGAGGCAATAATTATTCTATTTTTTATGAATATTTTAATTTATTTTATGGGGAAAAAAATTCTTCTCAAAAACTGTTTGGCCAATTGTTTTTGCACATAGGGTCACCTGAGGTCAACTAGTTCTTATTTTGGCCACCAGGTTGCATTGTGAATTTTTCCTATTTTTTAATGAATTTTTGTGTGTTTGGGCTATTTTGGACTCCCTCTCCAGAATGGATAAACAGAATTCCTCAACATGTTATCAGAATATGGTTAGCCTTTAGGCAATAAAAGTTTGCGAAAATAATGTGGATATGTTAATTTTTGATAAAGTTACTGGATATTGAACTTTGCGACTAAGTGAGTGCTGCCACTGTATATGTACACGTATATATAGCAATACAACTTGCATATATTGCAATATATTGTATTTACATTGTTGACTACTTCTCAAAAAACAGCTGCATCGAATGTTTTGATTTTGCATGTGGACCTCTACCAAGCTTGCAAAGGAGATGATGATGCAATTATTTTTCTAGTTTTTATGCATTTTTTTTATTTAAGTTTTGGAAAAAATTAAGATTTTCCTTGTCTCAAGAGCTACTTGGCCAATTGCTTTGTTGTTGCACATAGGGTCACCTGGGGTCAAGTAGTTCTTAATTTGGTCACCAGGTGGCAGTGCAATTTTGCCAAATTTTAATGAAATTTTGTGTGTTAAGGCAATTTTTGAGTTCTCTAGAACAGCTTAACAGAACTGCTTAAAATTTTATTAGAATATAGTTGGACTTAAGACAATGACAGCTTGCAAAAATAATGTGGATATGTTAATTTTTGACAAAGTTATGGGATATCAAACTTTAAAAACATAAGTGAGTGCTGCCACTGTATAAATATATGTGGCAATACAGTGCATGTATTGCACTGTTGTATTTACATGTACAATGTTGACTTCTCAAATACTGATGCTTGAGTGTTACCCAGCTGGTGTCACTGCTGTACATGTATATAGCTTTACAGACTACAGTGCATGTCTTGCAATATTGTAAAAGCAGATTCCAGTCAGCAGAGCACAGGATCATCATAATCCTCCTGTTAGACCTTGACATCATTCCCAAGGTCACAGGACAACTGACTTGAAATTTACTGTTTATTTGATTACTTGAGATCTATTGAATTAGGATCTTGAAGTTGCACATATTAATGTTACTCTATGAAGGTTGACCTTGACTTCAATTCTGAGGTCACAATGTAACATATTGCTGTGGATTCCTGATTTTTCACAATTTTCAATCGGGTACTTAACCCTAGTACTGCGGGGACCATGTTTATACGGTCCAAAACCCAGGTTGAAAAAACAATTCAGCAGTACTAGGGTTAATGGTTAACGCACCTTTCCTATTGAGTGTGCAAGTCAATGGGGATTCTAATGCGAATTCACATTTTGGACTTCTTCTCGGAAACCTTCAGCCAGATCAACTACAACTTGGTGGCAATGTACCTTGGATGGGTCTCTACCAAATTTGTTCAAATGGTCATACTCTACAGATTTTTTTTTTTTTTTTTTTTTTTTTTTTTTTTTTTTTTGCAAATCTTAAAAAAATCGCAAGGGTATACAATGGATGTACATGTCAGCTGATCACAGGACTGTCACAGCCCATTTGGTTATACTGTAACACCTTTTCCTACCAAATTTGGTGGGTGGATACTTCATTGGATAGGGGTGTATCACGCACCAAACTCAGGCCACTGTGACCTTGCTCTTGACCCCCATAGAAATTTTGCTTGTCTTGGCTTTATTTCCTTTATCATGATGCCTTAAGCTACCAAATTTGGTGTTAGGATACTTCAGATAGGGGTGTGTCATACACCAAAATTGGGTCCCCTTGACATTTGACCCCCATAGAAATTTAGCTTGTCTTGGCTATACATTATTTCATATACATAACACCTGCAGTCGACCATTTCATTATCACTATGTTTATTTAACAATTAGGCAAGGACAATGATTGATCTTTGCACGTATCTATAGTTCATAATTATACTAACCCAAAAATATATACTTTAGCTGCCTTTGCATAAGTAAGTAGTTCTTTATCAAACTTTAAATTTGGTTTTGAGTTGCATGTTTTAAGAGTCCTTTATGGTAAAGTCAAACAAAAGCTTGTTTTAGTCCATAAGCTGTGACTGGCAGTGGTAGCTTATATACATACATTTTATATTATGAGATGAATAAGGTGCCATCTTGGCTTGCTTGTAGGGCTTGGTAATTTTTTTTTTCTCCAAACATGTCTGACCTGCCCCTTTTGCTACCTATCGGGCAAGTACTTGAGCTAAAGTCTACAAGGAACTAAAAAAATGAATTTTATTTTTAAAATGTGACAGACAATTTGTTCCAGCAACATGTCTGAAATTTTACTGGAAATTTTCACAATTCTAATGATTCAATGATGTCTGTAGAGTCAACTAATTTATTCTGGTTCATAATCATCATTAATGTGTTTCACATAAACTTTTACATACCAGTAAGAATTAGGTGCTCCAAATTGGAAAAAAAAAATGTATGTGTGTTATCAAATATAGTTGTGGAGATCTATGTTTCAGGAAGAAAAATTAAAACAAAACAGATAGAATTAATCAGTAATTAAATTGATAGATGTCCAGTGACAATGTTGCCATAAGTATAATAATTTTGTTTTTGTTTAACCTGTATTTGTGTAGGGGTCAGATTGATCATGAAATTAAGCGTCGCCTGAAAGCTGAACAGGATCGTGATTCACTGGTGAGTGAACTATCAGTCTTTTTTGTGGTGCATGTATAACAACCCAGCACTCCAAATATTTGCTTTAGGGACAACTGTTTTTGGTTTTTATGGTACAAGAATATTTCAACATAAAAAGAGGTGTATTTATGTGACAAGAGATTGGCCTGATATTAATGTCAATGTGCAGTTTGGTGCCATCATTTACGCTTGAGTGAAATTTTTTAGTTTGGAAAGAAATCAATTTGGGGGACAGACTAATTTTTCTTAGACAGGACACTTTCAGACACAACTTAATTGTTAAGTTTCACATTTCAGTTTTGGGAAAGTAATCTTTTTATCACCTACGTGTATGTGTATGTTATTACAAGCAATACTTTTGTGTAGGTCCAAGTTGAGTTTTTGTCTTTGTATGAGTCTTCATTATATACCCTTTTTTTTTTTTTTTTTTTTTTTTTTTTTTTTTTTTTTTTGTTAAATTTATAGGACCGTCAAATCATGTTAGTAAGAGAGTTGTTGACAGAAAAAGATGGACACAAGAGCATTTTGACTGACCAAGACCGTGAGAAGCTGGCCTTCCTGGGCAACTACCAATCCATCAATGCACATAGATCTCCCAGAAGGTAGGAGAAGAAGACATTTGAGAATACATGTGCATGCATGCAGATAAAACATTGAATTCCATCCATTCTGCTTCTTTCCATTGTGTACGTGTATATGTGCAAGGTTCTTTGTTAGGTGTGTGTTTGATTTGTACAGTGGAAGGAACCCTGCACGAAGACCACCTCATGAATATAAGACCACTCTTATGACAACTATGTACTTTCTTTTCATTGTACTATGTACCAAGTTTTGCAAGTGAGACCAACTCTGAATAAAAATCACTTCAGATGAAATTCTTTGAAACCTTTATTATGGTCCTTTAGTGTGTGTTTATGTATATTGATATTTGGTACAGTTGCACATGCTGTATGTGGCTTTCCTTTCTGCTAAGAAAAAGTGGCCACATACAGCAATGACCTGTCGCCACGCCACAGGTAAATTTTACACAGAAATTGGCTCCTATGTCCAAGAGTAGTGACCACAAAAAGCAATATGGCTACTTAAGGCATTAGTTACATGCAGCAATGCATGTAGGGACCACTGTGCAGAGATAATTTTGTTCACAAAATAAAGGAAATCGTTCGTACTTTAGACGTTGCTGGCAAAAAATTAATAAGGACTGGTTCAACATCTGGTGTGCTTGATTTGTGGATACTGCTTGGGATCAAGTTCTATCACATATCAAAATTGGGCCACCTTGATCTTTGAGCCCTACAGAGATAATACTTGTATATGCCATGTTTCCTATACTATAAGATCTGATACCAAACTAGGTGTGTGGACACTTAGGATAGTGGTGTGTTTAGGCAACCTAACCTTTGACTGCATGAAATTAATTGCTTGTACAGGTTATATTTTCTGTACTGAAATAACTAGATGTACCAACTTGATTTGCAGATATTTCTGTGGATAGCAGTGTGTCACATACCGAAAAAAGGTCACTGTGACCTTAACCTTTTTTATAGCTGCATAGAAATCCTTGTCCAGGTTGTATTTTCAATGCTCTAAGAGTTAAAGATGCAGTGACCTTTAGTATGGAGAGGCCTTCAGCACCACTATGTATTGTCACGAGACAACTGACTTTGCTTAAAAATCAAGTGCAGCCAACTGTCCATTATTTGGTCAGAATTAAATAAATATATTTGAAGTTTGGTCAGATAGTTAAGTGTCCTGTGCTCCCCTGAAATCTCATATTTTCTGTTTGCCTTTATTTGCATTAATGGTAAGACACTTGCATCCTGTTTTTCAGACTGAGTACAGTGGAAGAGTCCCAGTCCCTGCTGTCCCCTTCTGATATAAGCTATGACAAAACAGAAGAAGACTTAGATCAGCCATCATATCTGCGTAGTGGTAGGAAGTGGAAGAGACCTTCAGCTCCACCACTTGAAGAAATGGATCTTACACCACCTGATAAACGTAGTCGAAGAAGTGGACATGTATGTATCATAGAAAAAAATTCAACATATCAATAGTGGAGTTTAGGACACCAGGTGGCAGCACCAGACAGTTCATTTGCATATAGTTGGCTATTTGCTTAAAAACTTCAAAGGGATTTGTTATGCAAATAAAAAAAAATTATGCCATTGATTATGCTCATGTACTGCCCTTTAGGGGTTCTAAAAGGTTCTATTTTGGAAGTGTGAAGCTGATATTACAGATTCACCCATCCCATTTTTCTAAGTCATAAAAAATCTATTAAAGCTGTGATGATGTTTCTTATGGCAAATTATATACAGTTTAATAAATGTGTAATTTCAGAAATGTGGGAAATCGATCAATTTATCTTTCAAATAATCGTGTCAGAATAATATTATTGCAAATGAGTTCTTTAAATCTGCTTTTAAAGTACTTTTTTATGTTCATAGGGTAAATTCTACACAGCAGTAAATTTCACTGTATATTTTATGTTCGGAATGAGCGATACTCGAACCTACAACCTTTGGCACCAGTTGGCTAGCCAAAATGGGAATGTAGCCATTTATGAAATGTATTGCACAGGCTGACCCATTGGTTTCATTAAATAATTCAGTTGGCAGATAATGTTTTTTTAATCACCATCATTGGCTACCACACATGGTACTATGGTTCATTAGAGTGTGCATAAGGCACAGCTGTTAGGTGCAGTACATGTACTTCCAGTAAACTTGAACATTCCACCATACCCACACAGTGGAAGGCTTTTGTGGCCACAAGCTGGCCTTATGTATACAGGAAAAGAGTAAGCAAGGCCAGTGACAGATAAGCTGAGCAAATGGAAAAATCCAGACCAGTTTTGAATCTTCCACGATTCTTGTCAGTGGCAGTTGGAACACCATAATTTATGCTCAGTCACATAACATGGAAGCAAATAGCATGGGTGTTGATACACTAATTGGTTGGGATGGAAAGCAGTCCAAAACAGAAACCACAGAAGGTAGAGACCAGACACTAGATTGATCTTGCAATCCCTGAATGACGAGCAAGATGTACTCCCATCATCCCCCCCCCCCCCCCCCGGCACTCTTCGGCCATCTGTTTACATATAAAAGCAATTTTCAAAGAGTTATGTCCAATTTATTATCAAAGGGCCACCGACGTAGTAAAAGCAGTTCCTGTGTTGTCACCACCACATCACTGACTGTACAAGAAGATGGCCCAGTATCTGCCAAGTCAGAAATCTCATCCTCTGGCAAGAAGAAGAAAAAGCACCGCAAGTCTGACAGTCCACGGAAAATGCGTAAACACCACTCACACAAGGAGTGTATGTATTTTATGTGTACATTTTTCATGGAAGTTGTAGTGTGTATACATTACTGTAAAATTGTGTGGGGTGTGCATGTTCTCAAAGAATTATAAAGCAAATATTAGTGGTTAGTGATTTACCTTTCAAGGTAGTACCTTGATTTATGACAAATAGAACCTAAAAATTTGATCTTTGACAAGGTTAAAAAATTAAGTTTAATTGCTCATCCATTTGACTTAACTTAAGAAGTCCAATGTGGAAAGGCAACAAAAAACAAAGTTACTGTGTAGGAACAGTGCTTTATTTTTCCTTAAAAGCAAAAGGAATGATTTTTAAAAAAAATTATAAAGAGGCACATTTTTAATTTTCCACTTTGCATAATTCAACATTGAAAAGAACTACAACTAATAATATCTACAAATGCCGCATACTGCTCTTAGACAAGAATGTCTATTTTCAATAGCTTTTTATTTCATCAAAATTGGTGAAACCATTTACAAGCAATCTGTTGAAAAACTGTGAGAAGTCGGACGAAAATTCGAATCATGCGAAAATGGGTTTTAGGTTTCAATGGCTCTGTCCGAGCAGTAAACTGGCCATCGCGGGAAAAAATACTCCCTCTGATTGATACTTGTCTTGTGAGAAGTACTCTTATAGTATTATACTTTTTATGTGTTGTCATGAAAATATACCTTTTATGTATGTTTAAAAAAGAATCTTTGCAGTTTTTCCAGGAGAAGATCACAAAGTTGTGGCTTCCTTTATAGCTGGTTTAAGTCGCTAAAATAACAGATTAGGAGTGCCTGTTGCCTAGCCGACCCAAGTCTGACTGACAGTTCATAAACATTCTGTTGTAAAAACAAAACCATGCGGGTGTTGGCCTAAAACCATGATTTCTTTAACTCCAAAATTCTCATAAAAATTGACATTTTTCAAACTCAACATTTGGCTGTATAGTAGATTGGCACCTAATATTCCCTATTCTGCAAACAAACAGTTCTTGATTTTCTAAAATTTGTACTGCAAAACAGCTTTACAGATGGCCCCTTAACTAAAGTTGCCTCATTTCAAGACATTTGCTGTTCTTGTATTTTCATACTGATGTACAAAAAAGTAGTGTGGTTAAACCATGATATGTGTGTTTTTTCAATGATACATGCATCTGGGAACAAGGCATCTTTCTTTTCTTCCTTTCATTCTTTCTTCTATTCTTTCATTTTTTTAGTGTGTAAATTTCATTCATTTGATCTTGTTGGTTCCACAAGACAACATAAAAAAGTACAGCCAGAAAGAGAAAAATTGAGACTCCAGAGTTCTCCTGATACTAGAAAAAGGTTGTTTCTTAATAAGATGTGAGTGCATTTAGCATGCTTTTTGTGTGCACTACTGTATAATTTGATATTGATAATATTTCAGTGTACCACGAATCAGATGATTCAGTGAATGAGAATAACAGTGCAAAACCACGTCCTGGTATCCTGAGAGAGAGCACACATGGTAGCAACTATAGTACTCCTACAACAAACAATGGGTAAGTTGTGTGTGCAATAACACAGGTGACCACAGTGTATTGGGAAGTGTCACCTCTGCAAACAAGAAAACTTTGACCCGGTTGGGGGGGGGGGGGGCACTTACATGTATGCATTTTGCAGAAGTAAACAAATAGAATCTTTTTTAAAATCAAATGCATCTGAAAGTATGGAACATATCTTCTTGTCCTGATCAGGAATAGCACAAGTTCACATGAAAGACATTGTGTAAGGTTTGACTCGATGTGATGGGAAAGGGAAGCGTCAAGCCCACAAAACTATTTAAAGATGCGTTTGTGTTTAACCCATTGAGTCCCAGTGCTGGCATATTGGCTGTTTACAAATCAGTGGCAATGCAACATACTGGGCATAGATGACACTGGCCAAACAATTGGATTTATTCATTAATTCGTTTTCCTTCTCCAGATCCCCTGGACTACGCCACTACAACTCTGCTGGAAAGGGTCTCAACAGAGCACACATCTTTGTACAGAAAACTGTTATCAAGCCAGAAACCTGTATACCAGTACGTCATTTTTATTTCATTGTTGACTTTCATTATATCGTGGGTAGCAGGTATCAGAACATGGCAGGTACTTACCTATGTTTTGTATGGACATGATTTTGTAAATGGTGGGTTATGTTTAACATAAATGTTGTTCGAAGGATGGATATTTGCTCCAGGTTTTCTGTTTTGTCAAATATATACATATGTAGAAGTCCTTAAAGCTAGTTCTTGCATGGGCTGTTTTGAGCAATTTCAAATTCAAATTATCCAACTTTTCTCTCAATTGTAGCTATATTCAGCTAAAAGGTTATAATTAAGGTGAATGTGGTGTTTGCTTGGATGACAATTTTGTATCTGTCACACGTAACCTTTGTTATGGACAGTTTAAACTGCCCCCAGAGTAAGCAAATTTCTGAGGAGTCGTGTGCAGGTGTAGTATAATGCACTGAAGTTTGATATTGGTAAATAACAATCATCTTTTGAATGTTAAAAAAAATCAGCTTTTGAACAGTTTATTGTAGAACAACTGTCAACATGGTCTTAACTTTTGATATACATGATGTAAATTTGAGTTCTTCAAATGTGACTAGTATTATTATTTGTTTACAGTGTGGCAAGAGAATCAGATTTGGCAAAGTTGCCATGAAATGTAAAGGTGAGGTGTGAAACAGTATTCTGTTTTGTTTGTTTGTTTTCCTTCTCATTATCACATGGTTAAAATGTTGGTGATACTCACCAAATATACTGTAGCATGGGGTTTCTAAACAGGGAGGAGGAAAGAAAAAAGTAAATTATTTTTTTCTTGAATGGAGAATTCACATGCGGAATGAAAACACCAAGTGCTTGTAAAAGTGTTCTGCATAGAATGTGGTGTCCATAAATCTCGGAACAGACAGCCATATGTGCGTAGGGTAGAGCTAAAAACCATGTTGCCTCAAACTAACAGTGGATATCTCAATTGCAAACGGAAGCAATGTTTACAAGAAATATAACCCTACATATGGCAACTAATATGTATGTCCGGGGTAAGTAAATTTCTAGCCAGCTCAAGTAAAAATCCATAAATTCTTTGATTTAATCCATTATTTGTTCAAATAGTGGCAAAATTTGCTGTCAAACATTCAGCAATAAACCGGTATCACAAATGGTGCACCTTTAAATTTTGCTGTTTTTCAGACTGCCGTGCTGCAAGTCATCCAGAGTGTAAGGAGCAGGTTCCTTTGCCCTGTGTTCCTAGCACACCCACTGCTAATAACAACAGACTAGCTGGGGTAAGCACACCTACTTTGGTTTTTTAATGGTCACTTTATTTCATTCCAATGGTTTGTTTCATGCTTCCCAAATTTAGACCAGAAAACTTTCTTTTGTCATGATTTACATGTAAATTCATGAAATAAAATAAGTTTCACAGAAACTTTTGAAATAATTTTGATGAGGGTTTTGTGAACTTGATCTCCACCAAATTTGTTCATTTCATGATAGTGCTGTCATTTTGTGATTTTCATCAAATTATCAAATTCTGAAAAAAATGGTTAGGAGATATGCTCAACAGTGGGTATGGTCTTAAAACAAAGGTGACCTTTCTATCATTCTGAAGTTCACAGGACCACTTCAATCTGTGCATGTAAGGTCAGCTGAGCACAGGACTGTTGCAGTCCGCTTGTTTGGCGATGGTCAGCAAAGCATTAGGCCCATGGGTGTCTTGCTTCCTTAACCATGTTAACTGACTGAATTTGTTTTTTACACTTCAAGTAAGAAAGAAGGAATTTTATTGGTTTATTGCTGTGAGACATTTGATGTGTCTCCTTGTGCACCCATAGTAACAATCAACATTTTGTCTGATTGTGGCCCGCTGAGACTGAATTGATGACACATTGCAACATACTTAATTAGCCACGAGCGACTGTTTGGCAACACACAATGCTAGGACACGTGCATTACTTGGACGTAGTCCAACATACTTGTAGAAGGCTCACCGAATATGCTAAGTTTGGCTTACTTTCACTATATGTGGGGTGGAAGGAAGACATTGAAACAGGACAATTAAGTGGTCAATGTGGCTGTGACTTTCACTGTAAGAAAAAAAATGTTGACATGGGTGGTGGGCCACAGACCAAATGTCACCCCTGAGGAAACAATTGTCGACCGAGACTGAAGTTGGTAACGATATTCATTCAAAGAGTGGTCAAGAGTTAAACTGGAAGGAATGCTCTTGATCCGAGGTATGTTGTCGTAATACATACATGTCTCATCCACTCTGAAAGTCTCAAATAGTCCTTCATTACTGTCAGAATTAGTCAAAAACATTGAAGCAAGAGACATTTGATCACCAGTCAGTTCAAGTGGGAAATAAATAAATTAATTATTTGGGTAAAAAAGATCATGTAGCAGATCACAAGAGGTAGTGGTGTTAAAAATACAGGATAACTATATTTAGGTGTTTACAATTTAACCTAAAATGATTGAGGATGCATGACAGTGAGTGACCAATGAAATTGCAGGATTCAGATCACCTGACCAATTTTTACCAGCTTGAGTTTCCTGTGATTGTGGTGTAACTTTAGTAAAGATGATTTTCTACATGTAGATTAGCACAATGACTTAAAAATTTGTGAGCAAAAGTCAAAATTTTCTAGGAAAGACTTACATGAGATATGCAATATATTTGCTGAAAAATGAAGTTTTTTTTGTGGAAATTTTATCACTCTTTTGCTGTGTTACTTAGTTATTTTGAAGGTTAGTAAGATTCAGTTTACAAAGACTTGGTCTTATCAACAATTTCTAAATAATTAAAATAAATGCATATACTGGTCTTTTGACAGGGATACATTTCAGATTACGTATCATCAGATCCACCCATGATACCAGCTATTGTGGTGAGTAGGATTTCATAATGTACATGTTTTCAGTAAATGAAGCCAGAAATCTCAACAAGGAATGCCCTGGATCCACACTGTTCTAAAGTGATGGGATGGAAAAGATTAAAATATATTTTCCAGATACTTTTTTATAAAAATTTCAGGGACTCACATTTTGTCTGTAGAATGTTGGGTTTTGAGTCCAATTAAAGTATATTTTGGAACTATAACTTATGGACCTATTCTATTGTGATACAAACAGGACATGATTTGATTTTGAGATATTTGTGCCTCTGTCTTTATGATCATTTAGGTGAGGTTGAGAAAAGTTATTCAGGATAAGTAAGCACATGTAAAATAATACTATTGTGTTGCCAACTTGTACAAAATCAACATACTTATCCACAATGGTCCAGTGCAACAGCTTGGTACTGACATGATAAAGTGCCATATTTTAATGGCAGTGTATGTGAAATTTTAACAATAGTTTTAATAACTTTGAACAATTATTTCAGATTCATTGTGTAAATGAAGTGGAAGCCAGAGGTTTGTCGGAAGTGGGGATCTATCGTGTCCCAGGGTAAGCAACAAGTGCTCATACCAGTCAAAAAGTGTGACCAGACTCCTCCACATGACCCTGATGGATATTATGTCAAACGATTGCCTGGACAAGAAATAGAACAAAACAAGCTGTAGACTGATCTGTGGGAATTGCTGTCAGTAAAATCTGTTCATATTCTAACAATTTAATGGGTTAAACCAGGCAGGCATACATGTAAGCATGTTTTCTGTTCCAGCAAGATATGTAGTTCATTTTAGTGTGCAAACTGGAAAATAAAGGAAATAAATGCTTCTCTTTTTTTAATGAAAATGATTTTTCTACAAATTTAACAAAATATGCTCGGCTGGCACCTGGCTGGTATCTTTTCAGGTCTGACAAAGAGGTGAAGGATCTGAAGGAAAAGTTCCTGCGTGGTAAAGGAACTCCAAACTTGGTAAGATCATTTTAATGCTGCTTTAATTTTTGCCGAATTGGGTGTAATGAAGCGCAGCTGATATATTTTGGGAGGGGGGGGGGGGCAATGTGCAATAATGTCAAGAGTTCACTCGACTTTTGAGATTGCATTGACCAGGTCCACAATGCTACACATGTGTTGAGCCCCTTGTGTTTTTAAACTGAAAACACCTGTAACAAAGCTGACAATGCTGTTCACCCTTTGTTTGCCATTTTGGCTGACAAGCCTACTGCAGGGGCAATAGTGTCTGAATTAAGCCTGTTTTCATTAGAAAAATAAAATTTGTATAAAGCTGCGGCCTTTTAAATTTTGATTTAAATTCCTGTTCAGCAAAATAGGAACCAGGAAAATAGAATGGAAAGGCTAATCTATGCAATAAAAATGATGGGCCAGAAATGGGTGGCCCAACAGCAGTCTTAAGAATTTGCTCCAGTCCTGTTCTATAAAATTTGAGTCAGCTAATGAGGAAAACATTACATCGGCCTATTCCTGCAATGAAAAAAAAGAGGGAATGTAACTCATTCCATATCATGGTGACAGGCCTTGGTCGGTGGTTTTGGCACTGCCTGGCAAGTCATGCTGCAGCTGCCCTTGCGGCAGCTACAGCATGACTTGCCAGGCAGTGCCAGAACCACTGACTTAAGACTATAGGCATGTTGGTACTTGAATGAAAGCTCTTTTCATGAAGAATTATGTCTCCCGGTTGAAGCCGGGGGACATATTGCTTCTTCTTCTTCTTCTTCTTTTTCTTCTGCTGCTGCTGCTTCTTCTTCTTCTTCTTCTTCTTCTTCTTCTTCTTCTTCTTCTTCTTCTTCTTCTTCTTCTTCTTCTTCTTCTTCTTCTTCTTCTGCTGCTGCTGCTGCTGCTGCTGCTGCTGCTGCTCCTCCTCCTCCTCCTCCTCCTCCTCCTCCTCCTCCTCCTCCTCCTCCTCCTCCTCTTCTTCTTCTTCTTCTTGGTTTCCGTGCGATAAGTCTTGAAGGACTTGACGGAATTTGATGAAACTTGGTAGGATTATGCCTCTAGGCAAGACCTAGGTTGGGATTGTATTTGGGTGACCTTGACCTAATTTTCAAGGTCACAGGGTCACTTATGTGAAATTGGTTTCCGTTCGATAAGTCATGAAGAACAGGATGAAATTTGATGAAACTTGGTAGGATTATGTATCTTGGCAAGACCTAGGTTGGGATTGTATTTGGATGACCTTGAGCAAATTCTCATGGTCACAGGGTCACTTATGTGAAATTGGTTTCCGTTCGATAAGTCATGAAGAGCGTGATGGAATTTGATGAAACTTGGTAGGATTATGTATCTAGGCAAGACCTAGGTGGGGATTGTATTTGGATGACCTTGAGCGAATTCTCAAGGTCAAAGGGTCACTTATGTGAAATTGGTTTCCGTTCGATAAGTCATGAAGAACGTGATGGAATTTGATGAAACTTGGTAGGATTATGTATCTAGGCAAGACCTAGGTTAGGATTGTATTTGGATGACCTTGAGCTCATTTTCAAGGTCACAGGGTCACTTATGTGAAATTGGTTTCCGTTCGATAAGTCATGAAGAACGTGATGGAATTTGATGAAACTTGGTAGGATTATGTATCTTGGCAAGACCTTGGTTGGGATTGTATTTGGATGACCTTGAGCGAATGCTCAAGGTCACAGGGTCACTTATGTGAAATTGGTTTCCGTTCGATAAGACATGAAGAACGTGATGAAATTTGATGAAACTTGGTAGGATTATGTATCGAGGCATGACCTAGGTTGGGATTGTATTTGGGTGACCTTGACCTCATTTTCAAGGTCACAGGGTCACTTATGTGAAATTGGTTTCTGTTCGATAAGTCATGAAGAACTTGATGGAATTTGATGAAACTTGGTAGGATTATGTATCTTGGCAAGACCTTGGTAGGGATTGTATTTGGATGACCTTGAGCGAATGCTCAAGGTCACAGGGTCACTTATGTGAAATTGGTTTCCATGCGATAACTCTTGAAGAACGTGATGGAATTTGATGAAACTTGGTAGGATTATGTATCTAGGCAAGACCTAGGTTGGGATTGTATTTGGATGACCTTGAGCGAATTCTCAGGGTCACTTATGTGAAATTGGTTTCCGTTCGATAAGACATGAAGAACGTGATGAAATTTGATGAAACTTGGTAGGATTATGTATCTTGGCAAGACCTTGGTTGGGATTGTATTTGGATGACCTTGAGAGAATTCTCAAGGTCACAGGGTCACTTATGTGAAATTGGTTTCTGTTCGATAAGTCATGAAGAACGTGATGGAATTTGATGAAACTTGGTAGGATTATGTATCAAGGTAAGACCAAGGTTGGGATTGTATTTGGGTGACCTTGACCTAAATTTCAAGGTCACAGGGTCATTTATGAGAAATTGGTTTTTCTGCAATAAGCCTTGAAGAACTTGATGAAAATTGCTAGAGTAATGTATCTAGGTGAGAGCTAAAATAGGATTGTAATTTTCAAGCAAACTTGGTCATTTGTAATTTGTTATCACCTGTAGCTTATTCAGAGACGTAAGTGTTCCACCGGGAGACATTTGATTTTCTGTTGGAAAATCAGTCTGTTCTAGTTTAAATATGCAATTGTCTTAAATCTAGGCAAATATTCGGAAAAATCAGAGACTGGTATGGAATGAGTTAAGGGGCCAACAGCCATCCCAAAATTTTGTTCTGGTCCTGGACTGGTTTACAATGCAAATGTGGTATAATAGGAGAGGTCACAGTTAGCAATTGTATGTGTCTTTGGCTGAATATACAACCCAATACACATGCTTGTGGGCTGGAGGGATGTATTCCCATAAGATTCTATGTTAAAGTAAGTTGAACATTCAATTCATTGAATAGTTTTGCAGCAAAAGTTACCAAATTTACAGGAGTATTTTAACTTTACATGTGTACAACCATTTCCCACATGGAATTTGCTGTTTCTAGGTAGAGTTTTTCTAAAGTTGCATAGGTGCAAATTACAATGGAAACTTATGGAAATACACATACCTAACCTGGCTGCCTACAGAGTCCTCTACTGAGCACTCACATGAACCAGCTGATCTTGACTTTAACTATTTTACCTTTCTTGAGAGACTGGTTAATATGACTACTTTGATTCTGCGTAAAGAGTTTCTGTCGGGGAATAACTGTACTTCCATATGTGTATGAGGAATTAACAAAAATGCATTTTAATTCCATTTGTGAGTTTATGATTAACAAAAAGTGTGCGGTATGTCCAAAAAATACTAAAGTAAGGCATCAGTGGGTTGTAAATCGTAAATATATTGTTCTTTTAACCAAGTGCAACAGTATTTTAAATTGAAGATATGTACATATTGAAAGAGACTCATCATTGATTTATGTATAATTGTTCTGTCTTCATTTATACTGTTCAATCAATGAAACAAAGCCTTCATTGATAAATATAGTCACACGTCATGTTGAGTGTCAGCACTCCCAGAAAATAGCTGTCTGAAAGATGTGTTGTTCTGACTCGCCAATTAGTGTACATGGGTACTTTGTTTCAGAGTCACATAGATGACGTCAATGTGGTGGCAGGTTGTGTAAAAGACTTCCTTAGAGGCCTCAAAGATCCACTGGTGACACGTCAGCTTTGGTCCAACTTTGTGAAAGCTTCAGGTATGAACATTGCCGAGATTGCTTCATTACAAGTTTCACTGGATGTGCTACATGTTACACATGATATCTATCAAATGTTTATGTAGAAGATGCTGTATAGCAATGTATTAAAACCATGGAGCACATTGTACACAAGTCTGTAGACCAAAATACTGCAGTCCTTGTTTTGAGAGACAACCAAGTTTATTAAGACCACATGACCGCATTCAGGTCACAAAGGAATATTTTCTGTTCCTTTATCTTTAATGACAGACCACCTGCTTTATATGACCACTTTTTGACCTGTAGAGGTTGTCCTTTTATAATAACTTTAAAAGTTATTGCCCAGTTTGAACAATCAGACCATGTATGGAAGGCTGGATGTGAGACGCAAATTTTGAACACAATTTTTAAACATGAGTCGAAGATCATGGTCAAATTGCCAGTTGAAATATAGGAGTCATCTTGTGAATGCTCTGCACACCACAGTTTTTGAGTTAGGCCCATATTGCTTTTAGGACTCACAAAGTGCATGAAAATCCATGTCTACTTCAATGTTGGTGGCCCCACTTAAATTTGAATTATGTAACATATTGGTCAAAATGTGAAAACATTGTGACCAGTCCAATTTCCTTGAGTTTTTATGTAACTTCACAAAATTTAGTGGGATTGCAGAAAAAGTCAAAAGTCTGTTGCTTATGATACTAGTTGTGCCACCTATTCCAGTTTTGATGGAGATCATGAGTTGAAATGTCTTGAAAGATTTAAATTTGTATCTCGAAAAATAATTCAATGAGACATGCAAAATTTATACGATATATAGATCATGTCCAACGGTAATTAAATATTTTATGACCTTGACCTAATTTTGCTAGGTCACTACACCTGTTAAGTTTGAAGAGGTGATTTTGTAATGGCAGGATGTAGCTTGGATATTAATGGCAAAGAGAATTGAGCTTCCAGATCAAAATTGCATTTGACCACATTGTACCTAAACCTACCTTATTGGTCACCATGACCCAATGATTCTGTGACCTTGTCCTAATTTTTGAGATCATTAAGCATTTAAGGAGAGGGCAGTTACTTCAACATGTATATATTGATAAAGAATAAGGCGAGTGGTACCAAGTGTACCATAAATGTGTATCATGTGGAAGTTTGACATTCCATAACATGGATAACCTTTATTAATTTCTGATGGTGATGGAGAGAATGCTTTTCAGGAAATGATTTTTCGGTGATGGTCATCAGATAACATGTCTGCAGAGCGTTAGACCCAGGGGGTATTGCTATGGCCTGCGTCTGTGTGTCCCTTCTAGCACCCAATTTCAAAAGAAACAAATAAGCTGGGATCAAGAAACTTTTTTGGTTGGTCCCCGTTTTTGAAGTTTACGTCAAGGACAATGATTGACCCAATTTGAAGGTCATCTAGGTCAATAGCCTATATCTGGGTTAGTTCTAAATTCACGTAAAGGTGGTGCTGCCCATCCTGTCCATGGTTGACGGCCCAAATCTTTTGGTCACTTTCCACCATGACCCTCACTTTTTCTCCACACGTTAACATGGGGAATTAGCAGATATAAATTTAACCTCTCTATATGTTGCCAAATAAGCATTAAACTTTCATTTTATCACACCTGGGTGTATTTGAAAGATAATATGTTCTTCAGGTAGATTAGAAGATGATAATTCCGAAAATCATTTTCATATGCATAGTAAAACTTTCAGGTTCACTGTTATGTTATGGGCTTTGCGGACCCACCTGACCTGAAATGGCATGGGTTGCTAGGTGTCACAAACATGCATCATGGGAACAAAAGGCTGTGGGTCAAGAAATTAAACCAACTCTGATAACCCTTATTCTCTGTGAATTACTTGCACGCAATAACAGGGGAACCAGAATAATTGCTAGGATCATAAAACATTTAGATAATCATCCTTGTAAGGGTCTTCGTCAAGTTTGAAGGTCACCAGATGCTATTTTTTTGTTTTATAAATGTCTTATACATGAGATCTTCAGAACTGAATAAGATAGGATCATAAGACTTTTACAGTTAATGACCCTTGTAAGAGTCTAGCTCAGGTTTGAAGGACAGTGACCTTGACCTGATTTCAAGGTCACCAGCATCAATCCACTTTAAAAAAATGCCATGAATATCAGAAGAACCAGATAGGCTAGGGTCACAAAACTTATACAGTTGATCTCCCTTTCAAGTGGTGAATTCAGGTTTGAAGGAGAATGACTTTGACTCAATTTTAAGGTCATCCAGGTCAATTTACTATGAAATTCTTGCACACCACAAAAGGGAGAACCAGATCCCTTTTGTGGGCGGCCAAGGGGTTTTAAGGCTTTAGCCATTATGTTTTTAATGAGACATCCTTTTTTACACATGGTATGTCACATTTTAAATGTTCAAAATTTCATCACAATTTCCACACATTCCTTTTCAGGGCAAAAGCGTCATTTCTTTCTGTGCATGTAGCAAAACTGTCAGAAGTTTCCTTGATTTGTCTATCATGGATATTTTGTATTTTTGTCTCCTTACAGAAATGGAGGACAAGGAGGAGGCTTTGAGTGCATGTTACCAGGCCATCAGTGAACTGCCACAGCCCAACAGAGACACCATCGCCTTCCTTGTACTGCATCTACAGAGGTAAGACTCCACAGTGGCAAGACCAACCAGAAGGCACTTTTAATTTCAAAGCCCAAGTTATCAATCCAGAAGACCAGTCCCTATTTTGAATACACTTTCAGCTTAATTAAGAGTTATTCACATCGCATATGAAGATATCGAAAATCAAGCTGGCATCAGTAGCTGAAGGATCACCTAAAACTACCACAGCTTTGAGAGGTCCAGTTACACTAACTGTCAACTTGTCAGAATTCATCAAATTCCTTCCACATGAAACATGATGATCTTTTTCACAAACTTTGCAGAGTATCAGAGTGTGAGGAGTGTAAAATGCCTGTCAGCAACTTGGCTAAGGTGTTTGGACCCACTATAGTTGGTTACTCCACTGCGGAGCCGGAACCCATGCAGATGATTAATGAAACCAGGAAACAGCAAGCTGTGAGTTGTACTTACAATAGATGAAAAATGTTTTGATTTTAGGCCGAAAATTTAAAAATAATTGCAAAAAAGAAAAGAAAGATTATTTTCCTTTAGATTAGTGGTATCACTTTAGCCATGGAGTAACTGTATTGGCAGGTGTTATATGTGTAGTGTCCTGGGCAAAAATGTTGGAAAAAATGTCAGATTGCTCAAGGCTCTCACAGCCCTGATAATGTTATGGTTTGAGATGTTTATGATTAAATGCATGCTATTATGATAGATATCAACAAGAAGTGTCAGTCAAATGCCTTCTCGCACCAAGACACTTTATGAAAAGCATGTGAAATTTTACATTTTGGTTATTCTGAGCAGGAAACAAGAAGAAACAATGCAAATTTTATGCTTCTGTACAGGTGATGGAGTTGCTACTGGCAGTATCTACTGATTACTGGATGAACTTCATCAACATTGACACAGACTCTGTCCACCCACGAGAGGCTGTCACCCCACAGACCCCAGAGTGCAGGCCAGGTAAAGTAACCCCTCAGATCAGCAGAACTTATCTCACAGGTGAACATGGACTCATTTCATACTGATGCTGACATATCTTTCAGGTTTTGCATGGCTTTCTAAGCCATGCTGGGGCTACCACAAGAGTAGCTGGGGCATAACTTGCCAGGCAGTGCAGACACTGACCAAGGGCTTTACTATCACAGACCTGCCAACTTGTAAGATTTAGTCTGGCAATGTACACTTTTCAGCTCTGTTGTTCACCTGTAAATGTTAATGGAAAATTGATAAGATTTTTTTTCTTCTCAGCAGTATATGTTTTCAAGCACTACATATAGTTATGGTGCAATAAATGTACAAATTAGCATGAAGTGCTTACCAATGATACAGTGTTGTGACACCTATAGAAATTCACAGTGGAGTTTCTTGCAACATAGTTTCCATTTTGATTTATTCATAAAGCAAAACTCCTGTGGATACATTTTAGGATGTATTCAACAAGTGCAATTTAAAACATGTAAAAAAATGTCCAAGAAAAACTCATCCTCTGCTGGAAATCGCTGTCTTTTAAGCATAAAATGAATATATTGTACACTTAATAGCCAACTGTACACTTCTTGGGGTCATATTTTACACTTTTTTGGTTTTCAAGGTTGGCAGGCCTGCTACCATACATGTGGTATGAAATAAGTTCATCACACCGCCTCATCATAAAAGCATATTTCCACTGTATTCTGCATAAATCAGAATTTTGCATGTGTCGCAGTCGACTTTCAACATCATATACATGTTTTATGCTGAACTGTAAAGGAAATTGCAATTTCATTTTTATAAGAATACAGATAGAAAGTCTTACTTTGTATCCTCTGCCGCACATGCCTTATTTTCTGTATTACGAATCTTTGTTGAATTTGATTATGCAGTGCCACATAGCATGCTGGGTCCAATTGGTACACCCATTGTAGTGTCCAGGACAGAGTCCACTGAGAGGAAAGGATTCTTTGGTCGCTCCACAACCAAGTGAGTCTTGATCTTTCATTAAAAAGCCCCTAAACAATTACTGTGTTTATGCTGTAGATGGCCTCCTAGAGAATGAACAAAAAAGATCATCTTGATGTGTAATAGTTTTTCCTGTACAAATTTGGGACTACAGCATTTTTATTTTTCCTCTATTTTCATGCCTGTAATCCTGTTTCATAGCGATAATATTTATGGAAATTATCTAATAAATATGATAAGCACCCACCCCAAGAAATAAAACTGCTTTCATATTGACACACGAACAAGGCCTGGAGGGAGTACCCAGTTTTATCTAATGATCATGAACAAAAAGGAATGCAGATCAAAGTCTGAATTTGTACAGTAGGTTTGTCTGGAAACCCTGGGTGAATAGTCACTAATATTTTCTAGGGAGGAAAACCATTATTTCTCAATCAATTTAAAGTACATGTAATGCTCATGAAAAAAAAAATAATAACACTCTGCCCCTCCCCCACACCCCCCAGACACCTTTTTTTTTCTTTTTTACTGGCAGTGTGGCACATGCAAAATACCATTTCCATGGGCACACCAGTTACAGTATATTTGTGTCTGGACTGTTACCTTTTTTGTTGTTGACTTAGTTTTTGTGCACATTGTATCAAGACCTAGGGGTGTGTCATGCAACAAAAAAGCTCAAGTATTGGGGTCGCACCATCTGTCAACTAGGGTCAATTTTCAACAGCCTGATTTGCAATTTGATTAAAAATACTCACACAAATTGTATCTTTTTTTAAGCAGCAGGTAACCATATTGTTTCCAGTTTTCTAGATTGAGTATTTTATGAAGAGTTTGCACAAAAAATTATACAGAATATTGTCAGATGGGTTCACGTGCTTCTTGTTTATACCAATTACTTTGAGATTTGACAGTATTCCCTCATCTTTTGGTTTTCTTACAGATTTGGTAGCAGAACAGGAGACTCCCATGTCAAGAAGACTGCACACTTCTTTTCCTCACCAACTCTGCGTTGAGACGTACTTAAACGAGCTGAATACAACACAAAAAATGAGTCAATGTCAAAGATGTGAGAGACTGTAGATCTTAACATATATGCTTTTAACTGTAAAGGTACTGTTGCTTACCCGATGGATAAGAGTATGTACTACATGGATAAAGTAGCAGTACACAGAAAAAGTTTGAGTGAGAGGAGTGTTAGCCTGTATATATATATATATATATATAGCATGAATGTGTTGAAAAAGAATTGAACATGTAGATAATGGAAAAGGGTGAATGTCACACCAAGTGCAAACACAATGCAAGGATATGGAAGGGAAGGGACAAAAGAAGCTACAGTACGTGATGAATGCACACAACTTCACTGCTGTGTCATTAACTGAAAAGTGCCCTGCTAAAAGAATCTCTGGGTACCAGTGCTTGTGATTGAAGCGTGAAAATGTGGACTTGACTGGGCTTACGAAGAATATTGTGATCAGCAAAGCTGAAGACACTGCTCAACCAGCACAGTATCAGGTTCTGGTGAGATTATACTTATGTAAGTTACGTATGACGGTTAGCATTTTTTAGAAAGTGGGAGACTCTAATGTTCAATCAAGTGTGTGTACTGGGAATAACATTCTTTGGATACTTACTGAAGGGACTCTGCAGTAAAATTATAATCACTTAAGGAAAAAAAGGGGTGGGAAGACAAAACGTAGCAGATACCACAAGAACAAAAATTGCACAGTATACGCATGTTAGTGATTCATCTGTGTTTGAGGCCTTTTTGATGCATTGTGGGATCAAAAATTGATTCCACATTCCCACTGAGTGCCCTGGGTGCTTGTAACATTAAATCAAAATGACCTGCCACTTTTCAGCTAACTTTTGAATATTATAGGTCTAATAATGTGTAAAAAGATGACAACATAAAATATAGCCTTTTCCTCCCTGAGGAGATGGGTGCTCAGAGGGTAGAATATGGTAACAGGAAATGATAAGATGCAAATGACATTAATCAAGTTACAAGCTTCTGAATATTAATTTTCACAGTTGAATGTCTGGAATTGAAAGCTGAAAATTAAAACAAGAAAATGTGGGAAAGTTAATTTTATGCAGGTAGAGAACATAATTTTACTTGGAAACATATCTATTAAAACAATGATTTTTTTTTTTTAAATAAGAAAGAAATGAATTAAGGTGTAGTGTAGATGTATCATAGTATTAAGGTTGTAATACATGTTTAAGGTGTAGAATTTTAATGGACAAATAATGCTGGCATGACAAAGCTTGATTCTACATGCAGACAATATACAAATACTGAACATGTTCCACTTTTATATGATACTTTAAAATTGTAAATTTTTGGATATTATTATATTGCAGGCCTGGTTAACTGATGTAATTGTAAACCTAAAATTGTTTATGCAACTTTTGCTGTAACTGGAATAGGCTTTTGTGCCAACTTTCAACAGAATATTCTTATTTATATAAACAATTTTTCAATGGACATTATTTGTTGCTAGTCTCATTGCACAATGCTATTTATTTGAAAAAGCTCAGTACTGTATATATATGCATGCTATGCTTGGCATCTTTTTCTATGCATTCAGCCATCCACCTAAACATTTATGTCCAGGCTTTTAACTTGTTTGTCCTTTGACTTAAGGCCTAGTTTGTAATCAGTTTCTTGGTCCGTATCTGGTTATGCAGGTTTGTAACATTGCAAAATGAAATCATCAGCCAAAGTTAATACCTCAAAATACAACTGGTTTGTCTGGGACACAACATTCTGTTGATACTTTTCACAATGCAATTTTTCACGAATATTCCAGTCTTTCGTTAGATGGTTATATTGTAGATACTATATAATCCATGATGTGGTTGCATACTCAGTGAAATCTGTGATTACAGTTGAAACCATTTTAGATCAAAATTGTTTCTTTGATGGTCCGAAAGTTCAAATTCATCAGTTTAAGTACCTGAACCAAGCACACTGAAGCCGTCTGGGCCAAACGGTTTGTGATTCTGTGGTTTTAAAAGAGAGTTAAGCAAATGATAATAGATTTGTGGTCCTTGCACTATGTCAAGTGTTGGTCAGGGAGGAAAAACAATTCAAAATAAAAACAATTGCAAAAATACATGTAGGTGAGAAAGTATATTTTTGTCACTGTGGTTCCATGCATATGCCTATAAAATTTGTATTTAAATGCTCAGATGCAGGTGAAATGTGCCATATCTTTGTATTTGAAATTCTATACAAAGAAGTCTTACCAAAGCAAACTTGCCTTATCAATCAATGTATCCCGTTATTAAGTCTTTATGTTAATGCTCTTTTCACACACACAAAAAATGTTTTCATAGAACAGCTCAGCTCCTATTGAAAAAACAAGGCACTTCAATTTGGGGTTTTTATTCAAGGTAATGTAAACTCAAAATACGAGATTTCTGCTATTTTACCACCTGATTTTATCATATACGTCTTTCATATTCCATATTAGTTCAGCTATTTTGAATGTATTTTCCCTTGATTTGGAGGTATTTCAGATAGATTTGGATAATTTTCAAATATTTTTCTGACTGGCCACTCACATGCCTGAAATAAAACATTTTGACTTTTTTTTTTTTACCCTTGGCACATAAAGTGCTTGAATTTATCGTTGGCATATATCTGACCTTCCCTCTATCTTGACAGTTTTACTGCAATATAAAAAATATGTTAATGCATTACCTATCCACTACATTTGCTTCTCATTAGATGGTATCTACTACAAAGTCAATCCCATCAGAAACTATTTTTCTGTATATGTTCCTCTGGACTCTAGTCCAACAGGTTGCCCTCTACAAACTGGCCTCCTTGACCTTTGATATTCACACATCACATCAGTTTTGCTCCTTGGTTGCTTACACATCCACGTCATTTTCTACTCTACAGATCTTTACACTATATTTCACTATCATCTTTGTCAGCTTGTTTAATCTGCTCTATTTGGCATATATAGGCTAGTGCAATATCTAATGTAAAATAAAGTACATGGTAGTTCTAAATGGTCGCCCTTTTTATTTACTGAACTAATCTTGGTGATGCAGTTCCTACGTTGCCATATTGGTTTCCAAGATGGCATCTAGCATTGGCAGCAATGACATTGGTAAAAGGGACACTGGAGGACACGCTGTAGCAAGCTGAAACAACCGTCAATATTGCCATGGCAGTATGGATTCTATCAGTGGAGGTAAATGCTCGAAGGCAAACTTGCAACGTTTTTTAAGGAATTGCCTTGAGGATACTTGAAGAAAAAAGCTGACTAAGGCAGAGCAGAAAAAGAAGAAAAGAACTGGCTCCGGTTCCACTCTTAACTTCAAGTCTGTGTACCAGCATAGCTATCACCATGGGCCCACAGCATAGCTATCGCCATGGGCCCACTGACTATCATCACTGCACTGTTTGAGCTTCACTAAGGCTACAATTCAGGCTTTACTGGCAGAGATGATTTAAACAGTAGATACCTGAAGTCATCTCAGCTGGAACATCACTATAGGGCCAGGCCCAGTTCCTGTCTCCACCCCAACCATTGGCGGTTCCTGCTCCTAAACTTCTCGCTGGGGCAGCATCACAGTCACAGACAACTTCTTCAGTGTCTTCCCGGGAAAGGGGGGGGGGGTGTTCTGGAGATAGGAAAAAGAGGAAGGAACACCAGCACAAGAAACGAAAGAAGTATGATAGCTCTTGCCCCTGGTCCAATGCCCTCCGTGTTCCATTCCCATCTCCTGGATCCACCAAACTTTCAGGTACTACCTTGAGCCTTGAGGTAACCTGTCACACAAGGCAAGTGGACCATCTCTGGTTCCTGTCCACTCTTCAGTGCCATCACCACATCCATTTCTTTTTTGCCAGCATTCACTGGCCCCATCCCCACCCAGTTGGGACCAGTTACATGCAGGACACTTGATATATTGTTTGATGGGCAAAAGACCTGAAGAGTTTTACTCCTTGGTTGAGGTCCATTCTCCAGCTCTGCACCCTCCATTGCCACAGGGCAGGGTACAGCCCTCATTGCGAGTTCCACCTGATTGTCATCACATCTCGCCTTTGACGGTTCCTCGTCTGACTCTTGGGAAGGCCACAGATGTCGTGGGAAAAACTATCAGACTTCCCAGAAGCAGGGTGCCAGCAGAGCCAGAGGCTCCACTCTGACCCTATGGACCAGCAACAAAAGTAAAAGGGAATCCAGGCATAGCCCTATATTAATCCCTCTCACACAGAAAGGAGGAGTCGTTGGACATTGCACAACAAGGAAGATGATACACTTGTAAGAGATGTGACAAGACAGATTAAGTGGCACTACCACACTGCTTGAAGAAGTCAAGACAGCAAAGGGGTTGGGGGAAAATCTTCACACTCTATCTTGATTTAGATATTTGGCCTACATATAATAATAATATTTAAACACAGGTAATATCATTGCTGACTTATGATGGATCAAGAGGCCCGGGCTGAGACCACCCACCTCAGGTCATTTGGCTCCCAATCCAAAGGAACAAGGTTAATGGATATCGTTTCTTCAGCCCTAAGCCAGCAGACACCGCAAGAGACTGTTAGCTGACATTCACAGCCATGTTTCCTCTTCCCTTTGTGATCAGAGCCAGAATGCTCATAGGAAGAGATTATAGAGTCCCACCCATGAAGTCGGTTCCCACATAGTAATTACCAGTAGTCCATGTATCTCTGCATGATGCAAAATTTCATTTCACAGCGTTCAAAAATGTGACATCTACTGTAAAAACAACGTATTCTTTTAGTGTCATTTTAAATACTCTATCACTCTGTTTTTGTAATTTGTTTACTGAATGTGGTGTTTCTGATACGTAAAGCGTGCATCTGTCAAGGCCTTGTCGGAAAGCAGTATTGTACTGAATCCAGCATCCATGGTGAAATCAATGTAATTTGAAGTGACTTTAACTTTGACTTTGACCACTCAGCACTCCTCGCCCTCGGCTATGCGCCTGTCTGGACCGTATTTTTTAGAACACAATATATTAAATCATTTGATGTAAGATGGAATTTATCTTGTGAGAATATGATTTGTAATATATTGTGTTTGATGTGTGGTCACTGCACTTAATTTTGTGTGAGTTATACTGCCTCACACACCCCCCCCCACCCCCAACTTTGTGTACAAAAAAAACCCCAAACAAATAAACAAAACAGCCAGCAAGCAATCGGCCTACATTAGTTATAGGGAATGTCAGATAGATACACTTATCTTCATGGTGGCAGGACATGCTTGCTGTATCATATGTCGATATTTTGAACCAATGAATAAATCTGAGCAGGTTTTGTTTATCCCCAGGAGTCTGTACAACCTGCAAGAGGTGGATACAGGGAGGGAGGGTGAACCGCAGTGCCACCTACAGGCAACATGGCCCATTTGCATATTTAGGGTAAAATGCTGATAAATTTGATGATCTACTTTTTTGGTGGGCAGTTTAACCGCCTAACATTGGTTTGAGTTTGGATTGTGGTCATACATAATGATGATTTACAATGTTCTGTACAAAACACAGCTCAATCTTAAGTTTAATACTCATGCACATTGAACAAAAATAATTTTATTACAACGTATGCTGTTCCAAATACATGCACAACGTAATTGTTTCTTTAGCATTTCATAATATTTGTCGATATTTCAATCCTCACGCAGGTATCGCTTACTATTAGTAGAGCAGCTAAATTTTCAAAAAAGCTTATTTTCAGTTTTCGTTCAACCGGAAAAATACCCGGCTGGATTTGGAATCAAAAGGTAAGAACCTGAATTTTAAAGTTAGGTAGGGTGTATTATCTATTTCATGGTCAATTGTATTTATTTTGGTTACCATGGTAACGAAATTAAGTTTTCATGAAATGAAGGGAAAAGCACCATATTTACCATAACTTTATACACATACAAAGTACCACTTCACAACTTTACATCAGCATACCTACTATACAAGCGTTTCGTAAGAAACCAGTTTGAGATAGTAAATATCAACAGTTGGTTGCCATGGCAACAGAATGTTTGTAAAAATCTGAACAATTTCTGTAATGCGGAGATTTGCCAAACATGCATGCACGTTACATTCCTTTTAACACAAAGCCCTAGTCTTTCCTAAGACCCATTAACCCAAAATTGTTAATGAATATCCTAAAACTAAATCATGGGGCGGTCATAGCGTCGGGCTAACACAAGCCAGGCCGCCAAGCGGCCCTTTCTTCGCTGCTCGCCGCCTGGCTTGTTCTAGCTCAACGCTCTGACCGCCCCCTCATTTATTTTTACAGTGTTCATAAGCTATTTTGTTTTATAACGAATTAACTAAGAAAGGGTCTTAAGAAAGACTAACAAAGCCTTTTTTGCAATTACCTTGTACCAGTCACGCCCAATTCCTTCTTAAACTAAAAGATCGAACTTATTTATCGCAGCTGAAGCCATATTATGTTAGACCTTGTGAAGAAATTGGAGCGAAAATGTGGTTGTATACACACACACATCAAAGATTAACATAATCATTGTTTTCGAGTTATTTCTCTGTGAATTTCGAATTCCATCACAATCAATAAGTAATAATGTTCCACGGCATCATGCAACATTGAATGCAGCAACAATTACGCATTTCTTCAAAGGGGTACGTAGCATCAATACTTCAATGTGAGATGTCAGACTAAAAAGTAGCCTATTTTTAGGATAGACCCCGACCCCCCAAACTAAAGTGGGCTTTATTGGTATAGCATCATAAACCCATTGAAAATTTAGGATCAGAGTAGTTTCTCTGCATTACCGTGTTTCATTTATATACACAAATTCTTTGTACGTCTTTTATATCTAAAAACATCTTTTGCTGATGTCTCTTAAAAATTAAAAGATCAAGCCAGCAAAGCTTTTTTTTCAAAATGCGGCAATATCCTGTTAACAATAATGTTAAGTTGGCTATGAAATTATTCAAATCCCTTATTCTACCTACATCGTTATATGGGAGTGAAGTGCGGAGCATATATATATATATTTCATGTTTAAAACCTGAATTCTGCTAATTTGTATCAACTCTGCGGCAAGCCTGTTTCTGAAAATCAGCATATTAGTTTTTGGAAGCACACTCTGGGTGTAGATAGGAAAGCCTCAAATGTGGCTGTCCGTGGAGATTTAAGCAGTTTCCTAGTATTGTTTACTTCTGTATGTAATGCTGTCAAATATTCGATACATCTATAATTTTGACACAAATTCCCTGGTGTATAAAGCTTTACTAGAAAATTATTCTCTATTACAAAATGACAAAAATTGTTGGGTTAAATACATCAAAGAAACTATGGACGGTGTTGACAAGACAGAAGCCTGGTACAACCTGGGCGGTAACAGACCCCAGTTTACCATTACCCTACTACGTAATTATCTTGAAAATATGTATAAAAATCAATGGGCTTAAGTTGTAGCTGGTCAACATAACCCTAATTCCAACAAACTGAGCATATATTGTAAATTCAAACGAACCTATGAACTTGGAACTTTATTTATCACAACAAAACTTACCTGAAAAGAAAAGAAAACATTTAATAAACAGTTAGTGCGCACACGCTGGCTGTTGAAACTGGAAGGTAGACACGTCGAAAAACACCTTTGGAAGAACGCGTATATAAGTTATGCATGTCCGGCAACATTTAAGATAAAATTCATTTGATAGCACACTGTATTTTTTTAAAAGAACAAAGGGAAAAACTCCACTCTGATTTATCTCATTTACCCAATTTGTATACGGAATGTAGTAATTCAAACGATGCGGAGAAATTTAACTTCCTTATGACGATGGGCGGCGGAAACACTAACGTATTCCCATTGGTGACAACATTAATATTTTGTAAATGACGTATTTGAACGTATATTTAACCAACTTGGCTTCTAATTTTTGACACTGGAGTGCACCAGAAGTCGTATATATACATATACATACATATATATATATATATATATATATATATATATATATATATATATATATATATATATATATATATATATATATATATATATATGTGTATATATATATATATATATATATATATATATATATATATATATATATATATATATATATATATATATATATATATATATATATTGAAACGCCCTAGTACTCTGGCATTTTTGATGTTCTCTTGATCAGTAAACTCCTGACACCACTCTCATGCAACTCTGTATTGTGTAGCACACACACTTTCTCGCATTGATAAATCCAGATATTAAAGCTGCACAATGACAGCTCTCCAATGGTTTATTTAGGGTAAGCATATACTCCTTGTATACAAGCAGAAGGGGGGGGTGTGTGAATATTCTCATATATATACAGTGCAGTATCCAGTTGAAATATGTAAATAACCTCCAATGTAGTGTCAATACTGTCCCAATGTCAATTTCCACAGAGCCAACTAACTAACTCAACTCTACTGCTGTACAACCAGTCTCTGGGCAAGCTTGGTCTGTCCTTAAAAAAGGGAGACTTTATTAGTGTCCGGCAACCTGCCGGACAGGAATTAAACTGTACGGCAATATGTCGAAAGGAAGCGATGTCAAAGCCCCTTTGACTCAGGGCAATAAACTTGCAACCAGTACAGGTTGGCCATAGTGCCTGTGTGTAGGACCTATTACATGAGAGGTCACTGAACTTGTGCATATTTACCCCAGCAATCTCACGTTACCAGACTACCAGACAGAGTTTTGGGGGATTCTGTCCTTGTTTGGGTACAGGGGGTTGACCCTTTCCTTACTGGGGCCAATGAAACTTGTATTTCTCATAAGTAAGGGGGGTGGGGGTGCAAAGCTATTCCACAGGGGCATCTCAATATATATATATATGCTGTACAAGTACTGGTACCATCATATGTAATGTATGTTTTTCTGTCTGTGATTTATTTGTATGTCTCTTTAATATGTATTTTGACAATACCTTACATTGGGTTCTGGTCGATAAAGTTACAATGTATCTACTAGGAAATTAATCAGTTATTTCAATACGGTTCAGCTTGTTTGTGCTATTTGTTATATAGTCACGATATGACACACGCAAATAAGTTTGATATATATTTTTTTTTCACAAACTTAGGTTTTATACGATAGAAAACTAAATGGGCTCTTTACCTTCCCCCTTTCCCAACTTCCTGTCCAACCCGTACCCCCAACGAATGTAATTTAAGATTTTTGTAGCACGTCAATCTTTTGACGGGACCCCAAAACTGAATAAATACGGAGCCCCAGAGGGGACATGAGAGAGAAAAAAAATACAACAAAAAAAAAAAAGAAAGCAAAACTTTATGCGTTAGAACGCCAATATGCATGTATACACACACACACACACACACACACACACACACACACACACACCAAAAAGTGTAGAATAGAGCTCCAGAAATGACACTGGAAATACATTTTCATCTCATTCCCTCGCGAAAGATTTTTGAAGGAACGCAAAAACGACATTTTTCCCTTTATGTCTCTTCAGGACATTATTTTACGACCAAGTGACAAAAGTTAGGAAAAATATGTATTTTGCGAGGGAACTCATTTTTTTTTCTCTCTCATGTCTTCTGGGGCTCCGTATATTCATGATGAGATATCGTTATTTTGATAAATTTCACATTCTACTGTTGTAATGTATCAAGTAGTTTCGCGCAAAATCTGTTGAATTTGAACTGACTGCAAATTAAATTACCTTGTCGTTAGATATAGTTTCATATACTACTCAGCATGGCATGCAAACTAGTAGGCCTAAACGTCAGCGGGTTTTATATATATATATATATATATACAAACATACATACATACATACATACATACATACATACATACATACATATATATATATATATATATATATATATATATATATATATATATATATATATATATATATATATATATATATATACATTCGGTATGATAGGGTTAATTTAGCCATGACTTGTAGCTTTACAAGTACAGGGACGAGAAGGCACTTCATGATTGATTGACTGATTGATTTTTTATTCAGGTTCATATAGTTACATTGGCCTGTGATACATACAATTAGTGTTAAAAAGAACCTAGGATAGCACCAGAAAGTTTTAACAATTGATTTCCCTGGTGGTCCTATACATCATATCCTATACGTCATATCTGGATACCATGTACACAAAAATTAAAATGTCTCTCTCTCTCTCTCTCTCTCTCTCTCTCTCTCTCTCTCTCTCTCTCTCTCTCTCTCTCTCTCTCTCTCTCTCTCTCTCTCTCTCTCTCTCTCTCTCTCTCTCTCTCTCTCTCTCTCTCTCTCTCTCTCTCTCTCTCTCTCTCTCTCTCTCTCTCTCTGGAGTCCTGTGATGTGTTTCAAACGAAAGCATTATTAACTCCTGAGAATACTGGCCTCTTGTTTTAAATTGCTACATTCTGCGGTTTGTGTTAGTGGCTTCATGACCGCGATAGCGTGACGTACAATGCGCTGTGCGGGTGCCACATAAACCTAGATGCCTGCAGCTACAGGTACATACTGACTTTACTGATTGGTGTGCAAAAGTTACATGGTTGCTGTGCATCATTACTTTAAATAGAAAGTGGCAAAACTTGGACGGACCACACTGAATAATTTCAATAATAAGAAGTCTCTATTATCCAACTTGACTTATTGTCCATAAAGGGGGGGGGGTTCAGTAAAAGAGGTATAGTTTTTTTTTCTTTCCAGGGACATTTTATTTATAAGGTAATGCTTTACAGTATTTTTGAATAAATTATAATTTTCTGTTTTCCGAATATGAGTAGGAAAGTCATTCCACATCTTTATTCCTGTCCACGTAAATGTACTTTGTCCCGGGTTTGTTTGGTATCTTGGTAACTGTACTACTATTTACACATCATATCTGAATTTCTTGTGCAGTATCTACTTCTGTTTGCATAATTTTCAAACTTCTCTATGAGATATTGCGGAGACTTCAAGTGTACTATTTTTAGCTGTAACTATTTTGTGCATGCTGTTCAGCTTTAACTGATTTATTCTACTCTCTACATCTAACCAACTTATACTTTGTAGTTTGTTGCTGCCTACATGTGCTCTAGGTCCTTTACCGAGCACAAATCTGACCATTTTATTTTGATTGGTTTGTAATTTATGTTTCAGAGTAGCCGAGACCGATGAGTACCAGCTGTAACATGCATAATCGTGGTGACACTGGATCAACGAGAGACATAATAACTTTTTGGTGTGCATGTTTAGGCAATCAGCATGTCTGTACAAAAATTTGAGTCTGCTGTTGCATTTTGAAACAAATCTTCTCTGCTGTTACTTCTCCAGATAATGAGCTGTCAATGGTCTTTCTTTCTTTCTTTCTTTCTTTCTTTCTTTCTTTCTTTCTTTCTTTCTTTCTTTCTTTCTTTCTTCTTCTTTCTTTCTTTCGTTCTTTACCAGCAAATTTGTCCGACACTTTTCTCGGACACTATTATACATAGAAACTCAAAACTTGGCATGATTGTACCTCCATACAAGGAGTTTGACCTTTTTATGCAGAGGAATGAAGATGTTTAAAATGATGCAAATTAGGGGCATTTGAAATTTTAAATCTTGAATATCTTCAAAAGTATAATAGATATAGAGATGTCATTCCAACTTCTAGTAGGGGGTTATTGACCAGTGCGCATCCAATGAATTTAAAACAAAAGTTGTAACAATTTAAATTATGCTAATTAGCAGCATTTGAAATTTTAAAACTTGAATATCTTCAAATCTCTTTTTTAGATAGAGATGTCATTTCAACTTCTACTAGGGGGTTGTTGACCATTGCACATGTAATGAATCTAACACAAAAGTTGTAGCAATTTAAATTATGCTTATTAGCAGTATTCAAAATTTTCAATGATGAATAACTTCAACACTATAATCGATAGAGATGTCATTTCAGCTTCTACTAGGGGGTTGTTGACCATTGCGCACCTAATGAATTAAAAATAAAAGTTGTAGCAATTTAAATTATGCTAAATAGCACCATTAGAAATTTTAAATCTTGAATAACTTCAAAGCTATAATAGATAGAGATGCCATTCCAACTCTCCTCCTGTGTTATGGAACTGTTGTACATTGCCATGCCAATATGCTTTGAACACACACACACTGATTTGCTATGCAGCAAATCATCTTTCCTAGTTTACAATTTGTTTCAGCTCAATCGTTTTGCCTGCACATGACACTGATAACTTAGTATTTTTTTATTTGGTTTCTAGGTCCGAAGAATACGGATTCCGTTTTTCCAAGACGTGGCGATAATTTGTTGTCAATTAGCCATTCACTTGTGGATTCTACGATTTCACTTAATCTCTTTTCTATTTGTTTTACATCTTTGTCATGTCACTGACTAAAAGGGCTGAGTCATCTGCATAGAGCATGAAACCACAGTTGACGGCTATCTCCATGTCATTTACATAGATATGAAATGATAGGGTCCCTAGGATGGATCCCTGTGGCACACCCCATGTAATGGACCTTACATCAGACAGTTTTCCATTTACATTCACTGCCTGTGATCTATCACTGAGGTAGGATTCAAACCACTTCACAGAATTACTGTCTAGGCCCATTGATGATAGCTTATGGCATAGTATTTTGATGGTCCACTGTGTCAAAAGCCTTTCGTAAATCCAATAGTACAATACCAGTCATAACTCCCATGTCAGAATTGTCCTTCACAAAATCGGTAAAGTGTAATAGGCAAGTGTCTGTCGAATACTGGGGACGGAAACCTCACTGGAACTTGTACAACAAAACCTTTCTGTTTGAGGTAATGCATGAGTTGATCATATATCGACCTTTCTATGATCTTTGACAAAACACACAAAATAGATACTGGCCGATATAGTTGCTAGCATCAAATCTGTCCTGTTTTGTATAAAGGGGTACAACTCTAGCTGATTTAAGTTAAAACAAAAAAGTATAGACCCACATCTTTTACATGGATTGCGAAGCAGGCCAAGCATATATTATATCACTCTCCATGGCACAGATCGTGGCGTACACTTCCTACCTACATGTTTGGCGGAGGAAACCGAAGGACGCGGAGAATACCACCGTGCACAGTCAGAGTGGTAGGAACTCTTTCTACATGCTTCCCCGGCCGTGAATCGAACCCGGGTCGCAGAGGTGGAAGGCGAGCGTGTTGCAGCTCGACCAACCGTGCACCCTGATTTAAGTTCACTTGGAACTTATGCTGTCCTAATAGAGAGGTTAACTAGAAGAGAAGATTTGCTTCACAGCAAATCTGTCGGGATGCCTTCAAAATGAGAACAGTTTGAAACGATACACTTTGCCATTGTTCAACATAATCGAGATTGCGCGTATTAGCTTGATTTTTTAATAAAATAAAATGCTCAGCTTTGGTTCTTGGTTCAAGGGATATGGCCATGTCCCAAACTTATAAAGTGAAGTTTGAATGAAACTACTATCTATAATAGTTTTAAAGCTATTCAACATTTGAACTTTGTGTATTTGCCTAATTTGCATGAATTATAAGCCTAGAAGAACTTTGGTTTATTGTTCATTGGATGGGGCTATGCCACAAACCCATAAAGTGAAGTAATAGTTTTGAAGCCATTAAAGATTTACATTTTGCATATTCAACCCAATTTGCATTTATTTAAAATCATACAACTTTGCTTCATGATTCGTTTGATGCGGCTTTGCCACAAACCTATAAATTGAAGTTGGAATGGCATTTCTATGTGCAATAGTTTTGGAGATATTCAACTTTTAAATTTTTCAATGCCCCTTATTAGCATAATTTGAAATTCTACAACTATACTGTCAGTTATAGTGGCAAGTGCCACAAAGGCATATATGCACATTGAAATTTTGAGTCCATCTGCAATAGTTTGGAAGATATGGTGCTTTTAAAATTTTTGTTGCCTCAAAAATTTGCATAATTTTAAACATCATGACTTTTCCAAATGAGATGCAAAATTTCACTGGTTATGTCAGTCACCGTGGCAAGTTTGGTGGTTTTCGGAAAAACAGTGTCTGAAAAAAACTCTGGACCAACTTGATCGTAAAGAAAGAAAGAAAGAAAGAAAGAAAGAAAGAAAGAAAAAAAGACATTGACCTTTTATTTCTTTGTTAATTTATCTGACATGAAAGACCACCTGTCCTATGTGACCACTTTTGTCTGGCATTAGGAGTAGTCTTAAACTGCAGGTACCACTGTACAGTGAAACCTCTCTACAGTGAGCACCTTCGTGACCAGAGAAAAATGTCCACTCCTGAGAGGGTCAGCCCTTCTGGAGAGTATTCATAAGTATATGTGCATGTGCAGTGTATACATATTATAATTCAGAGGGATGTGTATACATGCAATACAAAACTGTCTTTGTTCCTTTATTACATGAACAAATTTAAACAGATGCTGTCACAAAACTAAATGTACATGTGCCTGTGAACTGAGACATGCACTATACTGACTCAGTATTGGCAATGAAGAACAGGCTTCATCTCACTGGTTACAAGAAAACAAAGGCATGAAAGTGTCCAGTGAGATGACACAAATCCACACTCTTTTTCAAAATTCATCAAGTTGCGAAAACAGTCATTGAGGACTGTAAGCTCTGTATGTAGTCTATTTTTAACAGAGAGTACACTCTGCCAGGCTTGTTCTGCCTAGAAGTCCCGTCCCTCTGATCCCTTGAAACTGATAAGCCCTGCCGACTCCTAGCCTCGGGCAAAATCAGACCAGCTACCAGCTACCACACTGGTCAATCTCAGTCATGGTGTACTTACAGCTCTGCCCAGCGTTAGTGTGAACATGGAGCAGATATGTTTCTTGCATGATCAGAAAGAGATTCTCTGTATTTTATTGAGAACCTCATTACACGGTTGTTGGGAGTTCCCCCCACCTACAATTTGCCATTAGACCCACACCTTTCAAGCCATACACCTAGCAGGCATGGCTAGAAGGCTGCTTATGAGACAGGTTCAAGTATCATGAATGCAAAATGGTTGCCTAGCACCATGGAGGCTTGTAATATTCCGTACAGCAGAAGCCCCAGTCAAAATGTGGATTGTTGGGAAATTCACTGAATTTAGCACATATTAAAATTCCCCAACTTTTGTTTGCATGCTACTGGGCATGCCAGATGTCTCAAACCTATATATGTAAGTTAGAACTTTGTGTCTATCTATAATATTTTTGAAGATATAAAGCTTTTAAAATTTTAATTGCCTATAATTTGCATAATTTTAAACATCATGACTATTCCAAGTCAGGTGCCTAATTTCACAGGTGGGTCAGTCATAATGGCAAGTTTGGTGGTTTTCGGAATAATAGTGTCCAAGAAAAACTCCGGACAAATCTGGTGGTAAAGAAAGAAAGAAAGAAAGAAAGAAAGAAAGAAAGAAAGAAAGAAAGAAAGAAAGAAAGAAAGAAAGAAAGAAAGAAAAGAAAGAAAGAAAGAAAGAATTCTTGGAAAAACAAAATGTCTGGGTTGGCACCCAGACATAATAATGTGTGTAAAGGGTCTTTTTAGATTTTTTGCACCGTCCTTGGCAAACCTAGCTGGTATGTTATCCAATCCAGTGCTTTTTACACTTTCTGTGTTTGTATATAATCTTCAGTCACCTCACGTAGACAGAAACCATTTTCTGCTACACCCATGAACAGGTAGCCTCCTAATCACAATGCGCTCTGTTGTTTTTAGTCATTGTCTGGGGCATAAGCGGATTGATGCACAGGGATTTGCATCAGAAAAATAATATTTGCCAGTATGATTGTTGTTTTTGTCGAGCCCTAGGCGCTGATCGAGAGCGCCCGCGGACTGTGCGTGCGTTTGTGACAAGTCACTGTGGGTGCGAGCACACTTTTTAGTGTAGTGACGAGTCAGAGGGCAAGACAAACACGTTTTTCTGTTTCTGCGAATTCCTGTGGTGTGGGCCCTTCTCACCGAACGGACCTGTGTCCGTGATGGCAGTATGAAGTCTTTGAAGAACTTGATAAACACACAACAGTACATCATGCCTTTCATGGTGTGGTCCCGGGGGTGGGGGCGTGTGGCTTGACCTTTCGAAGACTCACCCTTTGTGGGTCACTTTTTCACAAAAATATATCTATGTTGATTCTCAACTGAAATAGTAGAAAATATATGGTCTCAAATTGGTGAGAAAAATGTCCCAGGAAGAAAATTTTTATCTTAGGAAATTTTCCCGAATTTTGGGCCATAAAAGAGAAAAATTACTCTTCTTTAAAGATTTTTTGGGAAAATACTGCATCTTTTTTCCTCCCCCCCCCCCCCCCGCCTTCCAAGCAGACCTCATGGGGACACAGCCAGAGCCGCCCCAACCGCGCCCCCATCACATTCACAAGGCCCCGTGCAGCAAACGGCATATAGTGCGCCCGACAGTGAGCTCAGTGGTGCTCCTCCTCCCGCTCCCCCCCCCCCCCCCGGGGGAGAGGGTGAAGGTGCCCTTCTATCAAATGCTAAAGATAATATTGACTGGCATGCAGACAAACTTCCGTCCCCTAAGCCAGGCTAAGGACATTGTGAAAGTAAATTTTTCTTCCGTCCCTGGGTACTAAAAAAGTTTAATTTATTGGTCAGCGTGATGTGTGCTGTGAATCATGTCAATTGTGATGCTGAGTAATGGCCTTGCCATTGACAAACAAGAGTGAGCCACGGGGGTGTCATCCTGGCGTTACGCTACGTCTAAATGTTCGGAGTAATTTACCGAATGCAGACATTAGATCAATACTAGAATATCAGCGGCAATGGTCGACCACTTCCTTTTTGAAGTTGTAATGTAAGCAAAAGAACACGTGTTTTAAATCGCCACGCTGACCAAAACAAAAGAAACATGATACAAAGCTCTGCACTGCTCTCCTCATCCAGCTGATTGGCTCGTCTGAGCAAGGTCAGGGACGTTTTGTAAAGGTCAACTATCAGGTGTTTGATATCACGCGCGTTTTCTTCAACTTTGACCTCACGACCTTATCGAATCACCTGTCCACGTGGTTCCTACGAATACTGTGATTGGACAATTTACACTCACCCGAGTCTGTTGATGTCGTGTGATGTCTTTTCACACACTGGTTCGACCGTAGATAGCAATATTATTTCAATGAAGTTCAGTAATAATCGTGTAGTATTCCGGCAGTTCTAAAGAGGTGAGTGTTTTCTGATTCCTCTCTGCTTAACCATATTTGTTTTTTACTGAGAAAATCACAGTTTCATTACATATGGAGCATTTTATGGCGTTTGTTTATCCCGGAAGAGAATCTAAGATGGTGGCTACAGATCTGGCCACAGCTGATTGGAGTATGAATTAATGTATAGATCCAGTTTAAGTCCAAATCGCAGTTGTTGTACTAGGATACAATGCAGCATCTTAATGTATGTTTGACTTCATTTATAACGAAGAGGTTTACTGTGAGTGTCAGGCCTGTGTAATGTGCTGGTCGATCCACATGCCATTTTAGCCCAATCTCCCAAATGATCAGTCTATCGCAGTATCCATCACTGCATCAGGCTCTGGCACTGGCAGCGTAATATGGATATATGGTAGGCCTATTGCAAACGTGGTGGATAAGGTTTAAAAAAACTAGATTAAGAAAATGTCACGGAAAGGGTGCAACGACTCGAATTAGGATCGTTTCAACAAGCGTTATCTGATCAGCCATATGTGTCAATGTCAATGCTTCCCAAAGTTTAGACTCTTGTCGTCTTGATTTGAAGTTGCATATATGGTAACACCCTTGGCCTGTTGGCCTTTCCCAGGTAAAAAAAGACGAATACTTCAATAATTTTCGCAGAAGGTTTTCCCCAAAGCAAAACCATGCAGCGTGTCATGTCCTTTGAAGTCTGGGGCAGTTTGATGAATCTCTCGACAGGCAGTCAATTTTTGTATCCTGGTAACTGGACAAAGAAAGATTCGTCACAACAGAATAACCACTCGTTTGCTGCACGGACCTAGGGCTTTACTAACAGCTGGTCTGGTTTCCCCATATGTGGCTGTAGTGTAGATTGAAATGATGTGTAGTCTAGCAGTGTTTGACACTTCTGACATGTATATACTATATCTAGAGTATGGTCCAGCATTTGTAAAGATAGTCTTTGTAGTATGATAGTTTATATCTGTTTATGTATTACTTTGTACCCTACCAATGTAACTTTGGTTTACCCGCAATAAAGATTTCTATTCATAGCAAGCACTGAATTATCCATGAAGTGCAATTCAGCAAAACACAGATCATTCACACAGTGTTAACTGTACTGCTCTGTGCCATTTCGGAATGATCCTCATTTGGTGTGGCGCCATCTGGGAATTATCAAATGGCATGCCCAAGTGAGAATGCGTACACGTACAGTTGTGTGCTACATACAGCGTGCGTCTGACAGATCGATGTATACTTGCCCATTTAAGAATTATGTTTATTTATGTATAAGTATAGTATATACAGGATCAAGGCAATGTCTGTAGTTCCTGATCTGCCTTGTGTGTCTATTATTGGTTACCTGACATGTCCAAGTGGTTGAAGCAAGACCAACATCACATGGAAGAATGGTTTATTCATAGTTGTATATTCCAAAGTGGTGCTTAAGCAGGCCAGTGCTCATTCATTTGTTGGGTGTACGCCGTGTGTATGGCACCATTATGTATGTACACACATTCTCATTTGGGCGGGCTGTTTGAGAATTCTCAGATAGGGCTGTGTCAATTCCGAATTGGCGCAGATTTCCTATGGGCTAGGAACAGTACCACTTGGAGTGTCCATGTGGGTGTGAACAAGACCTGTTGACAATCTGATGGACTGAATGCAGTAAACTTGGGACTGATCTATCCATTATATTTGTGTAAGGGAGGCGGCATTTTCAGTGAATGTCAGTAAAATCAGGTACGGTTGACTTTCACCCATGCAAACTAAAACAAGAAGGTCCGTCTGTTCAACCACATTTTAATGATAAAATTCATCAAGGTTTATATATCAAACACACAGCTTGTGAGCATGTGTAAGAATTGAACTTGAAAGATGGCACCTGTAAGAAAATGAAACAAGCTATACAAATGTTGAAACAAACAAACAGCAAGGGGAAAATCAGAACATGTATGTTGATACCATAGAGTTACAATAACTAGTCAAAAAGTGATGATCCACAGAATCCTACAGCAACATGCCAGAAAACCCTTTTGTACTCAAGACCATACAAATTACCAGCTCGTCCCAACAATGCATGTTACACTTTTAGATGTGCAATATCTGTGGCTGGGATCATGCTGGTACAACTTGAATCATTTTTTTGAAAGTAAGGTGTCTGTCAGGGCAAAGTAGGAAAATGTTGGAAGTTGTCCTGAGAACAACCTCAATTCAGCAATTTTGTGTGCACACAATATATTTTGGTGACCCAGAGATGTGTTGTTCCATTCAGATTGTGTATTAATGAATGATTCCAAGAGCTTACTTTTTTTTCATGCACATGAAACACTGGTATGGGTGGGCCTTATTCTATTCAATGTGGCAAAACAAACCACTGTGTTAAAATTCAGTGCACTGACAAAGGTTGTCATACCCGCACGTGACACCTGTTGTATACATAAACATTGATTAATGTTTTGGAAATAATCAATTGGACTTTGTGTTTGTTTTTACTTTGCCCCTGTCACTTGAGGGTAAGTGCCTGTGTACCAACAGTAGATTTGATAAAAATGAGAACTTTGCTTTGTTTGTTTACAAATAACTAAAACAGGTGACCATAACCTACAAAGAGACCTATCAGGATAAGACTAGAATATCACCTGACGGAAATACATGAAAATGGTCCAAAAATAAACAAAAACAAAGTAGCTGATATCATTGGGTGAACGAACCTGAAGTTGTAAATTTCAAGTGGTTTCAACTGGACAGGACAGTTTTTGATCCGTTGAGATCTAGATAAAGTGGCCAGACCGTTCAGTTCTCTCTGGATATAGAGAGACTATGGACAGGGCGGTTCTTGATCTGTTGAGATCTAGATAAAATGGCCAGACAGTGCAGTTCTCTCAGGATGTAGGGGAATGTACATGGTGATGTTTGTAGTTTATGGTAATCTGCCAGGTAAAATTACTTTTGTGTTTTTTAACCAGATTTTCATTCTGTTAACTCATTCCATACTATGGTGACTTGCCAGGTAGTGCCAAAACCACTGACTTAAGACTATAGGCATGTTGGTACTTGAACAAAAGCTCTTTTCATGAAGAATTATAAATATGCAATTGTCATCTTAAATTCAGGTAAATATACGCGAAAAGCAGGGACGTATGGAATGAGTTAAATGATCTTACATTGAACAATATGAAAATGTAATCTGGAAGAATACACCCTTAGAGAAAAAACATGTAGATAAAACTACTTACCAAATGTAGAGGGTACCTCAAAACCAAGCTGTTTTGCACATCATCAGCATTAATTGTCTGAGACAGGGTTTGGGAATCGGGGTTTGCAAATATCTTTTCTATATGTGTTTCCTGTTGACCACCAGCCTTCTCATTAAGAGTTGAAGTGTGAGGTTGAGGAAAGAAAGTAGGAGGCCAATATTTGGAACTGTAACACATTTTTCTGTACAGAAAAACCCAGAAATAGGAGGCTCAAGCCTAGCAAATATTAGGTCATTTATGATGAGCCTCTTGTTAATGAGAAGCCTGTCCACTATTATATATTTGTTCAAATCTGGGTGTTTTTTTCAGAAGTTGGGTATGTGAAAGACATCTGCACACCTGGTTAGCTGATAAAGTCAGCATATCTTGTTCTATAATACTAATTCATGTACAGTTATACTTGCTGTATGTCACCACTGTCGTGAAAGACCACCTGCTGTTTGTGGCCACATTTCCATGGTGCAAGAGTCCGAATCTTTGTTCATGTACATATGGTGAAAGACCACCTATTGCAGGTTACTACTGTAGTAGTATGTCAGCATGTGTAAAAATGTTGTTTTTTATTTTTTTTTCTGCAGGGGCAGCAGATTGACTAGTCAACAAAAATGGGGAACTGGATATGTAATCTACTGCTGCGTGGTGTTCTTCTGTTTGTTGTTGGTGTCTTCTTTGCATTGGTGCTAAATCTGTTGCAAATCCAGCGAGAACTAATATTATTTCCCCCAGAGGTGCTAAGTAATCTGTTTTCATCCGCGTGGTGGGTGCCACCAAGCTGTGGGACTGCAGCAGGTAAGAAAAGCCAGTTTCTCTTGTACTTAAAAAAAAAAGACATGTACAACACTTGGAAAAAAAATTTTGATACATAAATCGTGGTGAGGTGCCAACTAACTGCTTGTAGCTTGACTTGTACACATATATACATGTGATATGTTGAGAGCACAGTTGGGTATTTTCGGGGTAGATATTTTTTAGAGTAATTTTGTCCTGGATTGAGACTCAGTCCTGTACCAAGGAAAGCCATTGACCTGGTGTATGACGTTCTGGTTTGTCTCATTTACCATTCTCATTCAAATTGCTTTTCATAAAAGGGGAAACTAATAAGAAAAATGAAGACATCTTACTAACAGCTGATTATGCCCAGTCAAGGGCCTAAAGGGTGTATTAATGAAGGTAAGTAGCAAACAAATGGAAAGGGGATGTAACGTGCAGAAGCTTGTGCTGTTTTGTAGGATATATGCACAGCAAATGTTAATTTGTACAGCAGTGTATCAGGAATGTACGTCTCCACACCTAGAATAACAGCAGAACTTTTAACAGATCATGACAGGCATAACCAGAAACATTTCTGGTCACGAGAGAAGCCAATCCTGCCTGCAACGAAAAGGTTACAACATACAGCCTTGTTGCATTTCATTTGTGAAATAAATGTGAAGTCTTTATGCCTCTTCATGCAGCTCAACAAGTGCTTGACATTTCGTTGTACTTTCTATTGCAGCTATAATTGGACTGCTGTACCCGTTCTTTGACCATAAATTAGGAGAACCTCACAAGTACAAGAGAGAATGGTCCAGTGTAATGAGATGCGTGGCTGTGTTCGTCGGAATCAATCATGCAAGTGCTGTATCCTTTCACAGCTGCTAGCTGCAGAAATGAATGGGTGTTCTTTGTCAAAATCTACCAGAAAAAGGTGCAACCATCTTACTGCTTAAGGGCTTGAATGAAACATGATGACACTGGTTATAGCATGGAAACAAAAAAGATTTTTAATTGAATAAATTATCAACTGCAGTCAGACCTGCATTCCTGCATGAAAGAAAAATAAAACAAGCATAGTCAGCCTTACTGCCATGCAGAGCATCTCAGTACAAAAGTATCAATTGGTTTGTGGTTGAATTGTAGATGTATGAAGCGCTCAAAATTCTGTTTTCCAAAGACCTAAATGTATTTCGCTTTTTAGCTGATCTGAGGTTGCAAAGCTTAAACTTAATGTGTCATGTCCGTTTTTCTATCTGTTCATAAACATTTTCTTGTGTGAAAGGGACACCCAACTACAGCTTTCAAGTTAGCTCCACAAACCTTTCGGGACCTCAAAGAGGATGGATGTGGTTGAATTGTAGATGTATGAAGCGCTCAAAATTCTGTTTTCCAAAGACCTAAATGTATTTCGCTTTTTAGCTGATCTGAGGTTGCAAAGCTTAAACTTAATGTGTCATGTCTGTTTTTCTATCTGTTCATAAACATTTTCTTGTGTGAAAGGGACCCCCAACTACAGCTTTCAAGTTAGCTCCACAAACCTTTCGGGACCTCAAAGAGGATGGAAGTGGAAGTTGAGTTAGATATTGGAGGGACAGATTTAGGCTTTCAGAAGTTGTAGCCAAGTTGGGAAATAAAACAGTAATCACTGCAGAATTCAACCTGTCTCTTACATGATTCATGTTAAAATAAATTAGACATTTACAAATTACTATGCAACATTAGCATTTATGTAGTAGGCTAATGGCACCAGTGGTCCCTGTATTGGTGGCAATAGAAAAGTAGTTTTATAAATTTATAGACCAAAATGTGAACATTCTGAGAAATTTTTTTCCCCCTCAGCGTTTTCCATGAAACGTCACACTAAAGAGGAATGGCAATGGGGCAAAAAGACAAAATTATACTAACATTTGGTGGCATTGTTTGCAGTATTGTAAGTTAAGGACCAAAATATGTTGAAAAAAACATTAAATCCAATATTTTGTGAAAGAACAAGTCCAGTGATACCAAATTAGGGCATTATATTTACTGTGTATTTTTTTATTAGCATAAAGGTGTATAACTTTTGTTGAGTCACTTTTTAAAATAAGTATGCAGTTGGTGTTGTGCAAACACCTTTCATTGAAAACATTCAAGATAAAAAAGGCAAGTGTATAGATAGAATCAAAAGTTATGCCAGTGTTTACCTGTCAATGTCATAGCCAGGAAACACGTGCTCAGAGCAAAGCTTGCCAGCATTACGTCACTGTGTATGAATATATGTGATTCGCCCTCTGTTCACAAAATTCGTTATCGAAAAAATATATGTCAAACCAGACAACACAAATAGGCTGATAAGTTCATATAATTGTTTAGCTGAAACAGTGGGCTAATTACAGATAAATGGCTCCCAACCCTTTATACATATTTGTAGCATGTCTATAAGTTTGATACTGTACAAGTGTGGATCACCTTGAAATACTTTTTCAAGGTCACAAAGGCTTTGCATTTGAGTTTAGGAAATGATTCATTTGTAATGGTCAATACATCTCAACTTGTCTGCATATCCATACCATAACAGAAACATAATACCATATATCACAAGCATGTTTAATATTTGACAGCAAGTTGATGGAACTACAAAATGAACACAAAATATGCATCATATTTAGGCCAATGGCCAAATTTTGTTTTACAAAATAACTAAATAGATGATAATACATAAAATAAACTTTTTTTCCCAAAAGCATTTTGGTCCAAGTAAAAAATCTGTAGCCTTGACCTACTATGCTAGGTTATTGAGCACTTCAGTGAAGGACACTGAATTCAATATGTTTAGAAAGACTTTAAAGGCTTATTATACCAAATACATGTACCAAAAAGTTGTGTGTGTGTGTGTATATATATATATATATATATATATATATATATATATATATATATATATATATATACACCATCACAGAAGCAGAGAGAAAAAGTCTGTGGTATGTGGAGTTTCGGTAGTGCCACTGGTGATGTGAATTAGACCTGATGTAATCTGCGGTAGAACTACATCAGAAATCATTATTGTGATGATAGGTTGAGATAGAGCTACGAAATTTACATGTAATGTGCAGTTGGCTTGTGCTAAAGTTTTGGGTGACCATGGCTTATTTTTTAAGACCATTAATCACTTAAGTAAATAGCACTAATTTCAACAAGTTGAAAAACAATTTAAGGCAAGTCTGAGAGGCTGATGTTCGACCAGTTTCGTTGATTTATTCAACTTGTCAGGGACGCTTAGGAAGACTGCCTGAGCCCTTGTATACCTATTTGGAGTTACGCTTGTTGTTACGTTACACACGTGTGTTGTATTTACGTTCTAAGCGTGATTGGCCATGATTGACTGATTATGAATGATCATCATCAAATAAGACTTATGTCTGATTTAAAAATCAGGATCTCCCAAATAAGGAAATCCGATCTGGGACTTAACTAGGGTTAGTTAGTGCAGTTTTTTATTGGGCTGGGTCGAATCAGGACAACTGGATAATTGTGCTGATGCCCTGAATAGGGACTAAGAAATGTATGGGTAACAATTTCTTGGTTAAGAAAGTGTATTTGCAGTGTTCCATTTTTAACTTCACAAAGATATGTGGAAATTATACTGGCTTATTATGGGAAAGTGAGCTCTGAAAAAAATGTTACTAAATGTTCCACAAATGTGTATATCATGTTAAAGTTTTATATTGAACAATATAGATGACTTGTACTTCTTTCTGAAGGTCAGCGTCACAGAGGAATTGCATTTCAGGAAGTCAGTTTTTGTGATGTCATCTAATAACATCAGCAGAGCATTGGGGCCATCGGCCTGTTCTTAATGTAAACTTGATCATCCTATGTCAGTATGCATGTCTTGAAGGACCTCTAGGTACTTTGTACTTTCTGGACAGATTTTATTGTCCATAAGTGTGTCAGAAATTTCATGTTTTTACCTTGACCCCACATGCAGAAAATTGACTTTGCCAACAACATGCAGTTGTCGCTTACCCTTGCTGCAATGTCTATAGGTTTGTGGTGGCTGTTTGACCGTTCCAGGAGTGGCTTTGGTCTAGGAATTGGCATTGCTGTCCTAGCTACATTTGTGACTCAATTTCTAGTCTATCGGGGAGTTTTCAGGTAAACTTTTGTACTGTGGTTCCAATGTGGTCTTAGCATCAAAATTCATGATCAAAACTGCCAATTAATGCATACAATAATATTAATGTGTGACAAGGAGAGGAAACAATGGCTTGTTCACAATGTTAAGTTGTCATGAAAAAGTGTGGAGATATGCTGCCATTCCAGAAAAAAAAAAAGAAAGGTAGGCAAGTCGAACAGCAAAAACCCTCAACACTTTGTTAAAAATTGATTTCACAGGTTATGAAGGAAAGAAAACTTGCTGGAAAAGTAGGACAGCTGCTTTTTGTATTTTTTATCATCTGATAGATGTAGCTGTCTCAAGCTTTAAGGTTATCATTTAAACAAATGGTCTGCAATTGCTGAGCCTGTCATATCACATCTCGGGAATATTAACAGCTGCCTTAGCACTAATCATGCTAATGTTCAAGCCACCGAGTTGACATGAAGATGAGACATAGTAGTATTTGTACGAAAATTCTTTTTGCGAGGATTATCAATCAAATCATTCACAAAAATAACAGTAGCAAAGTTGAACACAGAATGAGTTATCATGGTGGTTTTGTTATTATTATTATTATTATTATTATTATTATTGTTATTATTATTTTCAGGTACACAGAACCAGACTTCCTGTACGTCCGTTCATGGCTACCCTGTATATTTTTCTCTGGAGGTGTAACCATGGGAAACATAGGGAGGCAACTTGCCATGGTAAGTGCTTGAAGAAGACAACCAAGTATCTCAGTCTGTTTTTAGTGTGCCATCAAAACAGTTAAATTTGACTCCCTCTGTTGCTGCAAGTAATTGAATCAATTAGAGTAGCACTTGAAATTGTAATTTTGATATAAAAGTTGCACTCAGATACCAATAAATGGATATTGGTTAAATTGGTACATGTAACAATCAGTTGGAAGACAACTGTGCTATTTATTAGTCCCCCGCCCACTTGGTGGGGGACTATAGGTTTGCACCTCGTCCGTCCGTCTGAAGCTTCTCCGGCCCATATTTCCAACACCATAACACCCACAGCTACCAAATTTAATGTGTTTATACTTCCAAGGATAGAGGTGTATGGTGTGCCAAAAGTAGGTCACTAGGTCAAATATCTGGGTCACAGAATACATATGTATGAAAAATCTTGTCCGGGCCATAACTTTTTTGTCCTTTTACTTAGAGTCATGAAATGTTACACAAATGTGAAGCTTAGTCTAAGAAAGTGTCATAAAGCAAAACTAGGTCACTAGGTCAAATATTTGGGTCACCACGATATGTAAATATACAGAAACAAATTTTGTCCGGCACATATCTTCCCTATATTAATGCTACCTCTTCAATTTTTTTATGGTGGGTAGACCTTAGGTAGTAGCTGTGCATAGGCATTGTTTTGTGTGGCTAATTACTTGCATTAATTAATTATTTACCAAAGTTTGTTAAGCAAGACAAATTTTGTCCGGGCCATATCTTCTAAACTATTAATGCTAGCCCTTTGAATTTTTTGTGGTGGATAGACCATAGGTAGTAGGTGTGCATAGGAATTGTTTTGTGTGGTGGATAGACCATAGGTAGTAGGTGTGCATAGGAATTGTTTTGTGTGGCTAATTACTTGCATTAATTAATTAACAAAGTTCGTTAAGCAAGACAAATTTTGTCCGGGCCATATCTTCTAAACTATTAATGCTAGCCCTTTGAATTTTTTATGGTGTGTAGACCTTAGGTAGTAGGTGTGCATAGGAATTGTTTTCTGTGGCTAATTACTTCCATTAATTAATTAATTAACAAAGTTCATTAAGCAAGCTCAAGATACAATACACATTTTGTCCGGGCCATATCTTCTAAATTATTGATGATAGCCCTTTGATTTTTTTTATGGTGGGTAGACCTTAGAGGGGATATGGTAATGGGCACCGTCCGTGTGTCCGTCCGTCCATCTGTCCATGATTACTGTGGGCAGGGGATATGGCTAGCGTCAGCGGCTACTTGTTTGCATAACCTTTCCAACTGCTATGGGGCATTATATCCCTGGTGAAGTTATGTGGATGTACAGGTACATTAATGTGGTATTCTAATCTGTGTGGTTCAAGTTGGACTAGTATTGTTTTGTGGGTCTTTCATGCCAACGAAGGGCCATTGGCTGTGTATTGAAGTTGGGACTTCTGCAAAGATTGTTCAGGGACAGATCTAGGCCTTCAAAATTTGTAGCCAGATTGGGAAAGAAAACAGTTATCACTGCAGAATTTGACCCAACTCTTATATGTAATTCATGTTAAAATAAATTAGCCATTTGCAAATTTCTGCAGCCAAAAGAATGAAACATTAGCATTTGGCTAATGGCACCAGAAGCCCCTGATTGTTACATCTACTGTCATTTCTCTTCCTTGCAGTATGACTACTCAGACCAAGACAAGGATCACCAAGACTGATCATGACCTGGGATCCGAAAATAGTGGTACGAATCCTTCACGTTGTATCGGTCATGTACGGGTAAAAGATGTCTGGAACAGCTTTTCCCATTTCTTCCACCTCCCTTGTGGGTGCAAGAATGTGCCCGAATACATTATCTACTGGCTGGATCTGCATATAGAGTGCAATACTATCTTGGCACTCACTCCCTCACACTGCAGTGGGTACAACCATGACTTTCCTGTTGGTAGACACAACATGTGGAATATCAGATTAATATCAGTGCAGATCGAATCTGGTTAGTGATACAGGTATCAGTTGACTGTAGCTGCAAGTTGAGAGTTTGTTTCATTAATACGTAAGTCTACAAAGCTCTGCTGCATGTTGCCATTGTAATGCAGCACTTTACAGTAGATAATAATGTGTTGAGTGGGTTACATCCACTACAAAGGGAACTTTGTGCAATATATTGATATACACAAACATTCCAGGGAGGTTGGGTTGATACAAGGTTTGCACTCCACCAGAAAATCTGGGTTTAATGGTGGGCTCACAAACAACATATTGCCCAAACATAATGCACAAATTAGACCAAATTTGTTTCTGCTTTTTCTACTTTTGGTGGTTTTGGGCTGGAGTCCACAAAAGTATTGAAAATCAGCACACTGAAACATCACCATCACTTTTCACAATGTTCATTATTCTCATCATCACTGTGTTCATTATCATACATCATTCACACTCATTTTTGTCACAAAACTTGTTTGTTTCATGTACATTCATATGCAGATCATTTGGGTGTGCTTTGGGGGCAGATTTACATCTCGGAATGAAGTAAAATGAAAAGCAGGAATGGTTTTTTTTTTAAAGTAGTTTCATGTGTTTTGGGTAATTGTATCTTCTTCATGGAGATGCTGTGCTCATAGTGTATAGTATGTCATGGATGTAGATTAATTTGTATATATATAAAGTGTACATGTGTAAGGAAGAAACAAAATCTCTTAGGACTTCCCCTAAATTATGACTGCCAAGTCAATAAAACTATGGACTGTACAGTAAAGACTCGAGATTATGTGTGGGTACATAAAAGCACTATGTTTCTGGAATAAAGGTACAGTTGATTAATCAGTGGAAACACGGATTTATAGCTGTATACACACAGACCTCTAAAACTAATGTCGTACTTAAGTTATGTGATCACAAGTCTTGAAAAAACGCACAAGCCAAGCTGCATGAAGTGGTGGTAGCAGACATGAACAGTGTACATTTTTTTAAAAGGTAAATGCTAACTGCATTTGTTGACAATCTGTTAGCTCAGCCGTTAACAGCAAAATGGCTGGTAGAAAGTTTTCTCCAGCCCTGAGAAGCACCATGGTAGATGTAGATCTTTAATTACACATGTATCTAACAGTGTCCATGGATTGAATATAAGCAAGCAAGACTGCTTTTTAAAAGTGGAAAATTTGCCTTAAAATGTCAGATTTATGAGGAGAATTGGGCATGCACTCATTATGTGTTCAGAATGTTTGAGAACATGGTTCTATCATCAAAATTGTTGTCACAGTAACACGAAGACAGTATTGCATTAATCTAAGACCACATTTGGGCTCTTAAGTGTTCTCAGTCACCCTCAAAGATCTTGATTTGCTTCATGTTATTCGCAGTATTTCCAAAACTTGCAAGACATGCATTTGTTTGTTTTAGTAAAGAACTTCGTTGTAAAAGCCTGGATTACTTTCTGACCATTTAATAGTTGGAGGGAATAATACAAGACATGCATATTAATTTCCCACCACAAAGTGGGGGGTTCGCATATGTCAATTAGGGAGGGCACACGAGCATATCACGGTGACAGACAGGTCTTGATATCCCTTTCTCACCATATCAGTGTCGTTTAGAGAAATTTAAGTTTACAAATACAATGAAATCCGTCTTGAAACCACCTCTTGGGGTGACCAAATTGTGGTCTCTCAAGACAGGTGGTCAGTCATAGGAGGTACAAATAGCAAGAAAAGTACTAGCAAAGTTTGTTGAAAAGGTGGTCTTCCAAGGCAGGTGGTCCCTCATAGGAGTGGTCTCTCAAGACAAGGACCACTACTTAAGTCATGTGATAACAATCATTTGGTGATTGGTGCCAAAGGTTGCCGGTTCAAGACCTGTCGTTCCGTGGTCACAAAACTGTCATTTACTGCTTCCCAAATTAGATACAAGGACAAATTTCCTTCTGCATGTTCTAAGTACTCTTTGTTTCCAAAATATTAGTATTCTGCTTGCCTGCACAGGGAGATGCTCATGTCAGGCAAGACTATGGGCAGTTGTGGCCAGAATTTAGTATGCATGCCTCATATTGAATGTACCCAAAGTGAGGCTATAAATATTAGCATATTTATGCATGCCTGCCTCCATTCAACCATTCTTTTTAGGAATGGGGATTTGGTGCAGTTGGTATGTGTGTTTCCCATTTTCCATGAGTTGATTGGTGCCGAAGGTTGCCATTTAAAGACCCGCCTAAACGTGGTCACAAAACATAGAGACTGAAAAATTGCCTGATGTACTGCTCTTTGTTGGTGTCTATCGTGAATATTTTTTCCTTTTTTTTGCCATCAATGTGATCTGTGCCATCTATCGGTCATCAATTTACACCAGGTTTTTCTTTGTGTTTAGAAAGTGCAGATGTTATCAGCTTTGTGTGATAAATCTCTGGAAAGTGAAAGCACGTTAAGTAGTAGCCTGCATGAAGTTCAGTCACTGAACTGTAAGGATACAGAAGTACAAGATATATGCATGGTATGTCAGTACTGTAATTGATTAAAGGATACCAGTGAAAACAAAGGCCACTGAAGTGAAGTGTGTGGAGATAGGAATGTTACCCCTTTCCCTCTTAAACTGGACAAAACTGGCTGGGCTGGGGGTCTTCTGTGTTTTCATCTAATTTCAAGAGTAATGAAAAACAGTTTGAATGAGAATTGTAGATCTATGAGACCTATCAAGATCACATGCCCCAGTTGAACAGCTTTCTTTGGCATGGGTTGGGCATCAAGTGTCCAGCCCATGCCAAGAAAGGATGTTGACTAAATCTTAATTCCAGGGGGAAAGGGTTTATAGGCAGGCAAATCATGATATGTGTGGGAAAATTTGATTTACACTTTGAAATAATATAATGTGTAATTGATTTTGGATGGTCTGCTTAACAGCTCAAGGTATATTTGCTTCATTTTAAATGTTTTATGACAATTAATTTATTTTTGTGTGCAGAGAAACAGTTGCATAATTATCCTCCATTCCAGGCATAAACCTGTAGTTTGCTTGTGTTGAAAGTGAACTGTACTGAACATCTATGTTTGAATGAAAAGTGTGCAACTTGATCAGTCCAAATCCAGAATAAGCAAAATACTGCGAATGCAAGACTTTCAAAATATAATGCTGTCAGTAAATTTTTCTTTGCATGCATTTGTCACACTGTATTAGAAGTAATTTAAGAAAGTTGACATTCTTTTGGTTGTTCTATGAAGGCCTGGCAGTGGTTTAACTTAAAACATTTCCTTTCATAATGTTAACCCTGCACTTTTAATAAGAGATAAACTGTTCAAACAGAAAGAAAAGAACTGGCAATTTTCAAGATACATGATTGTGCTTCATGTACATAAACAGCATTGAGGCTGATGTTGCACAAGAGAAAATGAGGTTCTTTCATCACCATGTGTGAAACAGCTGAAGTCAAGCCAGTGTGTTTTAATATTTTCTACAACTTGTAAATATTTATTGCCACCTGTCTGTCATTCATATGAGAGATAAGTGGAATTACATGAATAAAGAATGCCATGAAACATACACATACTTTTGTTTTTCATAAGAATGTTGCACTTTTGGATGTACAATGGAATGTGGTTGAGAAATGTTTGTATATAACTTAACATCTGATCTGGGGTGAATTGCGATGGTTGACCAAAAGTAAAAGGACAAATGAAGGGCCACGTTGCAAAAATTTCTCAAGTAATGTAATCACAAATTAGTAAAAAGTAATCTCATGTTATGGGAATGCCCTTTTCTGCCACTTTTTCATGTGTTTATTTTTAGCTCAGCTGACTTGTCAGTAAGCTGAGCTTTTGTGAGGGTCCGTCAGTCCACGATTCACATTTTCGACTTCTCAAAAACCGTTGGCCAGATCCACTTCAAACTTGGTGGGGATGTGCTTTGGGTGGGTCTCTACCAAGTTTGTTCAAATGGTCACGGTCCAGTGATTTTTGGATTTTTTATGAATTTTTTTGTTCTTTTTAGGGTAAATCTTAAAAAATCTCCAAAACCGCTCACCTAATTGCTTTGATAACACACAGGAACACTCCCTGGGACTCCTAGTTCTTAATTTGTTCACCAGGTGACGCTGCAATTTTTTTCTAATTTTTTAGGAATTTTTGTGTGTAATAACTATTCTTGACTTCTTCTCCAGAACCGTCCCTCAGATAAAGCTGAAACATGGTGGATATGTTCCTTGTAGAAGGGTGAAACAAAGTTGTTCACTATGTGGGAATGCTGCGGATACCTGATTTTAAACTATTTTTTTCAATTTGGGTACTTATCGGTCAATGCAGCTTTCCTATTGATTACTATGGAAGTCAATGGACATTCTAATGCTAATTCACATTTTCGACTTTTCGACTTGTCAAAAAAAACCTTCCTCCAGATTAACTTCAAACTTGGTGGCAATGTACCTTGGTTGGGTTTCTATGAGGTTTGTTCAAATGGTCCTGCTCCAGTGATTTTTGGATTTTTAATGAATTTTTTTCAAAAATCTTTACAAAAGTTTGAATAGGAAAGTTTAACATGGAAGTTTCTTCTAATGGTTATAACTTGAAAAATTTTGGCCAGATTTACTTCAAACTTGGTGGGGATGTGCATTGGGGGGATGTCTACCAAGTTTGTTCAAATGGTCACGCTCTATTGATTTTTGGATTTTTTATGATTTTTTTTGGTTGTTTTTGGGGGCAGATCTTAAAAAATTTCTTCTCCGAAACCATCCACCCAATTGCTTTGATATCCCACAGGGACTCCTAGTTCTTAATTTGTTCACCAAGTGGCGCTGTGATTTTATTCTAATTTTTTATGAATTTTTGTATGTTTTTGCTATTTTCAACTTCTCCAGAACCGTCACTTTGATTAAGCTGAAACATGGTGGATATGTTCCTTGTGGAAGGGTCAAACAAAGTTGTTCACTAGGTGGCACTGCTGTGGATTCCTGATTTTTAATGATTTTTTTCAATTCAGGTACTTGGTGGTCAATGCAGCTTTTCTATTGATTACTATGCAAGTCAATGGACATTCTAATGTGATTCACATTTTTGACTTCTTCTCGAAAACCGTCATCCTGATTTACTTCAAACTTGGTGGGGATGTACCCTGGGTGAGTCTCTACCAAGTTTGTTCAAATGGTCATGCTCCAGTGAATTTTGGATTTTTTTATGAATTATTTTGTTCTTTTTGTGGCAAAGCTTCAAGGATCTTTTTCTCCAAAGCGGCTCACCCAATTGCCTTGATATCACACAGGAATACTCCTAGTTCTCAATTTGTTCACCATGTGGCGCTGCTATTTTTTTCTGATTTTTAGCTCAGCTGACTTGTCAGTGAGCTGAGCTTTTGTGAGGGTCCATCTGTCCACAATTCACACTTTCCACTTCTTCTCAAATACTGACAGCCAGATCCACTTCAAACTTGGTGGGGATGTGCCTTGGGTGGGTGTCTACCAAGTTTGTTCAAATGGTCACGCTCCAATGTTTTTTGGATTTTTTTATGAATTTGCTTTGTTCTTTTTTGGGCAAATCTTAAAAAATCTTCTCCTCTGAAACAAAGTTGTTCACTATGTGGGAATTGTGCGGTTTCCTAAGGATTTTTTCAATTCGGGTGCTTATCGGTCAATGCAGCTTTCCTATTGATTACTATGGAAGTCAAAGGGCATTCTAATGCTAATTTACATTTTCGACTTCTTCTCCAAAACCGTCATGCAGATTTACTTCAAACTTGATGGGGATATACCTTGGGTGGGTTTCTACCAGGTGTGTTCAAATGGTCTTGCTCTAGTGAATTTTGGGATTTTAATGAATTTTTAGCTCAACTGACTTGTCAGTCAGCTGAGCTTCTGTGAGGGTCCGTCGTCCGTCTGTCCACAATTCACATTTTCGACTTCTATCAAAAATCGTTGGCCAGATCCACTTCAAACTTGTTGGAGATGTGGCTTGGGTGGGTCTCTACCAAGTTTGTTCAAATGGTCACTGTCTAGTGTTGTTTTTATTTTTAATGATTTTTTTTTGTTCTTTTTGGGGAAAATCTTTAAAAAATTCTTCTCCGAAACCGCTCACCCAATTGCTTTGATATCACACAGGAACACTCGCTGGTACTGCTAGTTCCTAATTTGTTCACCAGGTGGCGCTGCAAATTTTTTCTAATTTTTTAATGAATTTTTGTGTGTTATAACTATTTTCCACTTCTTCTCCAGAACCGTCACTCAGATTTAGCTGAAACATGGTGGATATGTTCCTTGTAGAAGGGTCAAACAGTTGTTCACTATGTGGGAATGCTGCGGATTCCCGATTTTTAACGATTTTTTCAATTGGGGTACTTATCTGTTTATGCAGCTTTCCTATTGATTACTATGGAAGTCAATGAGCATTCTAATACTAATTCACATTTTCTACTTCTCCTCCAAAACCGTCATCCAGATTAACTTCAAAGTTGTTGGCAATGTACCTTGGATTGGTTTCTATGAGGTTTGTTCAAATGGTCCTGCTCCAGTGATTTTTGGATTTTCAATGAATTTTTTTGTTCTTTTTTAGGACAAATGTTAAAAAATCATCTTCTCCAAAACTGCTTACCCAATTGCTTTGATATCACACAGGAAGACACCTAGGGACTTCTAGTTCTTAATTTGTTCACCAGGTGGCGCTGCAGTTTTTTCTAATTTTTTTATGATTTTTTTTTGTGTTATAGGTATTCTCGACTTCTTTGCCAGAACCGTCACTCAGATTAAGCTGAAACATGGTGGATATGTTCCTTGTGGAAGGGTGAAACAATGTGGGAATGCTGTGGATTCCTGATTTTTAACGATTTTTTCAATTTGGGTACTTATCGGTAAATGCACCTTTCCTATTGATTACCATGTAAGTCAATGGGCATTCTAATGCTAATTTACATTTTCGATTTCTCCAAAACCGTCATCCAGATTTACTTCAAACTTGATGGGCATATACCTTGGGTGGGTGTCTACGAAGTTTGTTCCAATGGTCATGTTCCTATGAATTTTGGATTTTTTTATGATTTTTTTTGCAAAAATGTTTACAAAAGTTTTAATAGGAAAGTTTAAGATGGGAATTTCTTGTAATGGTTATAACTTGAATAATTTTGGCCAGATTTACTTCAAACTTGGTGAGAATGTGCATTGGGTGGATCTCTACCAAGTTTGGTCAAATGGTCACGCTCTATTGATTTTTGAATTTTTCATGAATTTTCTTGTTCTTTTTTGGGGCAAACGTTAAAAACTCCTCTCCTCTTAAACCGCTCACCCAATTGCTTTGATATCATATATAAACACTCCCAGGGACACCTAGTTCCCAATTTGTTCACCAGGTGGAGCTGCAATTTTTTTTTTCTATTTTTTCAAAGAATTTTTTGCATGGTTTTGCTATTTTTCACTTGTTCTCAGAACCGTCACTCAGATTATGGTGAAATGTGATGGATATGTTCTTGTGGAAGGGTCAAACAAAGTTGTTTTTTAGGTGGCGCTGCTTTGGAGTCGTGATTTTTAAGGATTTTCAATTCGGGTACTTATCGGTCAATGCAGCTCTCCTATTGATTACTATGTAAGTGAATGGGCATTCTAATTCTAATTCACATGACACAAAATTTACTGTTACTTGATAACTTGAGATCTGTTTTAAGTAATTGGTTCCGTGATGCTGCACATGTTAATGTTTCTGTATGAAGGTCATGCTTAGACAGTACATGAATGACCTTGACCTGGTTTCTGGGGTCCGAGTGCAACATACATGAATTTCACTCTTCATTATAACTTGAGAACTACTTGAACCTTGATGTTGCACATGTTAGTGTTCTTCAATAAAGGTCAGACTTACTCAGAACATGGGTGACCTTGATCCTTTCCCAAGTTCATAGAGCTGCAAGTATGATGAATGTCAAGATCAGCTGAGCATGGGCTGCTCACACAGCCCTCTTGTTTTGTGTTTTTTGCCATTTTTGACTAATGCAGAACTGTCCCTCAGATTCAGGTTAAACTTGGTGGATATGTTCCTTGTGGACGGGTCAAACAAAGTTGTTCACTGGGTGGCACTGCTGTGGATTCCTGATTTTTGTCAATTTTTTTCAATTCAGGTATTGATCGGTCAGTGCAGCTTTCCTATTGATTACTATGTAACTCAATGGGCATTCTGATGCAAATTCATATTTTCACCTTCTTCTCCAAAACAGTCATCCAGATTGACCTAAAATGTACCTTGGGTGGGTTTTTACCAGGTTTGTTCAAATAGTCACGCTCCAGGTTTTTTTTGTTTTTGTTTTTGTTTTTTTGTTTTTTCAAATGAATTTTTGTCTTTTTTTTTTTTTTTTTTTTGACAAATCTTACAAAATCTTCTCCACAACCCCTCTCCTATTGCTTTGATATGACATAAGAACACTCGTAGGGGCTCTTAGTTTTTAATGTGTTCACCAGGTGGTACTGCAATTTAAAAAAAAAAAAATGAATTTTTGTGTTTTTGTTACTGGTCACTTCTTCTCTCGAACCGTCACTCAGATCTTTGTGGGCATTTTTCTTGTGAAAGGGTCAAGCAAAGATGATCACTAGGGAATTACTGCTGTGGATTCCTGATTTTTATAATTTTTGTCAATTCAGGTACGGTAAATGCAACTTTTTTATTGCAATACTATGCAAGTCAGTTGGCATTCTAATGCATTCTAATGGTAATTCACCTTTTGGACTTCTCTGAAGAAAATGTCAGTCAGGTTCACTTCAAACGTGGTGGCAATGTACCATGGGTGGCTCTCTACCAAGCGTGTCCAAATGGTCATGCTCCAATGATTTTTAGATTTTTTATGTTTTTTTTTCGAAAAACTTTTAAAAAGTTTTAATAAGAAAGAGTAACATGGGATTTTCTTGTAATTGCTATAACTTAAATTAGCTAGATGATGCTAAACTTGGTATAGGTATGTACCTTTTATAAGTGTCTACGTATTTGGTGCAAATGGTCACTTTCCTCTGGGAATTTTTATGCCTAAACGTCAGTTAAAAGAGTGGGGGAAAAGTCCAAGATGGCAACTGGTCCTTGAGAAAGAGGAACAAGAGGGAAGTGTCGTTTGGCTAACCCTTAAAGTGCTAATCATGGCTATAGCTGTTTTCTCATTACCATTAAACATATAATGGTGAAAAGATTCAAATTTGTCATGAAGATACCTTTCATTCAAATACCAGCAAGCCTAACCTAACGCAAAAAGTAGTCTTAGTCACCAACTTTGCTTGAGACACTTTGCACACATCATGTGCAAAATGTCCTGAGGAAAGCTGTTGACTCAATCTTAAACCAGCACTTTAAGGGCTAATAAAGGGATGAGAATGATTTAATTCCATCAAGGAAGGTGCAACTGTGTAGAAGATACTAGTCTCCTGTTTGCTTGTGACTATCATGCAGTGGTGTATTTGTAACTGTTGTGGTGCATCACTTTGCTTTCCCCATGTCAGAGAGGTTCTAGTCATTCTGAGATCTCCAATCATCAACCTAGAGTAATCAGCTTATGATTTGGTACCTCTGGAAGTGACGTCAAGGGGACCTATTGATCCTGGAGAGGCAACCATAAGTTTGCAACTTTTGTCTCATGTTACCATGACAAATAGCAACAGGTTCAAAGTTCTTTATTAAAACCACTTCAGCCCTCTAGGGGCCAACAGTTACATTGGAATTCCATGGTGCCCTCTGTGGGCAAACAGCATGACTAAAGACTACAAAGACTAATTTACAATATACAGCATAACTTTACATGAATGACAAGAATATGTATGTACAAATCTATATTTTCCTTCATACGCCACCAATAAGTTATTGAGCTCTGGTTTGGAAGCACGTCCAAACATATCCACCAACAGGTGTTCTTAACTTGGGTAGTCTGTTGTATGGTACCCTTTATCTTCTCTGATCCTTTTTGGTTTGGATAGACACTATCCTAAGTAAAAAAATTAATAAAACATGTGTACACACACACAAGCATTCATTTAAATAAGTGGGCTGTCTAAACAGCTCATCCTCTGCTGACCTTGATCTTTTCAGCCAAATGGGGGTTCCACCCTGTTACATGTGTACACAGAAACCGTTTGTGTGCAATTGCAAACCCATTGGCCAAGTGGCTTTATGAAGGAAAAGTTCTAAGGTTTTCCCAAAAAAATTGAAAAGTCAAAACAATCATTTAATTTTTTTAAAAAATCATTAATGTATCACAACTTGAGAGAAATTCATAGAGACTCACCCAAGGCATATCTCTAGCAAGCTTCAAGTCAGTCTGGCTGACTGTTTTGGAGAAATTAAAATGTGAATACTATTGCAATCCCATTGAATTACATAGTAGTCGCCAGGAATGTATGCATTGACCAACCAGTTTCGGAACTGAAACATTTAAAAATCAGGGATCTAGAGCATCACCACCTAATGAATAACTTTGACCCTTCTAAACATTTGTTCTGCATTTCGGCACAATCTGAGTGACACTTGCAGAGAAGTAAAAATGACTTTAACATGAGATATTTGGAATAATATCAGTATTGGTAAGTACACTTACCTCTTGACCACCATTTTGCCTAGACCTCTGTGTCTGTGTTGAAAACCTATGAATAAAGTTGAGTTTGACTCACTTGATCTGTCCCGTGGTACCCTCTCTCAGTTCTTGTGGAACTGATGGTGACTCCTGGTGCGCATGCCCCCCATCTAATCCTTCCTCTTTTGGATATTGGTCAGTTGACACCAGCTGTGAGAGGAAGCAGGGCTGGTTGGGTGGGCTTCTCTGGTTGAGAGGTAAGTGTAAGTTGGGTGTAACGTCACTGCTACATTGATCTCAATTGACCACCAGGACCGGAATCTTGGGGGTAACCATCAGTCTGTGTAAGGAGACAACATCTGAAGGGAAAACCTCAGAGCTACATGGAGTTGAGGCCGCCAACAGCAGAATCCAGCCGAAACCAGAAACCCTCCTTACCGACCAGCACAGGACTGCACTGGACCCCTGGGGGTTTGCTGGCGAACATGACAACTGTCCTTCTCATTAGTAGACATCGGTTTCAGCTCCATCAGGCCTACAGATCTTTACAGGTCCTAGTTGCGAAAATGGCTGGCGCTGGGGTTGGGGGTGGGGGCTGGGGGGTGGGGGGAGTGGCATAAGGGCAGTGGATTCCTGTATCAAACCAGCAACAGGCCGGGATGCAGAACACACTGACTTATACTGTTTGAGATTAGGTCAACTAGGTACGAAGGCCCACTAAGAAATGCCCTGACCTATAAGCCTGCATCGAATCTAAACCACAAGAGCACCAGAAGCTGGAACATGGTAGCTTTTTTGGAGGGATCCAGAAGGCCTAACAAACAAGTGTAAGAAGCTAAGCAAAGGAGCTGGTTACATGAAGGCATACATGCCATCCTCTAGCACTATCATGTCATGCATGTAGTGCTCAGTAAAAGCCATAGACGATGGCCTAACAAACAAGTATAAGAACTTAAGCAAAGCAGCTGGTTACGCCTGCGAAGGCATACATGCTATCCTCTAGCACTATCATGTCACTCAAGTAGTGCTCAGTGAAAGTCGTACACGATCGCCAATGGCAGGCTGGGAGAATGTCAACAACCGTGATATTCCGCATGGTATGCCGGGAGGCATTGAAGGCTCGTGAGCTCTGGCTGAGATGAGCTGCAAGGTGCCAGGCCTTTCCAGCAAGATCTCATAGGCCTTAAGGATCATCTGCTTAATCCATGATGAAATCATATTTCTGCAAAAACTGCTCTTTTCTCGGGTTATTCAGTGGTAAAAAGAGGGCGGACCTCCATCCTCTGAGTCTGTGCATGCGGAAAAGGTACCAGCAAAGAGCTCTCACTGGGCAAAGGGCTCTTTCCTTGAGAGGAAGAGCAGCATCCATCACATGGAGGGTAAAACCCTTAAAGGCCATAGCCAAATCTCGAGTCACTTGGTTCTTTGCAGGGAAGCCAAAGTGAGGCCTTAGAGTCATCTCGGTGTGGTCAGGTGACCATTGGAGGCAGTCATCAGCCAGAGCATAGACCTTGCTTCTCCCTGGTCTCTGGTCCATCTGACCTGCAGAGCAGGCTGCAACGGGGAACAGTAGAGATGACTGAGTGGGACCTGGGTGTCCATCGAGGATAGGGAGCCCAACAGGGCAAACCATTGTTGTGCCTAGCAGACCTTTCCAGTCAGCAAGGACCTGAGCGTTCCCTGATGTCTCTCCTACCTGTCTTTGAGGGTCGACAGATGTAGGCAGCCAGGTTGAAATGGATGCCTAGAAACAGGAAAATTTGCTCTGGCCGAAGACTGGACTTGGGTAGGTTCACTATCAGGCACAAGCAGAGTTCCAGAATGGTCTGGGTGTGATGCTGCAAATCCAGGTGCCAAAGCGCTTGGATAAGCTAATCGTCCAGGTACTCATGAATACGAAGGGCTGAGTGGTGAAGGTAAGCAGCTACTGTCTGCTTGAACCTGGTAAACACCAGTGGTGCCATGGCAATGCTGAATGGAAGAGCCCTGAATGGGTAGACTTGGCCCCGAAATGTGAAACGCAGATACTTCCGTGAAGTCTGACATTGGCACGTGGGAGAACAAGTCCTTGAGATCCAGGGACATTGTTCATTCCATTGGCTGTGAAGCTCCTCACACCGACTGTAGGGCCTCCCTCCAAATCGTCCATGAAACACTGCCATTGTGTGCAATATGTGGTAAGGCAGCCACCAACCAGGCACTGCATGGAGTCCCCAAATGTGGTGGTTGGCAATCCCGAGACATTGTCTTCCGGGATAAAAGAGTCTGGAATGCGGAGGCTTTCCTGATTTCTTGCCTCTACCAGAAGGCTTGCCCTTCCTGGATCACTGTCTGCCCTTCCCAGGTCATCAGATGCCAGAGGGAGCACTAGTCAAGGGACAGGATGACGTGATCCATGAAGTACCACGCTTCGGGGCTTAGGCAGCCAAGGACAACAATGAATGATCAGAGTATGCCGTGCCTTGGAGGGTGCCTGGTCAGTCAAGTGGGCCCCAAGGTCCTGCACCCAGCTGACCATCTCTCCTTGGAACAGAGTTTCTGAGAAGAGCAGCCCTTGGGGTCTGTACTAAAGATAAGGTCAGGCAGCTTCGAACCTGGAGGTAGGCCTCCCTCTGCAACAAAGAAGGTTAGCCTCCAGTGTGCAAGCATTCCGCACCTGGTGATCAACAGCCCGTGACAACTTAGTCGCGAGAAGTGTCTGTGATCTGAACGGAGCTCTTGAGGTCATCCAGAAGAGAACCCAATGACGGATCCTTGGGCATCTTTCTCTAATTGTTTGAAGGCCTCTGCGAATGCCCCAATGGTTCTTGGCTGTCGAGCATCAAACTCATCCCAGTCTAAGTGCACGAGCAGTGGACCTGACGGGAAGATCTGCTGAAGCACAGAATACCACCTCCCCTGGACATATAGCTTAGGGAAGAGCTCCCCACCCCCACCCCACCCCAATGCCTGAGGTAGCCAGATGTAGGTGGCTCCACGGAAACCTGCGTGCCATGTGTATTGGCTGTGAGCTGGTCGTTAAACTCAGCTACAAATGGTTAAAACGGTATTGGTGTGCGTTGCCCTGTGTCCTCCAGAGACCAGCCCCGGCACTACAGCACAACAGCGCCAACCTCTCCTCTGATGGTGGGACCACAGCTTAGCCACCAACCAGGCTCTGAATAAGAGCTTTGACATATTCAAAGCTCTTGGCAGGGGTAGGTGCTGTGTCCAAGGGAGCAGGAGCCAAATCCTCTGCAGAACCCAGTCACTGGCTCTCTGCGCCTGTCAGAGCGTGAATGACGTGTGCGAGGAGCCCTCAACCTAGGTTGAGATCTGCTGACAGACGAATCCGACAACAAAAGCTCATCTTCTGCCTTAGTGTCCAGGTCCGAAGACTTGGGACTTGCATGCAAGGGGGGTGGTAATGCCCAAGGCCTCATCGAACAATGCATTGTCTGAGGGCGATGGAGTGGCCCCGTGACAGCAAGGGATCTGTCACCATGCCTGGTGTAGGGGTAGGTAGCACCTCCGAAGAAGTGGTTGCCGCCACAGGCTTCAACCTGGTCTTCCCATATGGGGACAGACAGAGGAGGCAAGGTAGGCTCATGCCCTCAGATCTCAGCAGCCACTGACTGAGAAGTCTGCTGTCCGGAGGGATCCGGCTGAGTCTCCAAGAGGCTGTTATCCTAAACCTGGGCCTCCGAGAAAACTCCGGGGCCTGAGGTCCAAGCGAGAGCTGGCTCAAGGCAGACAGAGTCTGCTCAGACTCAGCAACAGTAGTGGTGGCCAATCCAGAAGAAGATAGAGCCTCTTCATGCAACTGCTGATCCTCAGGGAACTCTCGCCACCTGAGGTGCAGAAGGGACTGCCAGCACCGCTGTTGAGGGAACAAAGGGTTCTGCCTGGACTGTAGGTGCCATCTGCTGGAGCCAAAGACCCCCTGACGGTATGAGGCACCCCCACTGGTCTGGGTGTGTTCCTCCAACTTCCCTTTTGCTCACGCTTACGACTATCTCTCGGATCCAGGAGCTCGGGAAGTATGCAAAGGCATGGGTGCTTTAGCAGGCATTCCAGACTTACAGTTTCAGTGCTAGGACTGGCCAGAGTACTGGCTTTCCGTACTTTTCGAACTTATGGTCCGAGTGCGCAGACTGGCAGAGGTTCCGGAATACCTGGGAAGGAACCCACGGGTTTCCACTCCGGACACACCAGTTTGCATCATCATCATCCAGCTGCTTGTCCAAGCACTCAGCCCCTGAGGACCGAGATCTTGACAGCTGCAATTTACACTTGGCTGACTTCTTTGGCACAGAGTCCAAAGCAGAAACAGACTGCTAGGGGGGTGGGGGGAACAATGCCTGTAACATCTCAGCCTGCATCATCATGCTCTGTGACAGGTTCCAAAGCATGGATCTTTGGATCATTGCCAAGAGCAGATGTGGTAGTCTTTTGGGGCACAGCTGGTCACACAAGGTCCCCACGAGGTGATCTCCGATGTTTCTGCATCTTCTTCCAAGGGGTATTAGGTGTAGAAACATTCGCTATCTGGGACTGCAGACGGTCCCAAGTAAGTCTATGCTTTTTCTCGTGGGGGTCTGCGGTGAAGACTCAACGGGGTCAGTCTTCTCAGCTCAACCTTTGGCAGCTGAAACCTGCTGCCCATTGCCTTGCATGGTCAGACTTTCTCTGTCCAACTGCAGGTGACAACCATAGCAGTGAGGATAATCATCTCAAGCCGCCATGTAGTGGTTCCGTTAGTCCAGCTTTTGTACCCCATCCGACAAGGATGTGGACAAAGGGGTCACTGGATCAACACCCATGGACTGCCTCCCAAAGCAGGCAATAGCCTGGTGTGCACTGCTTTCCTACTCTCTGCGTTATGTTTACCAGGACGCCATCTTGAAAATCTAAGTACCCGGCCAAAAGACCAGCTTTGCACTTACTATTTCAGTGGTATCTCATCACAGAAATCTAGGTCTCCGTAGATCCCTTGACTGCTGGGAAAAGATTTTCTGCAGATTAGGGCATGCTGAAAGCACTATTGTAGTGAGTGTGAATAAAAGTTCACAGAGCTTTAACTCGAAAGGCACGCCAGTTATGGCACCCAAAAGAGGAAGGATGGGATGGGGAGCACGTGCACCAGGAGTCATCATCAGTTCAAGAACCGAGAGATGGTGCCAAGGGACCATCAGGTTTTCAGATCAAGCGAGTCAAACTCAACTCAATTCATGGGCGTTGGACCCAGACACACAAGTCTAGGCAATGCAATGGTGGTTGAGAGGTAACGTTACATAACTAATATGGAATTTAAACAATTGAAGTTACATCTATTGAACAAACTAAGATCTACAGGTCCCAAGAAACATTCCTATGCAATTACAAAGCAACTGGACCAGCATATGTGGAGAATTTTTTTTTTTTTTTTTTAAATTTTGCCCCCAAAATGAACAAATAATTCTCCAAAACATACAAAAATCATTGGCGCACAACCGATTTAACTGACTTGATAGAGATTCACTCAAGGTAGATTCCACTAAGTCTGAGGAAGATCTGACCAACAGTTTTGGAAAAGTTGAAAGAGTGAAGTACCATTGCAGTCCCCATTTACCTGCAAAGTAATCCACAGGAATGCATGCATCAACTGAAAAGTACATGAACTAAAAAATTAGTTAAAAATCAGAAATCTGGAGCACCGTCACTTAGTAAACAATTTTGTTTGACCCTCCCATAAGCTACATTTCCACCAAGTTTCAGTACAATAAATGTAATTGTGGACAGTTGGACAGACAGTGAATGATGGACCATCCTATACATATTGCTAAGGTGAAGTAAAAAAACTTGGAGCACCAACTTCTGAAAAAATTAAGATCTAGATGTGTCTGAACATATCCCTGTGCAGTTTCAAAGCAAAAGTCCCAACAATTTAAAAAAACAAACAAACAAACAAAAACACAAGACAATGCCCCATTGAAGAAACATGGTTGAGAATGAGACCCACCCAAGGTACATCTCCATGACGTATGAAGAGAATCTGGCAAACAGTTTTGGAAGGCATGTGTAAATGTGAATTGATGACCAATGGACCATCCTATAATGTCAGCTGATTGAAAAGTAGCTAAAGTAGCATAGGCAAAAACAAAGACACATTTGTTTGTATGTACAAATATATATTTTGTATTTCATGAGGTGGAGATTGACATAATTTTGATAAAATTAGACAAATACATACATTTTATAATTATGTAGATGTACATGTATACTTATGTGTAATTAAAATTCAACAATTACAATTTTTTCATCACATTATGTTGGATCATTTTTGTTCTTTAAACTCTGGAAGTCAAATACTATAATATAAAATAAATTAACAACAGTACTGCTGTCTGTTCCACTGATGAACTCGCACCACAAGAATGTAAACACTAATTAAAACTTCATGTACATATATATTGATGTACATGTACACAACAGGCGCTACTCATAATTACTCACAACAAGAGGGCTGTGTTAACAGCCCATGCTCAGCTGACCTACAGATTCATCACACTTGTGGCCCTGTGAACTTGGGATAGGATCAAGGTCACCCATATACTGAGTAGGTCTGACCTCTATGGAAGAACACTAACGTGCAACATTCAGGTCCCAGTTCAAGTAGTTCTCGAGTTAAAGTGACAAGTAAAATCACTGTGTGTTGCACTGTGACCTCAGAATTGAGGTCAAGGTGGACCTTCATAGAAGAAACATTAACATGTGCAACATCAACATCCTAATTCAAAACAGATATCAAATTATCAAGAGAACAGTAAATTTCATATCAGTTGTCCTGTGACCTTGGGAATGAGGTCAAGGTCCAAATATCACAGGAGCATGACCACTTGCACCAAATAGGTGGGCATTTATCAAAGGCACATCCCTACCAATTTGACAAAAATTTGGCCAAAATTATAAAGTTATAGTGATTAAAATCAATTCCTATATTAAACTGTCCTATTAAAAACTCTTTTAAAGATTTTCTCCAAAAAAAAATCATAAAAAATTGAAAAATCACTGGAGCTCGACCATTTCAACAAACTTGGTAGAGACCCACCCAAGGTACATTGCCACCAAGTTAAAGACAATCTCAATGACAGTTTCTTCGGAAAAGTCCAAAATGTTAATTAGCATTATTTTGCCCATTGACTTACATAGTAATCAACAGGAAAGGTGCATTTACGGACAAGTTCCCATATTGAAAAAATTGTTAAAAGCCCGGAATCCCCAGCAGTGCCACCTAGTGAACAATTTTGTTTGACCTTTTCACAAGGAATAGATCCACCAAGTTTTAGCTTAATCTGAGTGACGGTTCTGGAGAAGAAGTGGAAAACAGCAAAAACACACAAAAAATAAACTAATAATAGAAAATTTTCAGCACCACCTGGTGAACAAATTAAGAACTAGTAGTCCCTAGGAGTGTTTCTGTATGATATCAAAGCAGTTGGGTGAGTGGTTTCAGAGAAGATTTTTTTAAGGTTTGCCCTAAAAAAGAACCAAAACTTCATAAAAAATAACTGGAGTGAGACCATTTGACCGAACAAAGTAGAGACCCACCATAGGTACATTTCCACCAAGTTTAAAGTGAATATAGTCAGTGGTTTTGGAGAAGAAGTCCAAAAACATGAATTGTGGATGCAATTGGATGACAGACATCTCCAGTATGATAAACTTATGCAGAAAAACATGACCCATATTCATAAATATCAAATCCAACAATGACAGCAAAGAGATTCCAGGGTTACCAAAGCATCAACATTCATCTTTCAATACCAATGTGAAGAAACAAATTTCACTCCTGACTTGAGACAGGCAGTCATCCACAAAAGGCAACTGGTGGTTTTAAACCGGTCCTCTCAGCCTTTGAAATATCCTTCATTAAACACAGACTATAGTGTTTCCAAAATGTATAGACCCAACCACTCACAATCCAATTTTATTACTGCTGTAAAAAATAAAAAGAGAATTGGTAGGCCTATCAATATTTTGGTTCTTCTGACTAGTTCGCCAGCTGAGTTTATAGCAAAAGTAGAAAGTAGGCCTATGTCGTTTTTGTGACATCTACATGTATTATTCTGGAATATTATCTAACTAACAAGTTAAGTGATCAAATCACTGTTATACAGTATCAAATGCAAGGAGCAGACTACCACAGACGGACGGACGACAGATGCCTACCCACCACATAAGCTCAGCTGACTGACAAGTCAGCTGAGCTAAAAAAACTCTGCTCTGTTCTCATATTCACTGAATAAAATATGTTTCACATTATATGTTATACCATTTTTATTCTTTAATTCTTTAGTGCCACATTTGGACTCGGCCAACAGCTTTCCTTGGACACAATGTGCACAAAGTGCACCAATGAACACTGCTGACCTGGACTATTGTATTGTATGTAACTACGGGCAAACTGATATTTGAATGAAAGGTCGTTTTGCAAGGAACATGAATCTAGCACCCTTATTGAAATTCAGAGCTGTCCACTTTAGGTAATTCGACTAGAGTTGCAGTTGGCACTAAAGAGTTAAACCTTGGAGCTCAAATACTATGTAAATATTATCAGCTGTACTTCCATTTGTTACATTGATGAGCTCACATTACAAAAATATAAATCTGCTGTGTTTATAATGCATGTAGATGTGTACTCGTGTGGAATCCAAAATGACATTTATTTTCGATAAAATTTTTAATTATATTTCACATTATATTCGATAATTTTTTTCTTTAGGAGGAAGGTTACCCATACTTTATGCCTGTGGATCACCCATTAGCCAAACATGGGATTTAATCACCACAGTGGGCTGACTTAACCTCCTCTGATGATTCAAGTTTAACATGATCCATCATCATATACCCTAGCAACAATTACAAAACCACACGCACATTAAGTAGTCTGTTATGTCAATGAAAAGAAACAGAACACCTGCAATCTGCATTGTACATAGGTGATGCCAGTCAAAATGACTGAAAACTGCCTTTCTGTAGGCCTTTATCAAGACTTACTCAAAATTGGCTTTTTAATCCATACCATTCTGAACTGTATGAATGACGGAGTTGTATGTATCTATGGAACTAACAGAGCAACCAGAGTAACTGGTCTTGACAAATTTGTTGATATTTGAAAGAAAATCCAGCACCCTATATTATGTCTGTGCCTGGTAACCTGACAAGAATATGAAGGTGCAAGTATACAATGCTTTGACTATTCTGACCATAATGATACAGTACACTTTATTATGAGATCTTTGTAATGCATTTGATCTGGTGAGATACTGGGAGTGTACTGATAGGACTAAAAGGTAGCAGCTGTGTGGCACAGACCACTACAGCCACAGGGATTTGCATCAGAAAAATTAAAAATGTGTCAATATTTGTTGTGTTTGTCTTCCTCTCTGATCGAGGGTGCTGGGCTGTGGGTGCGAGTCACTAAAGTGACTTGCACCCACAGTCCAGTGCCTTCCATCAGAGAGCAAGGCAAACAATGGTATTTAATAGTGACACATTTTTATTTTTCTGATGCAAATCCCTGTGACTACAGTGGGACAATCCCCACCCAGGCTCACCCCACATTGCTGGACTACAAAGTACCGGTTATTAGGTCTGACCTATCAATCAAACTCAAGTTCTAACTGAACATATGAAGTTTCACTGGTATTTTTACCATCAAAAAGAGCTCCACAGATGGGACTGTAAATATATCAGTTTGTTCCCATGTCTTTCATGAGCAATGTTGGTGACTCGCAACTAAATAGACATCACAATTCCTCAGACATTTTGAAAAAATCATTAAATTTTTGGTCAAAGCTCCACTTGTATCACATGACCAGATCACATGTGCCACTGGTAGCCATTGGCTCTATTCATACCATACCTTCCTCCTTTAATTTAACGTTGAATATCAAATACTATATAAATAATGATAACAGCTGTAGTCTCTTATTGTGTGATTAAAATACGCTTCAAACCTTCAAAGAAGCATAATGAAGTCATTTGTAAACCAAGTCCCTCTGGACAGACCACACTTGTGGTAGAACATGTTTACTTATGTAAGACACTGTTACAGCAGACTACGCCAACATACTTTTTTCTTGCACAGCAATAAATATATTACACATACGTATATTGCCACTGTAACAGCAGACTATGCCAGCATACTTTTTTTCTTGCTCAGCAATAGATATACAGTGGTCCCCCTCTTATAAGGCCATCCCTCTTGGAAGGCCAGCATTTTTGTGCAGAAAGTGTGGTATTTCCATTATATTTCCTCCCTCAAGAAAGGCCACCCCTCTTATAAGGCCACTTTCTGCCTACATTTGTGGTGGCCTTGTAAGAGGGGGACCACTGTATTACACAAATGTACATTGCCTCGAGTAGCATATAGTTTTGTATAATCACCGGTACATAATCAAATTTGTATGCCAAGAGCAAGATTTTCTGCCTTGCTCTTGTTGTTTACAGCACATTATACTCTGCAATGGCTGCTAATTTTCAGGCATGACCATAAAGTGTATAGCTGAACTTAAAATCTTGGATACCTTTGAAAATATATAGCTAAGCTATCCACATTTCTAACTGGAGATGTCCCATAACTGTGAATCCTACAGCTGATTTTTTTGTCTTGAATATCTTGGACATGAAAGATGTTTGTAAATTCTACAAAACATGAATGAGTGCAATCATGTCAATTTCAACAACATGAAGGTTTTGTTTCCTCATCCAATATCACAATACCTCACACAACTATTGATTATCTTCAACAGACCAAGAAAATTTGAATAGGAGCTGAAAGCCTCAGTTTTCAACAATACTGTGCAACTTAGATATTTCACCCACATATACTTGTTGTTAATTTTATGGGGTGACTCACAACTGCTAAACAAATGCATTAAATCAAATATCTACAGAATGCCTCCATGTATTTTGCTCAAATTTGGCAATATGCTCACCTTACCTGACAAGATGAACTGATTAGATATTGGTGTCAGTAACACCTATTTTGAGCAAATGGCAGCCTAATTTTATGCTTGTTAAGGCTCGTTACTGCCGTATCTCAAGAATGCTCCAATGTATTTTGCTCAAATTTGGCAGAATGCTTATCTAGCATGCCAAGATGAACTGATTAGATTTTGGTGTTACCATGACCTAATTTGAGCAAATGGTGGACCCTTTAGTCAACGCTTGCATTGAAGGTATGTCCAGTTTTTCTTTTGTTTTTTGTTTTTGTTGCTGTTAACATATGGTTCATTATTTGACAGTCACTCCAAAGAATATATATACTGTGTGAACTTGAGGCTAACACCTTGCACTTTTCTACCACCCACAATCCTTACACTTATGGTATGGGCTGCATTGATTTAAGAAGGAAAAACATGCATGAATTGGAGTCCGCCAGAGGTTGCTTTTTAAAACAGTCGCCAACAATATTGGAGCAACGTAGAATTATTATCTTTGTAATACTGACCACTGTGTTTAATCCTGTGGCACCAAGGTACTAGCATGCAACTTTTTAACACTAAAAACACTTAAACTTATCAGAAATGGTCCAGACTTCTGCATGTTGATATCATCTGTTTCTTTCCTCATCAAGATTGATATAGCTGATTATTAGGCAGCTTCCCTGTGCACATATTGGGTGCACTGCTGCCAGAGTTCCCCACAGAGAGCTGCTGAATCATTCCCCCAGCACAGTTTTCACTTGAAGAAAAAATTCTACCATTAATGCAAACTGGGAATGGCACTTTGAATTAAAGCTTGTATAACATGTAAATAAAGGAATGTTTTTCCAAATGTGTAAGTTGTTGACACATTTTATATACTGTACATGTAAATAAAATGTCTTTCTTAGGATTCTCCCCTTCACAAACATGGCATTTAATTGACAGTGGCACTGTACATAACATCTGTTCTCATTGAGTACTTCCGTCCCTCTTTCAGAATGGAACCTTCGTGCAAAATGTTGTGCTGGAATACCAAAACCTGACCTACAAAGACAATACAAAAGAATATTTATACTGAATACACATAATAAATGACAACACAATAAAAGACAGCATAATGGGTTATTGAGGAAAATGTATTCTGTTAGCATCAAATGGAAGGACATTCATTTAAAATTTGGCAGAAAGTTTACAAGTAGAGTTTGTGTAGTTGTAGTTCATGTGAGACTGGAATTCTCTCATTTCAGCCTTTGGAAACTGAGTCAACAAGTTTCACTGGTGAACTCTGGGTTATTACATACCCAGAGTGCTCTGAGAAAATGGGTCACTAATGGCACTGAATTCTAATAATGACACAACAGAAGCAGATGACAATTACAACATCTGAGACTGGATGGAAATTCAGTGGGAAAAGATGTACATTGATGAATCAGTGTTCTAGGTTGCCAACCATTAAGATGAAGATTACCAGCTTACAAGTACACAGCGTATGGTAGGAAGTACCTAACATCAAAACTCATGAACTTGAACCCTTCCTTTATTCACCCTTTCCCCCTTGAATTGACACTTGAGTCAACAACTTTCCTTGGCATGAGTTGGGCACCAAGTGCCCAACTCATGCCAAGGAAAGTTGTTGACCTGGGACACGTGATCTTGATAGGGCTCATCTACAATTCTCAGTCAAAATTGTTTTTCATTGCTGTTGAAACTACTTGAAAACACAGAAGCAGACGACATTTGACCACCAGTCAGTTTTGGGCAGTTTAAGGGGGAAAGGGTTCAAGTTGTAAGAAATGGCCAAATATAAAATAGCATTTGCATGTAATTTTTCCAGTATAAAATATTATGACAAGGAATCATTTATGAGAATAAAATCACCTCACCCCGGCTAAGCAGCTTCTGTAGGGAAGAGTTGGGTTGGATGTGGTTGTATGGTGAAGAATACATAACTCAAGGGAACATATTGACCCAGTATTGCTGACAGCAGGGAAGGGGTTCTTTATGATTACATGTACCAACATGTTTCAGGCCAGAAAGTCAATTTCTGCATGCTTACCTGTCTTTGGCACTACCTCTAGATCCCGTTCATGTTTCTCAATGCCATCAGGTCTGCTGCCAGGGTACAGAAATGTAGTGGATCCCCCCTTGAACCCCTACAGCAGATCATAAGATAAAGTAGCTCTGTTACTGCCAATCAGAACAAAAGTTAGTGCATCCCCCCTTGAACCCCTACAGCAGATCATAAGATAAAGCAGCTCTGTTACTGCCAATCGCAAACAAAGTTACATCCATCCAAATTATTAAAATAATTTCCCATTTCATCATCCATTGAAGAAGCCTTGGGTATGGTCAATCAAACTTCTATAAACTGTATAACAATCAGTACAGCCTGAGATGCACAGGGCAAGGCAGCCACAGCACAGATAATAACACCAGATCTCAAAACCCAATAAAGAGGCACCAGTCTTTTCCCATAAATTCAGGGGACCATTAATTCATTAGGTTAACAGCAAAAATAAACCAATGACACAATGCTCTTTTTTCTCCTTCCTCTGATGAATATAATAATGTCCATCAAAATATTTTTAAATGTTTGTAGTTTTTGTCACACAAATCTTTTCCTCAGTACACATGTATATACAGTGAAACCTGTTTTGAGAGACCACTGTGCTGAAAGACCACCTGCCTTTTCAGACCATGTTTACTATGTCCCTTTTGCTATCTTTCCCATGTTATTATACCTCTATTGGGAGACCACCTGCCTTATGTGACCACTTTTTTGCTTGCCCTAGGGGTGGTCTCTCAAAACAGGTTTCACTGTACATATATATGTGTGTGTGTATGTATGTATATACACACACACACACACACACATATATATGTATATATATATATATATATATATATATATATATATATATATATATATATATATATATATATATATATATGGTACATGGAATGGTTTTTAATTAAGTACTAAGTGCTCATTAAAAGTTTCATTAAAAGTTTAATAATGATCAGAGGAAGCAGGTTTTTAATAGGCACCTGGTCCATCATAAGGTCCCTCTGTGACGAAAATTTGGTACAGCTATGGTGAATATTTTTGGAGATAAGGCGGTAATGCCAACAAGACGGACAGACTTACATTGTACTACGGAGAGGATGACAAGACCCTATGGCACTTGATGTGCCGAGGGTAATAAATCAGAAACATATGATTTCAAAGCGTAATCTGAAACAACTTAATGAACAACAATGATGTGTTGTCTCCTTTCTGTCCTTTGCTTAGTATCCTTAAGTATGTACTATTATCATTGAATATTTATAACACCTTAAGGATGCTAGTACAAATCTCGTTCATGTATACAAACAGCCTAGGCCTGTTATGCTGATAAGGTACTGCTGATGAAGATTCCAACTGTGATGGCAGGGCTAGTACAAAGCAAATTAATTGTCTGCCGTATCATTCAGGATCCATTCATCACTGGTCATCCAGTGGAACTGAAAATTTTGTCTAACAGGACAGTAGAGCCTGACCGAACCCGAGCTTACAGGGTTTCAGGATTGAAGCCCAGCTCGGGTTCGGCTTTTACCGTTGCTAAATGTTCGGGTTCGGTCACCACTGTCAATGTTGGCAATAAAGTTAAATAAAAAGGTCACTAAGGTTACTTTTCATGCTTGTATACACACTTAAAACAATGCTGCAAACGAAACTTTGCAACTATGCGTGTCACATGGGTTGCATTAATCGCCTTAATTACATTAACAATAGTAATGCCCCTGTGCAAAAGGGTAACAGCTATTAATCCCTGTCAAACATTTTCATGTTTGAATTGCATATACCAAACCCGAACGGTGCCTGGTTCCGGATCGGTAATGTGTATCGAGTACCGAGTACCCGGTTCGGTTTCAAAATGCATGCTCGGTCAGGCTCTACAGGAGAGGAAGGTGGTGAATTTTGGGGCGGACATGGTGGTGAATCCGTCACCACATCTTGGGAAAATGGGATTCAGCATCAGAAATGTCACAAAGATCCTGTTCCAAATTGAACTGCTGATCAGGATTGACAAATGATTGAATGTAGCATATTGACTCTTCAGAGCTGCAGTATTTTGCCATTGGCAAGGTACACAAAGGACATTGTGTAAGGCCACTGTACTGTCTTTTTTGTACAGCAGTGTTTGAGTATTTGCGTACTGTGGATCTTTCTTTGCAAATACCTGTAATCATAAATGGCTCTGGGCTTTGTATTTGGAGCCATCAGATGTGACACACAAAAGCTCACGAATGTCAACATTTAGTACAACTGTAAGAGGAGCACCACATGATTTGGGAAATGCACCAATAGCACTGGTCAGAAGCACCTTTATCATAAAAAATGATGCAATCATTGGTTTGTGACTGTCTGTGATATACTATTTCTCAGTCCATTGTGATGTATTTTCATATGAATATTTGCAGTGAAAGAACCAGTTGTGTTTGAATGATAGCAGATCTATCCAGAAAAGTGACAATGGTTCAGGGGTAAGTCAAATTGTTCTTATCTGAACCTGTACTATGAAAATTTGGTAATTATGGTTTGTTTGACAAGTATTCTTCTTTAATATGAAGCTCTGCATTTACAAGCAAAACTTCACATATTTAGCTAATTCATCAATTGCCAAGTTCATATTTATTCATTATTATGTGGGTTGTCTTTGCTGAATATTTAGCTTAGGCAAGGAGTCGCTACTCAGAGAGACATGTATGGGTAAAAGGCTTCGAAACATGTTGAGTAGTTACCCGCTGAAGACCCTTTAATTTATTTGGGCTGATACAGCCTATGTCAAAATTTTACAGAGGAACGTGTGCAATATAGACAATAGTAATTCCATATATATACAGGTTAGACAGGGACAGGTTAGCTTATGGAGAGTAAAGAGTTCGAACTGCGGAATAGGATATTGACTACTAGGAAGTGGTTCTGGGCAAAAAGACACAAATACAATAGTTCACTTTGTCCCTCCCCAATGGCACACTCAGCCACCAGACCTTCATTTTGGTTCCTTTGATTGCCAAGTTCCAACGTAATTCCCCTTTGCTTTAACGACATGTAATTTAACCTATGAGATTTTAAAAACCTGGACAATTGTCTATTCTAATACAGCATCCTTGGGGTGCAGTAAAATCTGAGTACAGCAATATTATGCCTTGGTGAAGAGATTGTCAAGTTTCATCTGGTATCAGCATGGTTTTGATGAAAGATGAAAAGGTGTCACAGACAACCAAAATATTTCGCCACTGACGTTTCTATACATCCGTGGCAAGCTTGCAACCAGGGCCCAGTATCTGTGGAGTAGTACTAAATGCAAACGTTTCACATGGTAAGGTATCCAAGGCAGCAACCGAAGGAATAACCTTAATATCTATAGAGCATAGAACTATCTGGTGATCAACTTGGAAAGTTGCGTCCAAGAATGACAATTGAAATGCAGGTGCAGAGCTGCTACTATCCCATGGACCAAATGTCAATAAACGTCTTGAGTATAGTGAAATGACAAGTTCAATATGGCAACAAGCGAACCATCTCTTGACTGGGAGGCACATTGTAGGTATCTCTTCACATCGCAATTAACCCTTTCCCCCTTAAACTGGCCAAAACTGGCTGGTGGTCAAATGTCGTCTGCTTCAGCATTTTCAACTAATTTCAACAGCAATGAAAACCAATTTGACTGAGAATTGAAGATGAGACCTGTCAAGACAACATGACCCAGGTCAACAGCTTTCCTCTGCATGGATTGGGCACTTAGTGCCCAACCCATGCCGAGGAAAGCTGTTGACTCAGTCTTAATTCAAGGGGGAAAGGGTTAACAGATTGTCTTTCTACGGGATAAATGCCTTGTATTAAATGTGCATGGACAGACTTCAAAACAGGGCATTCTTTCTGACTCAACTGCCATCCTGCAAGTATGTCCTCTGTTGTCTGTGACATACCCTGGATGCAGATTTCTCTTGAATACACATGTATGAACATACTTGATATGGCACCCATGGGCAGTCACATGAATGGCATGAAATAAAGTCAGCAGGTAAATTTTTTGTTGCTAATACATGTTGAAGGTCAAGGATGCACCTTGCCAGTGTTGATAGAAATGTAGATAGCCTGTGACTGTGTGAAAATTCACCATGCTTTAACTGTCCAAGTGCCAACACACAAAGTCTGTTCTCAGTCAAAACTTGTATAGTCTAGATGGACTGTATAATATAATGACTCCAGTGTTGGGTTGATATTGAAATAGATTGGACCTCAAGTTCACAATGGAACCAGCAACTTAGGTGTGGTTTTAGCTTTGCAGAAAAGCATCCTCTAAAGAGTTATCTGTCACCTCTTTGTATATAAAAGAAAGACCCAATAAGCAAGGATTAAAGCCTCAGTGGTAATAACCAGCTTCTCTGTACGTCTAGGAATAGTGATTGCTTTTGGATTTTTAAGTGAAGCTTGAGCTGTACAAAATCAGTTTAAATCTTCATCTGCCTAGTTAATATATGGAACTTGAATTTTTACCTACCGTCAAAGACCCCAATGGTGTCAGGAGAGATGAGTATCCTGGGATACAGGACTCAAGCTACTTACACAATCTGATCCACAATTGAAGAGCTTTTGCAGTGTTGAGAAGAGAATATATGACAATGGGATTGATTTATGATGAGAAGGAGTAATAGATCCACAGGATAAATCCCATCCCAAAATAGTGGACTTCACATGACAAACCAGTCTTTGAAATGGAGAGGCAAAGGTTATTGTTTCTGACCTACTGCAGGACTTAAAAGGACAAATTGTTGAAAACTTCTTCCTCTTGTCATCACACAACAACATGTCATCTGCAATTTTCATGATATATTACACTACCTTCATGTAAAAGATGTCCACAGACCCATAAAATGAGGGTGTCTAAATGTTCAGAAGAGCCTGTCATTTCCATGGCAACACATGTATATAAACACGGGTACCCTTATATGGTGACAACATCAAGGTATTTCAGTGATCATCTTTTCATAGGTAGTTGATTAAATTGACTGGTCCAGGAGCGGTTCCCAGGATTTTTTTTCTGACAACACATTCCGTGACTTTTGGACCCATTTATAGAAAGAAATTGAACCACTTGTCAGGACTACATTAAAAATTTTATAACTTTTTATTTATGCTATTTCAGGACTCACCATTGAATTTGATCCTGGACATGGATATATATTTTAGACTTCTTCTGATTTCAAATTGAAAAAAAAAATTGTGCGACTTCTGCGTGAAAATGTGAAAACCCTACCCAGTCACAAAGAATGCTACAAAATCGCAAAAAATTCCAATCCTGCAAAAAAAAAACCCCTATGGATACAAATCCATGGATGTGTAGTAATCAGAAAAAATATAGGTTTAATGTACTTGTGAAAAACTTAAATGGGTAATATTGATCCAAAGTTGCCAGCTGACTGCGCACTAGCTTCACGGCTTCCACCTTAACAATGTGTATATGTCCATCCACAAGTAGGCCTAGAGTGATCCGCAGACAGGGCCATCTTGGACATTTTGACTCCCATCTTAGTTTTATAGCCACATCCATGTCTGCTGGAAACTTATTCAGGATATATAATTCTATATATTGACCTGCCACAGAAGGGTCTCATTTTTTGGCACGTTTAACGTCTGTGAATGACACAAGCACACTGTGGGTGACATTGAAATACCAGATTTATTTGCAAGGGGACTCTAGTGTCCTTTAATTTCAAAATGACCCTGAGGTAAATTGAGAATGACATCATTTTCTATGATAAACAGTACTCCAGCTAGAATGTGACAGTCTTAAGCAGCAACTACAATCACTGTTGTGGACATTGGGAGCATATTTCTAGTCAGTCAGTGACACCTCCCCAACTGTATTGAGCAAAGAGCCACCGGCCTGTATTTCTTTGTGTTTTGTTTGTCAAATATGGAGACTTGCTGATTGAATAGTGGCCTCTGGAATATGTACTGATTCCGCAACTGCATCATATGTTACTTTAACAGGTAAAGGACCACAAAAAGCCATGAAACATGGAGAACAAGTCATTGATATGCAGTGGATGTCTGAAGTAATGCAGGTGGTATATATTTGACTGTTGTTGAATTTACAATGTATGGTGACTGACTTGTGATTGAACTTGAGATTATACAGCTATGCTGGGATCAGGATGATCAAACATGTTCAAGATTGTTTTCAGATGGATCAATGAATAAAACAGAATCATCCGCCTCCACTCCTATCTGTCTTAATTTGGAGAAGTACAATCTCTCTCAAGAAGGTAAAAACGGACAGGTGATGAGCCAATGATTAGCAAGGCAACCTGCATGTAGGCATAAGCACATGAAGGGATTGGCACTTTCTTTTGTGGCTTATTTTGAATGCATGTTCTATGTGATTGCATGGAACATGTAGATACGATTTGGCACTGGACTTCGCTGTCATCTTGGTCTTTGTTATAAGCTTGCCGGAGCAAAGAGTCAATGTTCTTTGATATAATAGGTTGCATGTCTTTGCGACTCATTTGAAGATCATGGGCATATGTTTGTTTCACAACTGACACAAGATTTTGGTGTAAAACTTTAAGCTGTCTGAGAGCTGCTAATCACTCTATGGAAGGAGATATTTTTTTCCTCTTCTTCTGGCATCCGGTTGTCATACAAGATGACAACACCTGATGCCAGCAAGTATGCTGAAATTCTACATTCCAGGGCACTCATCTGGCTTCAGTTTTATATTGGTCAAAGCTAAAAAAGTAGCCTCACTGCCCTGTATTGCCCAAAAATCTCTTTGAAAAAGACCCTACATTCTTCATACAGATGCTGTTATTGATGATTGAGTGGTGAATGCAGGATGGACAGTAGCTGGTAATGTAACTGAGCATGTCCTCTAAGCATTCGGTTATGTCAGTTGATGTTAATTGTTAATCAGGGGATATGGTTTCAGGATCATCTGTGAAGCTTCTCTTGGATGAGGAGTGAGACTTTGGGAACCAAAGAAAACAATCAGGTATTGGGTATACTGGTAGCATGTATCCAGGCAAAGATGTTGGAGAATAATTCTCTTCCAATAATAATTAAATAAGGGAAGGGTCGTATTTTCAGACAGCAAAGATGGTTTCTGTCCAGCTGCCAAGGGATGTTGTGATGTGGTGGCTATGATGGTCTGTGAATGGGATTACCTGGCTCTTTCTTGGGATTGGTGAATGCTGCAATTGCTGTTAATACCCTGAGCCAGTGGATGTCTCACCAACTTTATTTGCTTCAGAAATACAAGTAGTTGATCAGCCCTGCCACCACATCACTGATTGAACAAACCTTGAGGTTGGTGGATCAAATCTGAATAAACTGGACAGCTATCAGTGCAGCATGGGATAACACAGCATGGCGGGCCCAGGAATGATAATAACATGAGATCTAAAGTCCCAATACATGAGGAATAGTCCTTACTTGTAAATTCATGGAACCATTCATTAAGTTTGTTAACACCAACAATAAACTAATGACATTTAAATTCCTTGTCAAATAACCTTTCATTCAATATTAACCAGCATGTCTATATTCCCAGAGAAAAGAAAACTCCAAATCAACAGCCTTCCAATGTCTACTGTGGGTGCATTATGCCTCAAGTAAGCAAAGGAAAGTTGTTGACTTTATCCCTATCTAGCAATGTTAAAAGTCAATATATTGACAGCCATTTTAAAGAATGAATACTTATCATGATGAAACCACAAAAAAAGTAAAGAAACTGAGTTGCCTTTTCCTGATTTTAAAATTTTCATCTAGCTGTGCTGGAACACTATTATTTTACACTTTTGGTGACTTTGTTGTTTTAACCCTTTCAGTCCCAAATTTTGAACTGAGTCTACAGCTTTTCTCAGTGTGCATTGGGAGCAATGTGTGCTGAGAAAAGCTGTTGACCTGGGATAGTCTCTCTGGACATGCTGGTACTTGAATGAAAGGTCTTTTTACGAGGAATACGAATCTGGGATCCTTATGATAATTCAGACAAGTCAGCCTTAAGTGGACCGACTTCAGTCATGATTGGCACTGAAAGAATTAATCAACAAGTTAAGTGTTTTAAATGGCTCTCCAATGATAATTCTGCCTTTAATTTGTCAGGAAAATAAAATGGGAACCCTTGATTGACTGCCTACTAGAAAAACTTTCCTTTCAATTTCATATTAACGCTTAAAGCGCTGATTTAAGATTGAGTCAACAGCTTTCCTCAAGACACTTTGCGTGCAAAGTGTCCCAACCAAAGCTACTGACTAAGACTACTTTTTGCTTTAGACTATGTTTGCTGGTATTTGAATGAAAGATATCTTCATGAGGAATTTGAATCTTTTAACCATTATATGTTTAAGGGTAATGAGAAAATGACTTTAGCAGTGATTAGCATTTTAAGGGTTAATGTTTTCATGGAATAAAACGTGCGTTGCTTTATAAATTAGAAAGTACAGAGATTGCTTATATGTCTTTTCATATGATCAAAGAAGCCAACTGTTCACTTGTCATGAAAACTACAACCCCAGCACCCTTCCTATTTGCAGATGAAATTCTGTCAGTCCCCCATACCTATGAAAAATACCTGTGTTCACTGACTGAGCTAGCTGTTCATTGTGTGTGGACTCACTTCATTCAAGTAAAGTTGGATGGTTATGTAGCTGCATTCCCCATTGTCTCTCTGATACATGCCATCCCTATGAGGTGCAAAGTACTCCCCGGGATCATAGCGTAGAAACCTTAGCCTGAAAAAAGAGGCAAATATTTGAATCTTAAACAATTTGTTTCCTGACTTGGCACATGACGGAAGGCTCACAGGCCAATTTATCTGCTCAAAATTATTGCCCAATAGGTTAACATGCAGAGTATATAATGCAAGTTTCACATTTCGCTTTCTGTTGTACATGTTGTATATACAAATTCAAACGGTCAGCATTAGGAAGTGCTATTAGCATGATTAGAAGAATGGAAACAAGTGCTTAAAATAAATACCAAGGATTATGTCAACTTCCAAATGACCAAATGCCTGTGATTTCTTGGCAATACTAAAGAGTGTACCATGATATCATTTAATATTAATATGCACAACATGGTCAATTGATGAACTTACTGATGCTGAGAAATAACTGAAATCAGCACTTTCTTAGGTCTTTAAATAATTAAATAACACAACTACATGCACGGACAAAGCTTGAAATAACTGAATTTTGTAGTTGCTATACGAAATGAAGCAGATGGTGAGCAGTATTTTCATAATGGGCTGCTAATCAATTTGCACTTGCGTTATGTAAAATGTTGGTACATTTTTGAAATCTAATTTGACCACAAATAGATTTGCAAAATAAAGACACAGGATAAATGAGTTATATTTACTGGAACAGTAATTTATCTTGACTTTATTGCAAAATGATGGCCACTTTCTCCATAAAATCTTTCAACCGGGGCCACAGCTATGTTGCTTCCCCGAACAACCATGGCCTCTTTACCTGGCCCAAGTTAACCCTCCACTCTAGACAAGTTGAAATAAAATGCTGCGTTTGAGTTGACTTTACTGCAAAATAAAGGCACACGACAGCCAGTTTCTTGATAAAATATTTTGCCATGCAGGGTTGATCATTTAGGAAAGGGCAGCTTGAAACCTTTTTTTTTTATTCCTGTTTCATAAAAAATTTTTAGGGTTTAAACTTTTCAGTGGGGTTGGTCGGGTTGTCAGAACCACACATACATGTATATTTGTAACTTGGACATTTGTTGAAACATGTTTAAATTGGATGTTCTTTCCCTTTTTACACATTACCTCCTTTGACGTCAGTTTAATTTGTTACCTGAGCACAGCCGAAGGCACTTGTTACTAATAAAATATCCCAGTGCTTTCCATAAGTTTTTCTTCAGTAAGTAGCTAAATTTTGTGGAATCTAGGCCACTGGTCTTTAAACTTTAATATCTGTATTAACTTTACAAGAATAACCCTTTGAAATTGTAGTCACCTCAAAATGCATATGCTTTCTTGATTCATGATTTCAAATAATTTTCATCAGATTCACTTTTCACTCTGTTCCATATCCTTCTTGCTTCATGATTCCAAAATCTTTTCATTTGATTTACCTTTCACTCAGTTCCATGCCCTTCTTGTCCCATGATTTTGAATTATTTTCTATAATTTACCTTTCATTCAGGCCCATGACCCTCCTGCCTTTCCAGGTCTCTGGAATGTACTGCTTAATTCTCTGCCACAGTCTGTCAGCCTGTTGTGGTGAGTCCCATATACAGCGATAACTGTTCCGTACATCTGTTGCCAGTATTTGTCTGCCACAAAGAAATTACATCACTTGCACGTATAAGTATTTCTGAACACCAAAAGAGCTGATTGTATTTGATTACTTGCCACTTTCAAAAACATTTTCATGATTCGGTTAAAAGCTGCTCATGGGTCTGAGGTACACACAGGATGAAATGTGTCACCCAAAACTACCAAAAGAACCACAAGTCACGTTTTCTGGCCTTGCCTTATCTTTCTATATTTTCATGATTCAGGTACATCAAGAAATGCTTAATTGTTCTTATTTCACATAAAGAAAGTTTTGATTTTGCACATGGATGTTCCCTAGCTGGTTCTCTACCAAGTTTGCAAAGGACATGATGATGCAATAATATGTATTACATGCATATATTCTTTTTTTTAATCGATTTTGTACTTAATTACTTTTTTTTAATCTATTTGTTTTCTTCTCAAGAACCACTTGACCAGTTGCACTGATATTGCATACAGGGTCACCTGGGGTCATGTAGTTTATATTTTGGCCACCAGGTGGCACTGCAATTTAATCCTACTTTTTAAATGAACTTTTGTGTGTTAGGGTTATTTTTAACTTCTCCAGATTGACGAAACATGAGTGTCTTAAATTCTATCAGAATGCAATCAAGAAGTTTGCCAAATTATAAGATATGTTAATTTTTGACAAAGCTATGGGATATCAAACTTTGGGACCATATGTCATCAAATACTACCACTGTATATGCATACAGCAATACAGATTGACGAAACATGAGTGTCTTAAATTCTATCAGAATGCAATCAAGAAGTTTGCCAAATTATAAGATATGTTAATTTTTGACAAAGCTATGGGATATCAAACTTTGGGACCATATGTCATTAAGTACTACCACTGTATATGCATACAGCAATACAGATTGACGAAACATGAGTGTCTTAAATTCTATCAGAATGCAATCTGACTTAAGATAACAGAAGTTTGCCAAATTATAAGGATATGTTAATTTTTGACAAAGCTATGGGATTTCAAACTTTGGGACCATATGTCATTAAGTACTACCACTGTATATGCACATAGCAATACAGTGATGCATTGCTATATTGTCAAAACAGCTGTATGAAATGCTTTGATTTTACACACAAATATTCCTCTGGTGAGCCTTTACCACCTGTGCAAAAAGATGATGAGGTAATAAAACTTTTATTTTTTTCTGAATTTTAAGTTTGTTATTTTTTTAATCTAAATGTCTTTATCTCAGTGGCTTCCACACCAATTGCTTTGATATTGCACACAAGGTAGCCAGTTCTTGCCACCAGGTGATGTTGCTATTTTACCTTTTCTAAATTTTGTCAAAGTATGGTACGCCTAAAGATGATGATAGTTTGCAAAAATAATATGTCAATTTTTCACAAAGTTACAGGATGATAAACTTCCGATGAATGTACATGTATTGCAATATTGTGAAAACTACTGTGGAATACTTTGCTAATTCAACAAGAGGATCATGATGGTCCTGTGCTCTGCTGACTGGAATATGCTTTTACAGTATTGCAACACATGCACTCTAGTCTGTATAGCTACGTACATGTACAGTGGTAGCAAAGTTTGATATATATTTCATAAAAAAAAAAAATAGAAAAAAATTGCAGTACGACCTGGTGGCCAAAATAAGAACTATATGACATCATGCGCAATATCAAAGAAATTGGCCAAGTAGTTCTTGAGATTAAGTTTTTTTTTCTTTTTTTTTTCAAAAAATCAATTTAAAATTTCAACAGAAAAATTATTGCATCATCATCTCCTTTGCAAACTTGGTAGAGATCATCCTGGAGAACATCCAATGCAAAATCAAAGCATTCCAAGCACCGCTTTTTGAGAAGTCCCAAATGTAAATACATGAACAACAGCCATATATACTAAACAGTGGAAACACTTACTTAGGCTCACAAAGTTTGATTTCCAATAACTTCATCAAAAATTAACATATATCCATATCAAGCTTTGTCTAAAGTCCAATTATATTCTGATAAAATTTTAAGCAATTCTGTTCAGCTGTTCTAGTGAACAAGTCAAAAATAGCCTTAAGACACAAAAATTCATAAAAAAAATAAGAACAAGAGGCCCACGGGCCTAATGCTCTGCTGGCATCATGGTAATATTGCACCTGTTCATTTCAAAGCTGTAAGTCCTCAAGTGGCTTCTGAACATATAAAGCTTATTAACATAAAAACTGTCCACCAGATGGCACTTCGCTCTGCATGTAATCATAGCTTATTTGTGCAACTCCTCTTATGAATATTGTTGTATGTGCCAAGACAAAAATAATGAGTCCTTAAATTTATGTCCTCAGTGACCTTGGGACAGAAGATCAAGGACACCCAGATTATGTAATACAAGAGGCCCATTTGCCTGCATAGTGTTGTGCTGACATTGCCATTGAACTCCAAGCTACACCCTGCCATTACAAAATCACCTCTTTCAACTTTATAGGCATGGTGACCTCACAAATATAGGTTAAGGTCGCTATATTATATGTTATTCTAGCTTTGGGCATTGTCTATATATCATATAAATTTGGCAAGTCTAATCCAATCACTTTTTCGAGATATGGAATTTTATATCCTAACACACTTTTTGGCTCATAATTTCCATCAAATTATAGGTGGCGCCACTAGTATCATTACCAACTTAGACTTTCATCTGCCCCACAATCCCACCAAATTCGGTGAAGATTTGCCAAAAATTAAATATGCTAGAGTGTTCACAAGATTTTCACATTTTGACCCCTATATTGCATAATATTGTAGGTGGTACCACCAATATCGAAAAGAACCTAGGTTTTTTATACCCCCTATAAGTCCTGACAGTTATATTGGGCTAACTTGAAAAGTGCAGACAGTACTGTGGCCACAAGATTTTCACATTTTGATCTGTATATTCCATAATACTTTAGGTGGTGCCACCAACATTGATGTCTACAAAGATTTTTATACACTTTATAACTCTTAAACCTTACATGGGCTCATCTAAAGAAGAAATGTGGGGTGCAGAGCATTCACAAGGTGACCCCAATATTCAAACTGGCCATTTGACCTTTACCTTCAACTCGGATTAAAAAATTGTTACTGCTCAAAATTTCTGCCCAACTTCCAGCTCTCCATATATAGCCTGTTTGTTCCAATCGGGTCATAACTTTTTTGAGTTATTGAGCAAAAACAATAAACTTGGACAAGCGCCAAACTCCACAATTACTGGGTCACAGTGACACAAAAAGCAGGTCAACAAATACAGTTTCATGTATTATGTAATCAACTGCAATTTTGATCTGGAGGCTCATATTTCTTTTGTCATTGATGTCCAAGCTACACCTGGCCATTACAAAATCACCTTTTCAACTTAACAGGCATGGTGACCTCACAAAAATAGGTCAAGGTCACTGATATTACATAACATTCTACCTTTGCCCATGGTCTATATATCATATAAATTTGGGAAGTCTACTCCAGTTACTTTTCCAAACATGGAATTTTACATCTTAAAACACATTTTGGCTCATAATTTCTGTCAAATTATAGGTGGCACCACTAGCATCATTAGCAACTTAGACTTTGACCTCCCCCACAATCCTACCAAATTTGGTGAAGATTCGCCAGATGAAGAAATTCGAATTTTTTTTTTCAAAAATCAGTTGAAAAATTCATTAAAAATAGAAAAATTATTGCATGATCAACTCCGTTGCAAATTTGGAAAAGGTCTACCTGGGGAACATCCATGTGCAAAATTAAAACATTCCATGCAGCGGTTTTTAAGAAGAAGTCGAAAATGTTAAAAGTCTAATGACGGACGGACAGATGGACAGACAGACACAAATGGATTCCAGTAACTCTGCTGACAGACAAGTCAGCAGAGCTAAAATTGCACATTGATGATACCCATGCAGACCTTTATTGAATTTGTGAAGATAATCCAATAAATCATGTCCTATGAGTGGGAATGCAAACATGTATAGTGTTTTACAGAATTCAAACTTCCTTTTTTTCCTCCAATGATCATATGTAGTATGTTATATTATAGCTTATATATTAGCTTATACAATGTGCCATGGAATTCAAACTTCTTTCTCTTTTTTCCCTTTTTTTTTTTTTTTTTTTTTTTTTTGCTGCTTTGGCAAATGTGATGTATATTTTGGTAATGGTGGATCCTAGGCCCATAATTACCAATCAACACTTGTAGGAAAGTACCAGTTTTCCCCCACTAAAACTAAAAGAAGGATGCTTTAATACTAAAGCCGACTGTTATTGCCACTGACTTTTTTGCAAAATGTGTTTAGTACTTAGATGGAAGTTTATTGCACAGAAAATTGAAAGATGCAATTCTTTAGCATCCATGCATTTAAAAAGATGTCACTAGCATAGAAAGAGATGAACAAAACATTTACACAAATAATCTGGTGCGAGACCTACCTGCCACCACCCACATTCAACAGTGCTGGCTCGTATCCCTTCTTCTCTGTGATTTTTATCCATTCTTCGCATTCCTGAAAGAATATTGTATTGTGGGATACATACCCTGTCACCCACCTATCAAACAGCACCCCTTATTTACATGTATTGAAAAAATGTCAGTTTACTACTATGAGAGTGACAGGTTCTTTTTCTTTCATTCATAAAAAGGAGTGTTCATTTGCAATTGCTAGTAACACTCTATTCAGTATAATAATAAGAGAATAAAATCTTCCATATGTATGCTAATTTTTTTTCACAAAAACATTGAAACTTGATTCACACTTTGGTTTAGTCATTTCAAGAGTGCCTACCCCTTTGCAGGTTACAGTCATATGAAGTCAGAAACTTTGAAACTATGAAGCACCCACATCATACCAATTAAAGAATACTGTTAATTACCTCTGGGGGCATGCTGCTCACAAGTGTCATCAACCATTTTGTTTCAAAACGATTTTAATTAACTCTTTCAGTGCTAATCACAAACACAAATTGTATTCATCTGAATTGTTACAATTACTTCTAATTCAAAGTACTCCATGTCCTAGTAAAAAGACTTTTCCTTTGTGTAGCAGCATGCCTTTTGGTGTATCTTGTACTTCTGAAGAAAAAAGAAAGGTGGTTGTCTAGAATTTGGCACTGAAAGAGTTTATGGTACACTTGATTTAACTGAAAGCATTCCAGTGTAAGGGGGCATTCGCATGTCTCAACATTTTGAGCAGGTAGAGGTTAAAATAAAGCATGTACATACCTTCTTGGTGAACACATTGTGAAGCACGAATGCAAGCTCCTCTGGCTGTGGAGTGGACCTGAAGTAGCTGTGCTGGTCAAGTCTTGGCACTTGTATCGTGGTTTTGACGATTTTGTCGATACCATTGGACGCCATCGCTGCTGAATATTAACCCTTTGCTGATTAGGTAAACAACAAGTAAAAAACTTTCATGGTATGGGTTAGTGATTAAGTAGCAGGAAAGCTGTTGAACTATGTGGCATACAATCTTGATTGGTCTGATCTACAATTCTTATTCAGATGTTTTCTAACAACAAGAAATTGATGACATTTGATATTTGGATACTTTTAATTTTGGTCATTTTGAATAAAAATTGGGATTAAATCCGGTGAATCTGCATCATACTTACATGGAATTTTATATATGGGTATTTCCACAGTAACATGGACAAAAAAGTAAATTTTGAAAATGCTTTTTCTTCTTATTTGATTGATGAATTATTAAAGTACACAACTTCAGCTTTTAGGAGCTATATGATATGGTCCTGTCTCCTTTGTCCTTTTTCTATTCTCGTGTAAGCAAATTTGTCACATTTTGTGTCGTTTTTATTGGTTTTTATTCATCTAGAAAGCAGAATGTGAATAACAGAGACATATATTTGTTGAAACTTGAATCATTTTCCAAATTATGGGCAGCTCTTTTAAGTTTCCGAAAATGATGACTAAAAGCTCTGAGAATGAACAACAAAAATGCAGTTCAGGGTCATGCCATATATCTTAAAATGTCCCATCTGTCACAAAATGAAACTTTCTTCTTCTTATTACATGTTGAAATTATGACTATTCAACAAAATTTTTATATGTGTGACAATGGTCAACTTAGACACTAATATTGGTGAGTATGGACAGTCGGTGTATATCCAGACATGGCAGCATGCACCTCGGTATCATTACAAATGTCCCATCTGTTACAATGCATGCTCGCTTTACATAAAAGTATAGAGGGTCTATTGTCAAACCAGACAGTGTGATTTCAATTTTTATCTAAAACAAACCAAATGGACATATTTCATTAAGCACGTTAAGATCATACAAATTATTTTGGAAAAAAAAAATAGTATTGGAAATGTGCATATAGGACTATATATGCCTACAGTGGTAAGGACCTAGGGTCTTGTTTTTTCACATTCGCACTTGAATTGGCTTGATTGTATTGAAATGTATACTCTAAACTCTATGCAGTCATTAAAGCATTATAATAAAATACATGTACTGAGAAAAAAAATATTAGGCCTACATGCATTCTTAGGAATTGAACTTTGTAGAAACAAAAGTAAAATTTGCCATGCCACTCTATTTTTCTTTATTTTAAAAAGATGGTACAGTATATAGGATTGAATAAAGAGGCCTAAAATGATATTTAAAATTACTGAAATAGAATGGTTTTTATTCTTTTACTTCATTTGTAATACCCATTTTTTTGTGTCTGTTTATAGGCACTGTACAGTACATTCCCATTGATTTTGATTATTTTTTTAATAATATCTAATTAATTAATGATAGTTTACATGTTTATTACTTGTAGGCCTATGTGTATTTAAATGCTGGTTGTCCTTAAAAGTGAGATCAAACACTAGGTCTGCCCATGTTTTTGGCTCTGAGGCAGCTTACAAGATAAAGTATGCAGCACATGCCCAGGTTGATCCCTCTGGGATGACACATTTTTCCTTCACTGAGGGTCTTCTTGCAGCTACACAAATAAATGTGAATGTTACACCGTCCAGAGCTGAACCAGTACCAACATCTAAACCTGAATCTGTTTCAAAGCTCTCCACAGCTCCCCTCACATCCACAGATTCAGCTCTGCATGATGTTCAGTATCAGAATGGCCAATGGGTTTCAGTACTCTATTTTGGTCAGCCATTCAATGGTGTAATATTGGACATAAAAAATCAGAATTGTAGAGTCAGATGCCTCCTTCCAGTTGATCATGTTGACAGTGGCTACTAATTGGAGCCAGACAGACAAGCTGTGTGGTATACTCCAGAAAACGAAAGGTTTGCTGCGAGAAGTTCCCAGTTTGGTAAATGACCGTGGACTGTACATGATGTAGGCAATTAAGCATGCCTCAGCTGGTCTAATGTGACCCATTATTTTACTATTTGTCCCATCTGTCACAGTCTAATTTTGCATAGTTGCATATCTTGAAATGTTCTAGTTTATGGCAAAGAATTTTGAAGTGAACTTTTAGTATTTGTCTCACGCAATGTTCCACAAACCTGAGATATCAATAAAATGTTCTATCAACTTGATGTTATTTTAATTCTCATGCATCTGTTTTAATGAATATTTCAAACATCTTTATTTCCTAAATTAGGTGTTTTGTGGAATTATTTTCATGAAAAGTGTAGAAAATGTTTCACAGTTTATCAAATTGAAATTTAGAAGTGATATGCAATTCCTAAAATAAGAATAGATGCATAATAGAATTACTTTAAACAAAGCCATTAGATACGGTCCCATCTGTCACAACCAATTTGTCCCATCTGTCACAGAATCAAATATATGCATATGGGATATTTTCCTGGTTTACCTTCCAAAAACTGTGTCCCTGAAAAAATTAGCATCCCCATGATAAGAAATGCAAGTTATTGTTTGACTACATATCCACCAACAGATTTTTTTTCTTTAACAATTTGGGTATGCAAAATTTTTGTCCAATGTTGTCCCATCTGTCACAGTGGTATATCTTAAGCTGGTACAAAAAAGTAAAGGCATCTTCTAGGACAAATATATATTGTATTATCTGAGTGAAATATGAGGTATAGATTTTGACAAAAATAAATAGCTTTCACTTTACCAGTTTGATGTACAATAGCTTCAAAGTTATAGAATGTCCCATCTGTCACAGTGGAAATGACCAGATCTTTTTTTTTTTCATGTTTAGTGGAATCAGGGATGTGGAAAGTCTCTTTCCACATCCCTGGTGGAATATATGTTGTGTCAATAATAGAATGACTTTCATATTAAGAAGGACTGGCAAGGTTATCTGGTTAAGCAGGAAAGCCAATCATGAATACATGTAGAGGAATGATTGTGCTAAGTTTGGAGTTTCTACGTATGATACTTTTCAAATGAAATGTCAGACAAATTTGCCTGTAAAGAAAGAATTCCTAGAAAAACAATATGTCTGTGTTGGCACACAGACATAATAAGTGTTTAATGAAGTATTATATTAGATTACTTATGAAGAGAACCACTTCCTGGTCAATGTTAACCTATTCTGCAGTCCCAACTCTATACACTCCATAAGCTAACCTGTCCCTGTCTAAGCTATAAGTTTGATGAAAGTACTGCTGTACATGTTGCTCACGTTGCTCTGTAGAATTTTGACCTGGGCTGCATTAGGTCTTCCGTGGGTAGCTACTCAGAGCATGCAGCCCCTTGTCTAAGTTAAACATTCAGCAAAGACAACCCACATAATAATCATTAAATGTGAATGTGGCAAACAATAAATTAGCAACTGTAAATGCAGAGCTTCAATATGAAAAAGGAATACCTGTCAAACCAAACATAACTACTAAATTTGTATAGAACAAGTTCAGATAAGAATAATTTGACTTACCCCTGAACTAGTATGTACTCAACTGTTCCAACTTCTAATAAGGTTTGTCTGTCCAGCAATCTTGTGTTCGATGCATGCAAGACAGTCAGTGTGGAACCAATACCTCTCCTGTACAGGGGCCACTCCTAGTACAAAGTATGATTGCGAGCAGTCTGATGTTAATAACCCAAACGATTTACAGCATACTCTTCTTTATTGCCAGCCTGGTTAAGTGCAGACTTTACAATAGCTGTAAATACTTGTATACTTCCTGGTTGAATTCAGCCTACAAGTTGGAAAGGGCTGGGTTTTCCCAAGGACTTGAATGTAGAAAGGTGATAAACTGGATAATTTCTAAGTTATTCTTGTTTAGGGTCAAATTTGTAGAAAATAAAAATAAATACTAAATTAAAAAATCATACATTTTCATGGAAAAGATAAAAGGGGGTGAAGAAACTGTAAGAGGCGGGCAGCCTTTGTACTTGTAATGTGAGGAAATCTGTTCATTGTTTACTCATGATGATCTGCCTTGTTTAATGATCTAATAATGTCTAATGTGTCTGTTGTCACTTGAAAATATATAGTTTCTTCATCTGATTTGCCTTGGAGTTTCTGAATGTAGGAAACTGACTCATTTGGCCAGTTCGTCCTTGTAGTAAATATCATTTAGCATGAGTTGATCCAATGGAAAAAGTTTCTCAAAAATAAAACTGTTACATTTCAACCTAACCTTATCCATAATTAAATTTGTTTATCAATTGACCATAAGCATCTAAAAGACATCTACATCAATGATATATATTGGTAGCAAGACTTTGTAGTTTGTTTCCTCCGACTACAATGTTAAACAATGGAATAAGACATCTGGCAAGAAATTAACTCTTTCAGTGCCAATCATGTCTTAAGTCGATCTACTTAAGTCAAACTATGTCCGAATTATCATTAGGATCCCAGATTCATATTCCTCGCAAAAAGACCTTTCATTCAAGTACCAGTATGCCTATAGTTCCAGAGAGAATATCCCAGGTCAACAGCTTTTTTCATTGCACCCAATATGTACCGAGAAAAGCTGTTGACTCAGTCCAAAATTTGGCACTGAAAGGTTTAAAAAAGCAGCTCCACTACAAGTGCTTTTATTTCATTATTGTCTTCACAATTGCATGAAGTAACATCATAGGTGAAGTCTAGAAGGTATTCTTCTCTCAATGCAATTGATTTCTAGCAATGATCTACAAGAAAATCACCCCAACAAACAAAAATGTACAAAATTTTGAGAGATTTTAAGTTGAAGAAATTTTCCATGTCCTATGTCTCTTTGCACACTGGCATATCTTGTTACATCCACATGAAGTCCATGCAACTGATATTGGTAACTAATGTGCAAACCTATCAAGCTAAAATAAATTTCTTAACCTAACCCTGCTGTTCAAAGACAAAGAGTACCTTGACAGACAAGGAAAAGTTTCACAAAACTATGAACAAGTTCAGGACTGGACAGTACAGACTGGGTGCTACAGTGGAACCTCCCCTGAAAACAGGACTTGTCCTTTTAGTTCAAAACCTGAAGATGCAATGCACCTCACGTTAAATTGTTTTGAGAATGAACACTTTCATGATCAACTTGCTGACAACCTAAACTCCCATAACTTTCCACACAAATGTCCAAATGACAAATTTTCTTTTCTGACTGGTTCTTGTGGTGACCACTTCATTATCAATGAAGCAACTGAATTCATTGATCTTGAACAAAGTGTACATGTATATAGTACATAATTAATGATGTCCCAGTTGGTTGGCCTAGGTGATGATTTACTTAGTGTGTTGAATCAGGTGCCAATTATCCTAACAGCACCTCCCTGGTTGAACATATGCTGTACCTGGAAATGTGTGTCTTTTGTTTTCTGTACTATGTTTTTATTGTGCAGTTTATGTGCAATACTGATAAATGTGAAACTGGTATTTCAAGAAATACTAGGACCTCCTATACAGGACCCCAAGCTACAGTTCCCCAACTTCCCAGGTCTGTAAGCACACCTTTCCTTACATTCCACGGGGAAATCCCCTTATGACATCATAAACCAGGGTTCTATTTAATGGTAGTCCGGTGATCCGTAGACACCCAACAGAAGTTATGGATCACCAACATAGCTTACAGTGAGAGTCTGTTTGACCACCCAAAAATCTGGGTACTGCAATATCTATTTTTGCTGTGTCATCAGGGTCATTGATTCAATCAGTGTCATAATAATAGAAAATAGGAGTTTACTCTCTCTCTCTCTCTCTCTCTCTCTCTCTCTCTCTCTCTCTCTCTCTCTCTCTCTCTCTCTCTCTCTCTCTCTCACTCCAACATAATATTTTATTTCAACTTTTCTGGAGTGGAGGGTTAACTTGGGCCAGTGAGAGTATAGCTGCATGGCCACAGTTGTTTGATTTGGCTTGCTCCCAAGTTGTACATGTATGATCCTGATATGTCGGTGTGGGTGTGGTCCCAAAACGGTTTGGTTCCGAAGTGTCCTGTATCCAAACAGCATAGCCATAGCCCCGGTTGAAAGATTTTATCGAGAAAGCAACCATCATGTGCGGTCATTTTGCAGTAAAGTCAACTCAAACAAACTATTTTATTTTAACTTGTCTGGAGAGTTAACTTGGGCCAGGGAAACAGCATAGCTGCATTACCACAGTTGTTCGGTGAAACAGCATAGCCCTGGGCCCTGGTTTTCCAAATCATTTACTCAATGAGTGATTACTCAGACCTGAGAATATATCTCAGTCTCTAAGGATTCTTTACATCTGATTGGCTGGCTCATATTCCTCAACCAATCAAAAGCAAGATGTGTTGAGAAATTAGTGAATAATTACTCAGAAGTTTGAGAAACTGGGCCTGGTTGTGCCGTGATCGTCATTCTAATATTTCGCTAGGTTCCAGGTGTCCATTCTCCAAGTTACACCGGCAAACGGTCATTAAAGTACTCGTAAAACATGACTTGCTATCTTAACTTTAATCTGCTTGCTCAGTTGTTCTGAAGCAGTTATCATCGTCAGTTACAAAATCAAATGTGACACTGCCTCAAGCTGGCGAACAATGGTGTAATGCATTGCAGGACAGTCGCACAAAAATACAGTGGATTTGGATATCAAAGTGAATCATGACTGAGGCATATATCATATCATTATTGATGCTCTGAAATATTTGCGAAATATATACTGTGGGTTTCCAATTTCATACCCCCCCCCCCCAAGATAATCCAAATACTGCTATCCTTATTTACAAACCATTGGGTGCGGAATCCACAATTTTCAAAATGGCAGCCAAGTTTGTGGGTTAGTCCTGATTCGATATTTTGAAGAGGTAGTATCAAAAATATATGTGATTAGTGTTAACGGAAGGTTAATTTGTCAACTGAATGTAATGTAAAATATCAAATTGGATGTTTCCAGTGTGACCATTACCTAAAAATATAAATACAACGGCTTGAAATTATTAGTCATTGGCTGCGGTGAGCCAAAGAAATGGTATCACAGACTGAAGTTGCCCCCAGGCTATGAACTACCGTAAGTAGCAGCACTAGTGGGACCTGCCAAGCCCCCCTGTTGAGTAAAAGATGGGAGCTTTGGGAAGAAGGATGCCCTGATAGTGGATACAGGTCTGAAAGTACTGGTGGGTTTTTATAAATGGTAAATACACAAGAAGACATACATTTCCCCTTTAAACTGCCCACAGAACCCAGGGATACACTTTTTCATGAAAAATGTTGAAAAGAAAGTTTTTCAGTCACACTTACATCTTTACATACGAAAATTCTGAAAGGCTCAGTCAATGGTGGTATATGTATACATTTTATTCATATTCATCAAGGTTTGCAGGACGTTCTATTGTTCTTCATGTTGACTCATACATTTCACACACAAACACTATTGAAGGGGTTTAATGTTTGCGGAAAACCCTGTACCATATTTCGGTCATATGACCAACATTAAGTTTCGAATACTATCTGCCATACATGTCTTGGACATTCATGTCTGCGTTCACATTTGTTTGAAGTTAAGATTGTCATAGTCTGAAACACTATAAATTTGTACTTGTGAGGATGAGGAATCGAGCCTCTAGCCAATTCACAATCTTAAATCCAGTGTTCTCCAAAAAACGGTCACCATGGAATCCAGTGAAGATATATTGGGACGACTTAATTATGCCCCCCTTCGAAGAAGGTGGGGCATATAGCGTTGCACATGTCGGTCGGTCGGTCGGTAGACTGTGGTTTCCACACAATAACTCAAGAAGTTTTTGAGCTAGGACTTTGATACTATACAGGTGTATCATTCTAGTCAAAAGCTAGGAAAAGTTCCAAGATGAGTGACCTTCACCTAATTTCTAAGGTCACAGTGGTACCTGAGTTAACTTTGGTTTCCGCACAAAAACTGAAGAAGTTTTTAAGCTAGGACTTTTATATTGCACAGGATTATAGTCCATATTTGGGGCTAGGCGAAGTTTGAAGATGGATGACCTTGACCTCATTTTAAAGGTCACAGAGCCACTTTATTGAATATGCTTTCATGCTTTCTGCATGATAACTTTAATATACCTTGGAGCTAGAACTTTTATATTGCACAGCTTTATGGTTCTCTGTACGGGCTAGGTTCAGTTTGAAGATAGGTGACCTTGACCCAGTTTTCAGGATCACAGAGAGATTGTAGAATTCCTGTGGTTTCCGCACAATAACTGAAGAAGTTTTTGAGCTAGGACTTTGATACTGTATAGGTGTATCATTCTAGTCAAAAGCTAGGCAAAGTTTGAAGATGGGTGACCTTGACCCAATTTCCAAGGTCACAGTGGTACCTGAGTTAACTTAGGTTTCCGCACAATAACTGAAGATGTTTTTAAGCTAGGACTTTTATATTGCACAGGATTATAGTCCATATTTGGGGCTAAGCGAAGTTTGAAGATGGATGACCTTGACCTCATTTTAAAGGTCATAGAGCCACTTTACTGAATATGCTTTCATGCTTTCTGCATGATAACTTATACCTTGGAGCTAGAACTTTTATATTGCACAGCTTTATGGTTCTCTGTAAGGGCTAGGTCACACAGCCATTTGGTTGAATACTGTTTCTGCATTATAACTTGCATTTTAGAGGTAGCACTTTTATATTGCACAGCTTTATGGTTGCCTAGTTTGAGTTTGTAGATGGGTGACTTTGACCCAGTTTTGAGGGTCACACACAGAGAGTAGACTTCCTGTGGTTTTTGCACAATAACTGAAGAAGGTCAAGTGAAAATGAGTGACCTTGCCCTAATTTCCAAAGTCATAAAGCCACTTTGCTGAATATGGTTTCTAAATGATGACTAAATTTTCAGCCATAACTTTTATACTGTCCAGGTTTTTAGTTGTTTTTTAAGGCTAGGTTAAAGTTTAAAGATGTGTGACATTGATGTATGATCAACCTTCACTAATTTTGTAAAGTCACGAGTGCCCCCTCTACCACTATCAAGAGGGTAGCGAGGGCAAGGGTAATGAGGGGGAGGGGCATCTATGTTTTACAAACATATCTTGTTGGTAATGGGATAAGGTACATGGTATTGGGACAAGTTGGTATGCGGGTGACTTGGCCGAGGGAAAACATGGCATGGAGACATGTTGGATGCGGACAAGATGGTCAGGGGTGACTCGGCAGCGGGACAACATGACTTTAAACCCTCATGTCCACCCTCAATCCATAAATTGAGGATCAAACTGGTAGTCACAGCCCGACTCCCTGAGACTCCCGAAAGTTGAGCCAGAGTGAGTGCAGAGATGCCAACTGTCCCTCATCATCAGGGACAATCCCTGACATCGGCTGAAAATTCGACCAATTATACAGTGTGTCCTTCATCAAAATTGAGTGTATGCTGAGCTTCTTTGTTGATTATTTTGTGTCTGTGATGGTCTTGACTACTTGTAGCTGAAATGACATTCAGAGTCTGAATGTTGTCATCCCTGCACATGTACATGTCCAGAGCAGAGTGTAAAAATAAATCAAGGAATGCACTTCTTCAGCAATAGAATTGTGGATTTGTGGAATAAGTTAACTGCTGGTAACAATCATGATCGTAACACTGAACACTAACATTTTAAAAACAAGATTTGATGATCACCTTGAGGGTATCTACTCATTCATAATTACAGTTAGGGCATTTGATGCCCCAGGGACATCAGAGAAGTTTATCATGAAGTCATATTGCACAAGTCTAAGTTTAAGACTGGACAGCAGGTATAGCTCTATGCCTGATAACAATGGACCCATTACTAGTATGAATTATCTCGTTAGTCCGTTAATAGGTCTGGGTCCATGGCCTAACAATAACACTGGAAGAAATTCTTTCCAAGCTGACAATTTTTTATTCTAACTTCTATAATTTTAATTTCTATTCTATTACACTACATTATAATACATTACCATACATTCTGTGTGCACCAGAATGGAAGCTTCTTTACAATGTCAATGTGAACCTAATCACAAGAAAAATTTTAAAATGACATAATATAGAAGCTTTGCATAAAAACAGCCTAAGTTTTGAAAATATCCTAATGCAATTCTTTGTAGAAACACAAAATATCAGAGGGACTGACGGAATTGATGTGTTACTCTCAAGATTAGTAGCTTCTATCTAGTATGTCTGTGCAGAAAAAAGATTAAAATATAATTATTTGCACATGATTTACATGATGGAAATGTCCTTTATCAGAAGCAGAAGGTTACAGCTCCTTTTGTCTACATGTTTTGAAGTTCTGCCTGAATGAGATGGTGTTATCTGTGTCAGTGGGGTTACTTTTGATAAAATTCAGATATAAATAATGGTGGCTCCCTATAATTCCAAAAATATTATCACGAGAATGAGGTACCAAAGGAAGCTGCAGGAGGGCGCCATTGGTGTAATTACCATGCTCATTACATTTCTTCAAATTTTGACAATATATTTTGTAAAAAGTGAGGGTATGTTTATTCACTGTCAGTAGTGTTGGCATTGTGATTCACGAAAAATGTAAATATTTGAAGAAAAAGTTTCCCAAACATGAGAACAGCATGCTTGAGTCCCCAATGCTGTTGGTGGTGTTCAGCGTGGAACAAGCAGATAGGGAAGGGACCAGTCAGTGTTTTTTCCTGATTTGTCAGTGGTGTTACAGTCAGTGGTATTATCGCCACTGGGATAACATCAAATGTTGACATAAATATAACACCACTGACTGTAAAGACAAAGTGTTTTGTCATTGGACAAATAACTCCAGGAATTGTGAGTACAGTAAAACCTGTGTTAAGTGGGCACCCTCGGGACTGGGCAAGACCTGTGCCCACTTAAGACAGGAGCCCACTTGGCAGAGGGTCAGGCCGCTGGGCCATATATAGTAAAGTACAAGTACATGTATATACACTGTATGCATAATATTCTGCAGGGGGCTGTACAGGGCATTCATTTAGAACAGATTAAAAACAACATCCTTGACATACACATACTTCCTTTTATTAACCAGTCATTTCCTCGCTAAATGACAACTACTGACTGAAAAAATTATGCATTGGAAACATTAATATCAGTGTTAAATATCACTTTGAAAAGTCTGTGCCATTACATGTATGTCCTTGTAATAAAAAGCCTTCACACTGTATATTTAGGCACTTGCAGAAGCACATCAACCCTGCTATGTCAGCTCGTCACTTTATATAATCAGTGATTTTACTCTGTCTTTGTGTGGTTTTCCTTGTTTCGAGCAGAATTTTGTTCATTGATGCCTCAAATTTAAGTGATACCTAAAACATTTTAGAGTCATCCAGAGCCCCCTAAGCCAGGTAAATAGGTTTCAAAGGGATTAGTAGAGCAACATAATGCTAAGAAAATACAGTAGCTGATGCTCTGTGCCTTTGCATCCTCCTGTTGGTAAGAAAAACTGCAGTTTGGCATATTATTGGGAGATATTTGAAGGGTAAACAAAAAGAAAAAGATTAATCATGGTGCCAACTTAAGTAAATGAAGGTATACAATATGCCCTTTTAAGGTGCCCACTGCCTACATAAGACAGGTGCCCACTTAGCAGAGAGTCCATTAACATGGGACCTAATGGGGGAAAAAATGGGACCAGACAAAAGTGCCCACTAAACACAGGTTCCCACTTAGCGGAGGTGCCCACTCGGACTGGTTTTACTGTAGTATTTTCCCTTCAGAGGCCGAAAGTTTTCCAAACTGTTTAATTATAGTATGGTTATTTTATACAATATGGGGCCTCATATGACAGCTTGATTTAGTTCACCAGATGACACTGCAATTCTGTTCTCTTTTAAAAATGATATTCAGCTCAGCTGACTTGTCACTCAGCTGAGCTTATAGGTCGGTCTGTCGTCTGTTCGCTGTCCTCCCAGCCACAATTCATATTTTCAAATTCTCCAAAACCATTGGCCAGATTCACTTCAAACTTGGCAGGGGATGTACGATGGGTGGGTCTCTACCAAATTTGTTCAAATGGTCATGTTTCAGTGATTGTTAGATTTTTTATTTATTTATTTATTTATTTTTTGTTCCTTTTGTGGGCAAGTCTTAAAAAATCTTCTCCAAAACCACTCACCTGATTGCTTTCATATCACACACAGACACTGCTAGAGGCTCCTAGTTAGGTGGCGCTGCAATTTTATCTTATCTTTTTTTGATGATTTTTGGTGTGTTTTTACTATTTTGCACTTCTTCTCCAGAACCGTCAATCAGATTAAGCTGAAACATGGCCGATATGTTCCTTGTGGAAGGGTCAAACAAAGTTGTTCACTAGGGGGCACTGCAACGGATTTCTTGTTTTTAATGATTTTTTCAATTTGGGTACATTCTGCTAAATGCACCTTTCTTGTTGATTACTATATAAGTCAATGGGCATTCTAATGCTAATTCACGTATTCGACTTCTGCTACAAAACTGTCATCCAGATTGACTTCAAACATGGTGGCAATGTACCTTCGATAGGTTTCAACACGGTTTCTTCAAATGGTCACACTCCAGTTGTTTTTGGATTTTTAAAAAAGTTTTTGTTCTTTTTTGGGGCAAATTATCTAAAAAATTCTTTTTCTCATAAAGCGATCACCCAATTGCTTTGATATCACACAGAGACACTCCTAGTTCTTAATCTGTTCACCACATGGGGATGCCATTTTATCCTATATTTTTAATGAATTTTTTAGAGTTTTTGCTATTTTCCACTTCTTCTCCAGAACAGCCGCTCAGATTAAGCTGGAACTTGGATCTGTTCCTTGCAAAAGGGTCAAATATAGTTGGTCACCAAGTGGTACTGCTATAGATTCCTGATTCTTAACAATTTTTTTCAATTTGCGTACTTTATTGGTAAATGCACCTTTCCTATTGATTACTATGAAAGTCAATGGCATTCTAAATTCAACATCTCCGAAGAAACCATCGTCCAGATAGACTTCAAACTTGGTGGCAATGTACCTTGGATGGGTCTCTACCAGATGTGTTCAAATGGCCATGCTCCATTGATTTTTGCATTTTTTTATGAACTTCTTTGTTCTATTTTTGAGCAAATCTTAAAAGATCACAAGGGTGTGTGTCTTGTCAGCTGAGCACAGGACTTTTACAGTCCTCTTGTTTATGATATATATATATATATATATATATATATATATATATATATATATATATATATATATATATATATATATATATTTGAAAATCTTTCATAAAGTTTTAATAGGAAAGTTTAACATGACAATTTCTTGTTATGATTATGACTAAAATAATTTTGGCCTGATTTGTGTCAAACTTGGTAGGGATGTACTTTTGAGGTCACAGGATAACTGACATGAAATTTACTGATAACTTGAGATCTATTTTAAGTTAGGACCTTGATGTTGCGCTTGTTAATGTTTTTCATAAAGGTCACGCTTAGACAGTACATGAGTGACCTTGACCTCATTTCTGAGGTCACAATGCAACTTACATGAATTTTGCTCTTCGCTATAATACTTGAAAACTGCTTGAACTGGCACCTTGATCTTGCACATGTTAGTAAAGGTCAGACTTACTCAGTACATGGGTGATCTTGATCTCATCGCAAGTTCAGAGCCAATGTAATGAATGGCTATAGGTCAGTTGGGTATGGGCTGTTCATACAGCCTTCTTGTTTCTCAAAAACCACCAGCCAAATTACCATCAAAATTGGTGGGGCACCAATGTTCCTTGATGTCTACTAAATTTGTTCACTATGGGTGGCCATGGGGTTATTTCTGATTTTCTATGAATTTCAGCTTAATTGTATGAAGTTTGATAAATTTTCCATTTTGTGCTACTTCACACAGAAAACCATTCTTATGAGGATCTATTACGGGTTCTGAAACTGATCAGGATTGAAAATATCAGTGGTGTAACACCAGTCACTGGTGTTGCAAAATGTCAGTGGTGCAACTTGACCCCTTGGTTTTATTTTTTTTAAATTCGCTTCAATATTAGTAATCTTTTATTTTTAAACACTTCATTAAAATTTGATTGGGACACAACATAAGGGCCAACTGTTTACTTGTAGAGGCAAAGAATATATGAATGCAAGAAATATATAGTTACCAACTTTATTCATGCATACTGCAAATATAATCATATCCCAAACAATTGTGCCATCTGGACAGAATTATGATCACCATCTGAGTCTTGATCTTAATAAAATTGTATGAAGTTTTATAATTATTCTGTTTTGTTCTACCTCACACAGAAACCCATTTTTATGGGTATCTATAACAGATTCTGAAACTGGTCTGGATTGAAAATACCCGTGGTGTTATACTAGTCAGTGGTGTTACAAAAAGTCAGTGGTGAGACTTGACCCGTTGATTTTATTTTTTAATTCACTTGTATATCTGGGACTTAATGATACCCTTAAGGATGTTTATGGTAGCCTGTTAATCTGCTTTGGTAAAATGTCTTATACATGACACCTGTATATATTTGTTGATAATTATTGTTTATACTTGTGGCCAGCAACTTCCCCATGATGATGCACTTTCTTTGGACTTAACTTGAAATTCTCTTACTGGAATTTAAAAACAATCATATGTCAGTGCAATAGTAAAACAAATTCCATAACATAGATCAACTAAGCATTATAGTGGAATACAGATTTGGCTTGTTCTGTATTGCATTTAGACTGTAACACCACTAACACAAAAGAGATTCCTCCCACACCTAAGACAACTATTTAAGTATATTAGTTTATTCATATATTATATTTATTATTCTCAAATTTTTGACACAACGATGTGCTGTTGACTTCCACTTCCAGTAATTATATGTTTAATTTCTGTGTTTCAAACAAAATGTAGAAATATGCAAAATCCTTCAATTTGGAATTTGGCGCTTACTGTAGAATTACCCTCAACCTAATAAAAATCACCAACAATAACAATGGGTCAATTGGGTTCCCTGGAGCAGGGAGCTTCGATGGCAGCTCCCTGCCTGGAGCTAACCGTAAAGGCCCTGTGACTGTCGATAGAGGCTAGAGCCCTGGAGCTAAACCATGATCTGGACTGGAGACTGGAGTGGAGCATTGAGCCATGGACCTCCCATAAGTATAACTGACACTGTATCAGCCAGTAGTAGGTCCATGATTGAGCAAGGAAAGGTCCCCTACTTCCTCTTCGTTGACAACACCATACCATCACAACAAACCGCGTAATCTTCTGTACCTACCGAAGGAAAAAATGCTGACTGTTTGGTCTCCCGTCCTGTCAGCTCGGCCTTCGTGACCGTTGCCGAGTCACTAGAGTGAGTGTCTTCCCTGACAATACCATAATAAATAAATTTATAAGTAATCTTTATTGCAGGAAGCGTCCTCTAGGGAGCAAAGCAACAACTATAATATTAACACACACGCTCTATCCTTCTGTCAAGATGTCTAAGTGAAAACTAGTTTTCTTCCTCGATGGTACTACAACAAATACAAACTATAAGAACTTATTTGCTTGGCAGCAAACTTTGAAAGATTGCCTATTCGGTATTTATTTAACTCCTGCAACAATATTTTTTCATGCGGCTGTCAAAAACCTATAAATTGAAGTTGAAAAAGCACCTTAATCTATGATAGTTTTGAAGCTATTCAAGATTTAAATTTTGTGTGTTTGCTAAATTTGCATAAACCAATATGCTACAGTTTGGATTCATGGTTCATTAGATGCAGCTATCCCACGAATCTATCAATTGAATTTCGAATGACACATCATTCTGTAATAGTTTTAACTTTTGACGTTGTTCAGGATCTAAATTTTGTGTATTTGTCTAATTTGTATAAGTTAAAATGCTACAGCTTTGGTTCATGTTTCATTGGATGGGCTATGTCACAAACCCCTAACTCGAAATTGGAATGGCACCTCTATCTGTAATTGTTTTGAAGTTATTCCAGATTTAACTTGTGCGTATTTGCCTTATTTGCATAAATTTAAGTGCTACAACTGTGGTTCGTGTTTCACTGGATGCGTTTAAATAACAAACCAACTGGTCAATTGAAGTGGGAATGGCACCTCTATCTGTAATAGTTTTGAAGTTATTCCAGATTCAAATGTTCTTTGTATTTGCCTAATTTGCATAAATTGAAATGCTACAACTTTGGTTCATGGTTCATTGGATGTGGCTATGTCACAAACAAATCTGCCCGTTGAACTGGGAATGCAGCTGTATCTGTAACAGTTTTGAAGTTGTTCCAGATTTAAATTTTGGGTATTCACCTAATTTGCATAATTTAGAATGCTACAACTCTGGTTCATGTTTCATTGGATGCGGCTATGTCACAAGCCTACAAATTGAAGTTGGAATGACACCTCTATCTATAATAGTTTGGAAGTTATTCAAGAATTGAATTTTGTGTACTCACCTAATTTGCTTCAATCAAAATGCTACACCTTCGGGTCATGGTTCATTGGATGCGGCTATGCCACGAATCTATAAATTGAAGTGGGAACGGCACCTCTATATGTAATAGTTTCGAAGTTATTCCAGATTTAAATGTTATATTCGCCTAATTTGCATAAATTAAAATGCTAGATTTTTGGGTAATGTTTCGTTGGATGCGGCTATGTCACAAACCTACAAATTGAAGTTGGATTTGCACCTCTGTTTATAATAGTTTGGAGATATTCAACATTTAAGTGTTTCAAGTGCTCTTAATTAGCATAATTTAAAAGGCTATTGTTTTTGTTCACTGTCCATTAGATTGGCAGATGTCACAAACCTGTGTGTACTACTTAACATTTTGTGTCTATCTCTAATAGGTTGTAAGATATGGAGCTTTCAAAATTTTAATTGCCCCTAATATATACACTTTTTGACATCATGACTGTTCCAAACAATATGCACGACTTCACTACTAGGTCTCTCATCTCGCCAAGTTTGGTACTTTTTGGAACAATAGAGCCCGAGAAAAACTGACCACAAAATTCACACGTAAATAAATAAATGAAGAAAGAAAGAATAAAGTGTTTTTGGAAAAACAAAAAGTCTGTTCACACACAGTCTAAATAAATAAATGAAAAAAATCAAAGAATGATAAAATAAATAAACAAACAAACAAACAAACAAACAAACAAACAAATAAATAAATAAATAAATAAATAAATAAATAAATAAATAAATAAATAAATAAATAAATAAATAAATAAGTAAGTAAGTAAATAAATAAATTATTTGAAGAAAAACAAGAAGTGTGTGTTCACACAGACTTAATAAGGAGTCACAATGATACATGCATACTATAACTAAATAGAAAATAGAAATGTTCAAGTGTTATCAGTATTATAGACCTACACAATTCTCCAAAGCCTTGTAGCAGTGGTGAGCAACATGTCTCAATAACATATCTGACGAAGTGATTATAAATAGTACATCGTCTTTCATTGATAATCATTCAAAATGTATTGACTCCTTATTGCACTCTATCATAAAATTTCGCCTCAGCTGCTCACGTTTTTTACATGCGCAAATGAGATATATTATATCTTCTATTGACCCATCATCACACTGTTTACATTTCCTTTGATCTGTTGGTATCTGTCAGGTTCAATTCACAATTTATGGGCACCGATTCTGAATTCTATCAAGGGTTTTTCTGTGATCAGGATTTTTGGCAATGTTTAGGTATGTTTCATGTTCAAAAAACAGATTTAAATGCTTGTAAGCACCGTAATTTGTTTCCTTCAAAATTATCAATTGTATTTTTTTTAAAGTTGCTCAGACCACATTTAGATAAATTCATCCTGAGTCTTTCAAGGTTCTATTGACCATTGAGATTTGTATATGGAGACATCAATATTTTCTCATGTATACATTTGTATAGTAACATAGTTTTGTAATTTCCTGTGCGTATTGTATGTATGTATGTATGTATGTATGTATGTATGTATGTATGTATGTATGTATGTATGTATGTATGTATGTATATGCTTTTAAAATGGGTCAAAAATTTATTTAACAATATGGATGCAAAATGAAAACACATTTTTCAGGCTTTCATTCCATTTATTAACCTGGAAGACTTATTTCTGTCAAGGTGTCATATATTTGCAGATTGGCAGTTGCCCCTTTTTGACAAGAACCTTATAAATTTGTGGAACCAGTTTGAAATAAATTATGAGCCCACTAATGGTAATAACGTCAGGAATGAATTTCTGTGGTTTAATGATTTTATTTTGATACAGAAAAAAACCTGTCTTTCTAAATCATTGGTATCAGTTAGGTATTAAGCGCATTGGTGATCTTCTTGACGATGAGAGTAACTTTTTGTCTCAGCAAACCTTACATGAAAAATACGGTCTACAGACGAAATTCCTAAAATATTTATCCATTCGATCTGCAATACCAGTAAAATGGAAACAATTTCTATTGATTGAACACCATAAAATCATTTCAGATGTGCCAGTGCTAAATGTTGAAGGGAAAAAAAGAAAAATTAATTTTATCCAATGTAAAGAATTTTATTGGACATTAATATACTCTAATAACTTGCAGACCCCAACAGCTTGGCAACATTGGGTGGAATATTTTAATACAAATGAAGATAACTGGGGGAAAATTCATATTTTACCTTGCAGATGTACTTTTGAAACAAGACTACAACGTTTTCAGTTTGCCTGTTTACATAGATTTGTAAAACAAAATGCACAATTATACATTTATAAATTAATAGAATCGGAACAATGTATTTTTTGCGAGGAAAAAGACACAATTATTCATCGATTCTGTAAGTGTGATCATGTAACAGTTTTTTGGGAACTGTTTCAACAGTGGTGGAATTCATGTAATCATCATAAAGTCATCAACTTGACAGAATTTTATATAATGTTTGGATTTTACAATGAGCCAAAAAGGTATGCCCTGAACAATTGTTTATTCCAAGCAAAATACTTTATTCACTGCTGTGTTTGCAAAAAAGAAAGAGTCTCATTTCGAGCCTTTCTTCGGTATTAAAAAAATAAGCTCAACGCTGAACAACATATTATGTATAACAGGAATCAGCAAGAAGTCTTTGCATCTCGATGGAATCTGGTAACTCAGACTTTATCTATTGTATATTG